>CM023201.3:5149034-5625376 GCA_004115045.4 Sinella curviseta | reverse complement strand
AATTTTAGACTTTATTTAATATTTTTTTTGAAATTTGTGCACTTAGACGCAGCGACATGCGAAGCCGGCTGGATCATTTACAGGGATGAGCTCTGCATCCGGACGTTTAACAGTTACGTTAACTATGTGGAAGCCAGGAATATTTGTTCAGCTCAAGGCAGCGACCTCTCTCGATCTTCCCTGGTAATGGTAAAGACTGAAGAAATGCAAAATCTAATAGGAAATTACACTAGCGGCGTCGTCGACAACGTGTGGCTAGGCAGCAAATACGAAGAAGAGGCTAATGAGTTCAGATGGGACGATGGCGAAGCATTGACATACACTAACTGGCAAGAGGGATATCCCCGTGATGTTACCGACCCGAACGTATGTATCGAGTTAAGACCAGTAGTAAATGCAAAGAACATGGAACCGGTTTCAGGTACGTGGGCTGATGCTAGTTGTAACCGAAGAAATATGGTGATGTGTCAGAAGCCTCCATCATGGAGTTTACAAGATGCCGTGAACGAAATAATCAAACTCCGGAAGCAGCATCAGGATGATCTTGCCATAGTTGGCGACGAACTCTTGAAGGCTACAGCAGATCGAAATGGGTTACAAAGTCGACTTGAGTCCGCGGAGAAAACCTTAGTGGTGACGATGGAAGACCTCACCGCCACACGCCAGGAGCTTACGACCACGCGCCAGGACCTTACCACCACACGCCATGAGCTTGCAAAAACACGTCAAGACCTTCAGACGGTATCTACCATGGTGGTTCCAGTTGGCTCCATATACATCGAGTATTACAACCAGCCTAGTCCGCGAACCCTTTGGCCAAGTTTGACGTGGCAAGACGTCACCAGCACTTACGCAGGTCTCTTCTTCCGTGCATCCGGTGGTGGCTCGGCAGACTGGGGCCAAACACAAGCTGAATGTGCTCCTAGAATCACGCAAATTGATGCCACAAGCAGAGTAAGTGGGGCTTATAATAATCCACTGAATTTGCCCGCCAATGGCTGGTCAGAATATGGCAACATTGGAGCATACTACACCGGTACTGGTGGCACGGCACCGGTAATTTACGCCACGAGGGTTCAAGGCACTACACTCAGGGTTGTGAAGTCCGTCCGCGTAATCAAGCCGTTAGAGTTTGGAAGAGAACCGCATAGCAGTTTTATTTATGGCATATTTTATTTTTCCAGTATCACTGCTTCAATCGTCGCATGAATATTCTACTTTAATAGGATAATTAATATTATAGGGTATAACACCATCAAAATTATTTACTTTTGTTTTTGAGTATTCCCTTTAGCTGGCCCAAAAAAGAGATGCCCTTTGTCAAGCAGAAAAATTAAGTAAAATGAATATAAAATAATTTCGTACTGACTTAATGGACAGCATTCGTAGTTTATTCCTTTACATTCATAAAATCGTGCGAGATATCATATGATCAGGTCGTTTGAAAAATGGGACGGATTTTACGCGTTTTCGAAATAGTTTGTATTATTTGTAAAGTCACATATTAAAATTTCGTAATTAATTTGCATCAACCAGTGCTGAACAATCACCATAAAGAGTAAATTAGTTATCAAATAAAAAATGGCAAACATGTATTGTACATAGTAGAAAAAATGAGCTGCTCTTAAATGCATCTAATTTGCTCGGAAATCGAATTCTTTGAATTTGCTCGGAAAATCATGTAAAATTCACGGAATGTTTACTTATTTTTACCGGTGACATCGCAATAGTTTTGATAAGTAAATTGCTATGAAGCAAATAAGTAGAACCGAAATGTTGTTTGACATATATTGTCATACGTTTCAAACACACTAAAAAGTGGATTTCCTGAAAGCCCCAGAAATGTTTATGTATCGACTGTTTTTGTTTGCGTAGATTTCGAATCTAGATTTTGAGATATGTGTTTAGGACATGTTTGTAAACAAATTAAGGAGGCAATTGGTTAAGTCATGTTGATTGTCGCCTGTTTATGCAAATTGTGAAATTTTGTTTCGTAAGCTTAAATTCAACTTTCAATGTTATTGGTGTCACGTATTTATATATTATGTGGCCGTGGAGGCGGCCGTGGAGGCGGCCGTGGAGGCGGCCGTGGAGGCGGCCGCGGAGCCCAATCATGGCAAAATCACCAGTATGGTCAAGGTCAACAGTACCAGCAGCAGCAGTACGGGCAAGGCCCTCATCAACAAAATTGGCGTGCTCCACCACAGGATCCCGTTTACTATCAGCAAGCAGCACCTCAATTTAATTGGCAAGCAGTTCCAGCTATACAGCAGCAGTCAACTCCCATCATCACTTATCCGCCCAGTAACGCTCCGGGAAACTAGTTATGGCACAGGAAATTAATTCTGATGCTCGTGCGCCTGTGCCTCCAACAGTAAATAATGCACACTACAAAAATGAAGAAGCATCAATTTTTACAAATGTTTTGAAGACACCCACCATAGCAATGACCACCCACCTATCCAGTTTAATTTGGGTCCAACCGTAGAGATCCAGATCCACAAACACAAGTACACAGCTCTAGTCGACTCCGGAGCTGTTACGTCCCTCATTTCAAAAGAAATTGCTACAAACTTAACAAAAATCCAGAATAATCATCTCGTCCTAAGATCCATTTCAAATAATTTAATTGTTGACCATGGTATTGCATTAGTCGAGTTTCAGTTGGCAGAGAAGATATTTACCTTCCCGATGGTCATTGTCGACGTTGCAAAATGTGAATCTGTAATTGGAGATGACTTTCTAGAGACGTTTTGCACAGTTGTTGATCGTGATAAAATCAGCTATATTCTCCTAACTACAATTGGTCAACGGCCCTTTCACCTAAACAACACATTTGGGACAGATATGGAATTAGTACGGACATTAAGTGGGAATCCAAAACACAAATACAACAACAATCAGTGGGAATAAATGATAAGGAAGAACCAATTTACACAGAAATACGTCACCTCCAAAAAGCAGAATCCATTCCTTATTAATACCTCCGTCTCTCCAAATCCGTTTCACTGCCTCCCAGAAGTCAAGTACACGTTCCTGTTTTGCACCGTTGGTTTATCAGATACCAACATAGCAGTTATCACTCCCTCTAATCGACTAATGAAGACAAATGACATCCTCACTCCACACATGATAATAAGCAAAGAAACGAACTCAGTCGTCCTCACCAATCTCTCTAACGTACAAAAATCCCTATGCTCAAAAACAAGACTTAGAAAATTAACCAACCTAATCACAGCTGATGAAATTCTACCTTTCTCCACAACGAAAAACACCTACATACATTCTACAGCGAAATGGCCATCCGATCGAGGTCCTGCAGCAGACCTGAAGAAGTACAAAGACATTAAAATTGGCCGTGACGTTCCTGGTGAATTAAGAGAGAAAATATTCAATTTAATTGATAAATATGTAGATGTTTTTGCCTTTGACCCTGACAAGCTTGGACAAGCCAAGCACTATAAATACCATATTGAGACCGGAAACGCACAACCGCAGCGGATGAAACCGTTCAACTTGACCGAAGCCGGAGCCACTGAACGACCACACGTCACCATCATGGACGCTATATCCTTTTATGTCTCATCTGGAAAAGACGACTGGGACCAGTTCCCCCCCACATTCAGCCGACATTGCCTGCAGAAATAGAGCTTGGATTACCACGTTATTGTTCAGTTGCTGAAATCGCAGAGAGAGTAAAACTCGCGCTAGAGACATCAGTTAACCGCCTTCAGCAAAGTCAAAAACGTAACGCCAAGTACGCCAACGCCAAAATAGAAGACGTTACCTACAAAATTGGAGACCTAGTCCTTGTCCGCAAATTCGTGATCGTGAAGGGCAAAAGTAAAAAGTTGTTTTCAATTGGATCGGCCCCTTCAAAATTGTGGAAAATCATCACAAAATAACGTTCATTATACCGTTGAAGCTGTACATGGGAAGCGAAAGTACCGTCATGTCATTCACGTGGAGAAATTGAAACCATACCATGAACGAGATGACACCTTTACT
The DNA here is from genome assembly GCA_004115045.4 of Sinella curviseta. Classification (NCBI taxonomy): domain Eukaryota; kingdom Metazoa; phylum Arthropoda; class Collembola; order Entomobryomorpha; family Entomobryidae; genus Sinella; species Sinella curviseta. The sequence continues at coordinate 5,621,368 of CM023201.3, read as the reverse complement.
ACCACCTCACCACCCGCAACAAACGATCATTCATCATCAGCTGGCTCCCCGCTACCCGAACGGACGCAAACACAAGGCGCTCCAGAACCTACACCAATTCAGCGAGAGAACATTCAACCGTTTGCAGCAGATGACCATGAAGCTGTCTACAACCTGCGACCAAGGAAAGCAGTAAAATACTCGAAATGAGTAAGGGCCCTATCTACATTTTTTGCGTATTTTACTGTGTGTGACTCGACCCAGCTTCCTGTTCTTTACCGTTTGACGCTGCCATTTCATGAAGTGTACTATGAAATGATGGCCATTTACCGCTGAAATGATGACAACCCGACGTGAAATCCGGATGACCTACGATGATGACGATAAACGCCTGGCGAGAATTACCTACCTGTGACCACAAGCTAACTTTGGAACCGACTTCAATAAATACCGGTACCATAAATAAACATTTTGTAGTTATTTTATGATCAAAAATATTATAAATTATGAGATAATGCTTAGAAATACATTGTTTGATTTACGGTTATTTGATACTATTGTTGAATTGAGACATGAATGATTATTATATGATGTTAAATTGTAGAAAAATGTTTTGATGTGATGATTATTGTCTTGTGTGTGTCAGAATACTGTACGAATAAGTAGAAATGATGAATTAATCTTGATGTATTGCATGAATTATATGAATGACTTGAATTTTTGAGAGTATACCGTTTTGACATTTTATGTACGTGTAACTTTGTTAACCATGAACTTTGATGATAAGAATGCTACCGTACTTTGTTATATGTGCATACCTATGTACTTTGTTGAATGTACATACATACAACAAACTGTGAATGTACTTTGTTGTTGATACATGATGATGATTGAATTTACGTGAATGTTGTACTATTTGATTTGTTAATACTTATAATTGAGTCTATAATATTGTTAGCTAAAATACGAGATGTTGTTCTGCGGTTTGATATGCGGATTCAGGGATAATTAGAGAGATATGGGAAACGACCAGTGACTACCACTATTTCTCAGAGCCATGTTTCTTCCGACTGGTTTATTTCATCAAACCACCAATATGTCTAATATAAAAATTATAATTATTGTTAAACGTAGACATTGCTTTAAAATAATATGTGTGTTGAAAATAGTATGTACGATTTTTGTTTAGAATTTATCTGTGTGGACACAGATATTTTTGAGACTTGGCGGGTCACGTATTTATATATTATCTAGTGCCTAAAATATGTTACTAATTGAATCTGTCTCAAATATTAATAACTAGTTTCAATTGCTTAATTCAATGTCTGAAACCCTTGTAATTGGTTTCAATAGATATAATTTGCCTAAAATAGTAAATTGATGTAGCCTTGACTGAAGAGACAGCGAATGAACTTTACTTACGATAAATGCGTAGAAGAAGCCACACCACCAGCTCTCACAAAATAGATAATAGCCTGTGGCTCGTAGCTTCTCGTGACCAGATCTTTGAAGACCACCAAACCGACAAGATAGATCTCTTTGACTTTCTGTATATTAACCTTGAGATTGAGACCGAGAATAAAGACATACCTATAAACCTTACGCGTGACTTTGAAGAACGAAACTACGCATTATTTACGATTGGGGCATTTTGAGAACCGAACCGAAACTCATCATATTTGCCAGAGAGCTTATGCCATCATCGTTAGTTAGTTAACTCAAGTCACGGTAAAACTAAATGCTACATCCCTAACATCATCATAAACACTAGCTACAGAAAGAACCGTGACATTGGTCGGTTTAGTCGGTTACACAACCTAGGATTGCCTACTAGGAAACAACTCTGTATCCTGGTATATACTAACCAATAAGTGGCCAGGGGCACAGCCAGGTGAGGGCGTCATAAGGGGGCAGCGTAATACACGTAATGAATAAGGTTTTCTCTCCCCTGTAATCTACGTAATGTTGAAACCCCAACTACAGGAGGGGGTAAATGCCCCCTCTGGCCCCCTAGCTGCGCCACTGTATGTTACTGACAAATAACTTTGCATTCACCAAAAGAACCTCGTGTTAGGTTAAAATGCTTGGGATATGTTGACGTATCTACACTCAAAACGGCAAACAACTAGCCTAAAAAGAGGAACATCATAACAAAATAAGTCTAACTTGAGAAGTATTATAAAAGGCACATACGATCGTCTCTGTAGTATAGTCGTTTTTCTCTAACATCTCTGATTTGACTACAATTCAACTGGTAAACACTTTCCCGGATTAAAAAAATCCACATTTGAATATGTGTTTGAAACGTCTTACAATATATGTGAAACAACATTTCTGTTCTACTTATGTACTTGATAGCAATTTACTTTTGAAGTATATTGTGGCATCACCCATTAAAACATTATAAGTAAAAATTCCGTGAATTTTTCATGATTTTCTTAGCAAATTCAAACGTCTGAATTTCCTCGGAAAATATCTGATTTCCGAGAAAATTAAATGAATTTACGAGCAAATTATGTTTTCTACGATGTACAATAAAATACTTCCATTCGACTTTCATTGACGCATATGACAAATTAAATGTGGAGAAGGCATATTAGGATTTATTTTAATCTGCCAACAGTTTACGCAAAAATGATACATTTGGCTAAGCTTGTTATTCTAAACTCACTGGAATTTTCCAAATTTTGAAACCGTACAAGGATAATGCTATTATTATGAGACACGGCATCAATTATAATTTGAATCGTTCATTGCAGAAATTATAGCAATCCTCTGAATTGCAAAAAGTCTGTAAATGTAAATTTGGAATCGATTCAGCCAGATAGTTGAAACATTACTATATGGCGTTGATGAGGATTACGTACAAACGTAATCCATTGACAAATTTGCTGCAGTTTCCATGGCGCCAGACGATATTGTTTGATAGACGAGCTAACGTTGTGCTATCGGGCCAAATGTGATCGTTTTACGTGTTTAATGGACATAATTGGTGTCGCTATTTTAATTTATGCTCACGTAAACAGAAATTACGAAACAGGTTATTTTCTTCCAGTAGGTTTTTGTGAAGCTTTCTGCAAAGGTTAGTGGTACATTTGTATGTTTAGAGGAAACCTGCATGTCAGCAGTTCTCTCCTTTTCTGCTTGCGCATTGAAAAACACTATTCCTAACATACATTCCATTTTCGTTAAGCTTAGTTATTGTTATCCTTGAAATCCTTTACAATAAGCTTTTTGATAACTCAATAGTGTCGAATAAAATTTTTGTTCAAACTGTTTCTGTTCGCCGACAATGTGACAATCGTTCTTGCAGCACATTAAGGTGAACTGAAAGGCTACAGGATTGTTGTGCAATCGAAGCAAAGGCTTTAAGAACGTACTTGGACTTTACACAAGGCTAGTGGGCCGATCGGATCTACATACTTGGCAATTTACAAAGTAACTCGGTAGAATACATGGCCATGGACATTGTTTGGACCATACTTCAAAGTCAATGTAGCCATTAATATGGATCGGTGAACGAATCGTTGAAACCGCAAGAAAACGAGTAACCACAAGGTCGGATACGTTAGGGGTTCACAGCAATATTTTATATTGCATGTTCGTATGTAAATCAGTCACGTTCACCAATTGCGTCACACATTACAAGTGGTGGTTATAAGTTGCACCAATTCACGCTTACGTATAGCATTTGTGCGCATCCACTAGCCTTTACTTTTATCAAGATTAAAATTATATTTTGCATTTTCATTGCAGCTTTGGAATATTTGTCCATTAGACACTAGCCGTCAAACCGAGATGCCTCCTTTCGTGTCGTTTTGTGAAATGCGACCCATATAAGTTTTTGTATAAAAACACAAATATTGTACTTAAATGGCATCAATAGCGAGCAACACATCAGCGTTCAAACACACTTCCATCATCTGTCTCGGATTGCAATTGGGGTATATACATTTATAAGTAAAGTGTTCACTCCTAATCCTAATCTAACGTAAACTTTATTTTCTCTAGATTTTCCCTAGCCGAAAACATTTCTGGGAAACGTAAAAGTTACTACAAAATCTTACAGGATGGACGCCGGCAAACGCGAAGATATCAACTTCAATTTGGAACACCAACGAAAGCGTCCAAGTGTTGCAAGCATTGGTTCTACCAGTAGTGCTGGTTCCGCCGCCGAAATCCCGGCAACTTTTCCGGAGTATGGCCGCAGAGATATGCGGGGCTCCTTGTCATCTGCGGGCTCCAAAGTCAGGCAACAATGTTGTATCTTGTAAAAGTATAAGGGAAGTATTTCTTTCATTTTTGTGGTCATTAAATAAAATTCACGTTACTATTGTCATTGATACCATAGAATTGCTTTTGCAATTATGTACAACTAAGAGTAGATATTTGATAAGCACTTGACGATCCACTTAACGAAATAAATTTACTCTGAATATAATCAATTAAACATACTTCCGCGTACAAATATATAAAATATGGCAATATTAATGATGCGTTCATAAGACAGCGCAACATACCACCAAGCTGCATTCCATAGCAAGCATAATTTGCAGTTCGCCATGACTAGAAATGTCACATCCTATTACATTAATCCATATATTCTCAAAGTAATATATAATATTGTCTGGCATTTTTGACAAAGGTATATGTCAACTTAATGGGCATTTTGCTTCTGTAAAACATTTTCACAAAATGACCCGACTCTAATTTGAGGTATCAATCCTCAAATTAGACAACTTCAAGTCGTTCGTTCTGATACGTCAGGGAATAAACCACTTCATCCCTCTAGTCAGTTTTTTGATACGTACAATTAACTAGTTCATAGAATGTTACGTGATCGATTGTGGAATGATCAAAAAATTCCAAAGTATATATCACAAGCTAATTTTCCATGGCTTTGTAACCAAAAGCTGCAGAATGTTTGTACCTAAACATGATTTAAAAATTATAGCAACTAAAGTATCACGTTCGACCAAATCCTTATTTTTTGCAACCCAAATTTAAACCGTAACAAGCGTCCCAGTTACCTATCAGTTTTATATAGTCACCTGCTATAAAATGAAAATAACAACGTCGCATTTCATGCACTCCAAATGTTTTCATTCATTCCGAATAATTACAATTAGTTACAAAAAGTTAATTGAGGGTCACTCCGCTACCGTCCGGTTCCATCTCGTAGTTGCATCTCGTAGTCGTAAAATATATTGCATCAGGTTATAAGCCATGGGAAAATTAAAATTACTGAGAAGTAGGGAAAGTAAGTGTACTTTATTGTGGCTCATGACTTTGAAAGTTCAGGCTATTTATTCTGAGCAAGGACAAACAATTGAGTAGCAAGTCATCTGAAAATATGTAAATAGCTTAAAAACTCACTACTCTCAAGAAAAAGAATTTTTGTGAATGATTACAAAGAACGTCTTCACAAATAGGAAGATGAGTGTATTAACCCACACTTAAAGATATTTTTGTCCAAGGTTAGCAATAAGTTGAAATCATATTCGCCCATGGTATTTATTGTGCGCTTTCGTTTAGGAAAAATGTGTGCATAACAGGTGTTTCCTGTACACAATAACATTTCACAAAGTGCTGGTACCAATACTATCATCAAGAAAATCAAGCTTTCCTGAAAATTAAATGACACGAAGAGTATATTCCATATTTGGGAGTTTCTCCCATTCTTCGCATGATAAAATAATTTTTTGTCCAACTACGCAACTATTAAATTGTCTCAGTTTAAAAAAAAATTCCCCATTTATCTTTGCTGTTTGTATCTAGCTGAAGCATAGATGGCTGCTCTGATATTATTGATTCCAGTCTGTATGTAAAAGCAACTTTAACGACTTTCCACCTGGTCAAATATTAAATAAAAACTTTTGGAAAGCAAGTGTAGAATCACAAATATAGTGCTTATTTTCTTTTCTCTAAGAGCCAGAAAAATTAATACATGCAAAATAACTTGTTTGGAGTTTGAGTGCAATAATGCGAAGTGATTTTGAGCTATGTTGGCGACGTTTTTTGTTTTACGGAGTGTCCTCCAGCAACATTTTCATCCAGATCGTCTGTCATGGAATGATGTTAGTGTGATGATGCTATGTAGACAATTTAAAACTTGCGATTGATGTATTGCTTCAAAAACTGCATAATGTAAATATGAAAAGTATGTTTAATTAATTACTAATTACCTGGTACTGGCTGATTTTAGTGTAGTTGGAGTGCTCACATATTTCCAAGTGTCAATACAAACTAATGAGATTTATCCAGTACATACATGGTACTTTGAAAAGTAACCCAAATGAGCATAATATTCTTTTCCTCGATCACCAGTGTACAAATGGTCTCTTACAATAATTTAATAGAAAACTTTACCTGATGCTTTCAGAAATTTGACATTGCAACGCCATAAAGGTTTTTGGTGGCGTTCAGGTCAGGTTCAGGACAGGTTCAGTTTTTAATAAAGTAGATTCCTTACAATTCATGCATGGCGTAGAAAAGTTAGGAAGGTATAATTGTTCAGTGAAAGTTTAAAGTGAAATTTTTATAGTTAACGTAATGACCCAGGGCTTTAAATAAGATATGCAGATGCCTGCGGACGGTACGTCCCATATTTGTACATGCTAACGTTACTTTGAACACACTTTTACGTATGATAGCTAACTAGAGGAGACTATATACGTGATTACAGTCTGATCATAAAACTACATTGAATATTGACATTACATTAATTTCGTTGACACATCAATGTGTTGGTGATACTATAAGACTTATTAGTGGCTAGGATCAAATTATTTTGAAGAATTACAATGACATATGCTGCTTAATTGAACATTTACACATTGCAAAATTGCGTTGCTTGTACATATTCATGGTTCACTGACATATGTGCATCCCTTAAAATGCATTTCAATTGATTCCAAGCCATTACGATATAATTGCCGAGTCGCTAAATTCCATATTGTGCCTTTAACAAATAAAGGATTAACGAGAATAACTGCACCTATTTTCAAACCAGCATAGAACGCGAGCATAGTCCAGTCATGTAAAATTCGTTGCTGATTTTTGTTCTCCTATCTTCGTAGACCTAGAAATCCTGTTGTGGAGTCTCATCATGATGTACAGTCGAAAGCACCGGTTATGAAGAAAAGAAGTGTAAAATACGTGATTTCCTATTGGCCTATTTTCGATGATGGGAAAAATTGATTTTTTAGTTTAAAATTTTTGTTAGGAGGTAAGTCAAAAATCCAAGATATACAAAATGATCGGTAATTATCTGGCTTTTAAATGCAAAAGAAATTAATGGTCTGCTCCACGATATACCCAATTTACAACACTAAATACGATGGAGCGCCATAACATATTTTTTTACTAGAATGTGGTTTTGAAAATGATGCTGTATGAACCAAAGATCTTGGTTGTTTTTGCCCGTATATACGACGCATGAAAGCTAAGATATTGGGCTTTACATTCTCCGTAAAGAATTTGACATCTGAAAATCTTTACGTTCAGGAGAGAGCAAAATTTAAATGTACGTCCAGTTACTCTAGTTGATCCACAATTCAGTGCTGCCAAACAACCGTATCTTCGAGCGGATACATGGTTGTTGGTGAGGTGTAAGGCATGATAATTTCGATGGCTACTCATGACTCCGATTTTTATACATTTCCTGATAAAGATTTGACACCAGATTATGTCATTTTACCTATCGTTTGGAATGATCGGGTAGGAATTCATGCATTTTTCACGCGAAAAAGTTTAATCACGCATTGCAAACGTGTGGATCAACACACGTCACACAAAATATTAAGCAGTATGGTGTAGTTACATTTTGGTTTGGTTTACCTATCGATTAGTCAATGATCGACCTTTTTGACGAATTTAAAGAAACATTATTCGTTTTAGTTAAACTGAACAATATATGCAGAATGGAGACAACCTGAAAGAAGAACGAATTACCTAAACCTAATGAAATTACTAAGGGTTGTCCGGTTGCCATTACGACATCTTTGCATAATAGATAACAAATGCTGGAGATAAGATAAGGGAAAGAACAGGATTTTTCCTGATTCCCGAGGTCTTGAGCTATGTTCCTGTGCCTTTTCACTTTCATTTTTCACTTTTATCACGATGAGAACCGCCGCTAACGAAGCGTTTCAAAAACGCGTGATTTCCTATTTCGAAAATGTTGCTCAAATGTCAAAGGTCAATACCGTGAAACATTTTACCAGCGAAGGCAAACAACGGGGTACTATATACAATATCATAAATAGGTATCTAACTACAAAAAAACTAACTACGACAAAAATATAGGTAGACTGCCTATCGTGGACACTCCTGGAATAAGAAACCGAATTTTGAAAACGTTTGAAAAGAATCCATCTATTTCAGTGCGCACGCGGCAAAAAAAACTTAACATCAAGAAAAGTACTTTACAGGATATTAAAGCTAAGAAACTGGGCATTAAATCCTATACTATACAGGCTGCACCAAAGTACGTCAAAAATCAGGAGGAACGAGCGAAACGTGGATTGAGATTTGTCTACAAAAAACAGCGGTGTAAAGTGTTAATAATTGACGACGAGACTTACGTACCGTGGGATCCTCGAGATGTGCCCGGAAGGAAATTTTTTCACGCAGTTGACCCTAAAAAAGTGCCTTACGACGAAAAAGTGAAGCCTAAAGCCAAGTTCCCCAAAAAAAATCCTAGTTTGGCAAGCGTTGGACGAATTTGGTAATGTATCGGAACCTTTCGTTTCGGAGGGCACAATCAACGGTGACGTCTACCTGGAGGAATGTGTCAAGGCTCGATTGTTATCCTTTATTGATCAGCATCACAAGCGTGATGAAGTTTTGTTCTGGCCCGACATGGCAACTGCTCACTACACCAAGAAAGTGATAGAGTGCCTAAGTGAAGAAAATGTGGAATTTGTACCAAAAACTAAGAACGCCCCCAATGTTCCGCAAGCAAGAGGAATTGAAAGATTCTGGGCATTGTGCAAGTCGTAGTACTCCAAGCGACCCAATCCACCGAAAACTTTGAGAGGATTCAAAACTATTTGGAGAAATATCAGCAATAAAGTAGCTAAGGAATCGGGAAAAGCAGTGATGGAGAGCGCAGCAAAGATGATCCAAAAAATAGGGTACCGTGGCATTCCAGAATCTGGAGCAGCATAGTCATTACTAGCTTAAGGTATGTAGATTCTGATAATATAACCCCCATTGGCATGAGTCTTTTCAGTTTTGAATTACTGAGGGGCACAAGATGTCGTAATAGCAACCGGACAACCTTTATAGTGGATTATAGATGCCAATGCATTCGTTTAGCAATTGATTCAATCTGGCATTACAAATTCAGTAAAACGTTACATGCATTTGCGTTTATTTAAATAAGCTGTAATTTAAAGCTGCCAGGCACTTACGTATTTAATGCTAGCATTCAATTTAACAAAGCGCAAAAAATGCTGCATTGAATGGAATTATCCAATCCATTTCGTTTACTCAAATTACCAATAACTATAAAAGGGCAAGCTCATGGTCATGCTCTATTCAGATGCACGAACACATGTATACCAATTTCGTGGGTCATGATCACATGGGAAACATGACGATGTAATTTTCCAATGATACGGTATTGTATTTATATGAATTATTGTGCACGCATTGCAACGAATTTTGCAGAGCATTGTTCTCGCGAGACGACTGTGCTAACCCAAATAATGCAGGTGGAACCATTGCAGTATATTTGTATTCGAATTGCGGCAAATAGTAGGCTGTAAATTTCAATGCTTTTGCATTTTAAATGTAGCCCATGCTGGAAATATTCTGCCATTAGTTCTAGAAGTAGGAAATCCACGTGTGGAAATTATTTGCCTCGGAACGGGGAAGCGCGTTAATGAAAATCGGTTTCCAGTGCATTCATGAACTATATAATCTAGAATAGTATTCCAGAGAGTCTGGACAGGTGCTCCGCCCCAAGGACAACACTACAACCTTCAATCCCCAGAACATACCGCAATCCGACCTGTCAAATCAATAAATAATCCTCTCGAGGTACATCTGACTGAGTTGTAGCGTCAATATCGGTGTTTGCTAGTTTTGCGGAAAATGCTTCGCTTTGGGCATTCGTCTTCTTTCTACTGGCTGACATAATATTTTAGGAGCAAACGGTTATATTAGGAGAAGGTATGCGATTTGAGTAATGCGAAACTGAAGAAGGCAAACTTGGTTTTCTCGTCTACCAAATTGACATTGCCCATTTACACCATTAAATGCTGGAGACTTGATACTCACAAAGAATATTATTTGGCTCTTACTAACATTCGGATAAATAGTTTACGTGAAAAACTTGGACAATCTGCTTAAGTCGTCGTAGAGACGTCCAAACTTCCCAGAATATAACGAGAAATGTTTCAAGCTGGATTCACTGCGGCATTTATTATGCAGCATAAGTGTAGATATTGGCATGTAGAAACGACTTCCTTTTCGACTGCAACTTCCATGTACAAATGCTACAATTTGACATGGTTTGTGTCTAAACAAATTTCGAATAATCAAACTTCATTATTATCAAGTTATGTTTTATGGCAACAAGTTTTCTATTTGTTGTTTCTGGTCTCCTTTGACCTATATTTAATTGCCAAGCGGTCCCATTACAATCAGGTTTTTCAGTTAATTCAATTGCCTCTAAATTACACATGACGATGCAGTACTAATCATGTGGCAATTGTGAATCTTTAGAGGGGGACAATTTTCTAGCATCAACTTCACCTAAATTGCATCACTTCAATGTTTTATGATTACAAACAAGTAACTCCTCTCTTCTTCAATTCAGCCACACACATAGAAAGAAACAGGACTCAACCTGCCGACGTAATATCGTTCAAACCTTCAATGTTGTTTAATGTGACGTGGAAGGTTACAAAATCAAGGTACTACTTACAAGGTACTCCTTGTTAGAAGCAACAAATAATTTTAACGTGTCATTTCTCAACATGAATTATTTATTTCTTCTAGTTACACAAGATAATGAAAAATGCTTGGTTATTGAAATTACTCCATAGTAGTATCGAATAAATTGCATTTTCCGTTACCTGCAAGGTGATGTAAATTATCGCATTATTTTATTGATTTCTATAAACGCGAAGTAGTCAATACTTAATGCGCGGATTAAGCAAATACTTCTGATGCTTTTTATGTAATTGTGAATAACAAAATCATTCAAAATGACTACAATTAATTCCTCTGAAGAATAATACTAAAACTCATTTTCAGAATTCGTATATCGCCCTGCAGCTTCCATCACAGCATCAGCATTCACTGAGAAAAAAACGCTTTTAAAATGTCTATTATATACAATTATATACTTTTACACTACGTGCCTCTTATCAATTGCTCCCTTAGTAATTCTTATAAACCTGGTGATAGTGAGTAAATACCAAGGTTTCACCTCTTCATATCCCTGCAGAAATATGCAAGATATTAAGTTAATTCAACTCAAACAGCCTGAACAGTCATTCAGCTGTAATCAAATCGTCTCGTACAATTTATGAGATGTAGTACAAGGAATAGGGTAACATTTTTCGTCAAAAGCTGCAAACCGAAATATAAACACCAGATTTAAATTCCATTCTTTAGGATTTCATTTTAAATCTAAAGTTAAATTTACAGAAAAGTATGACTAATTTATTACATTGTTACTAATTAAATGGACTGTACGGAGAACATCTTAATTGTGGCGTTGTTACCAAGCAGGAAGAAGTTATACTTAACCAAATTTTACAAGTGTTCTTTCAATTGACTCACTCATGTGAATCACGGGTCAGTCAATCAAGAAAATCGCACCAAACGGACTAGAATTGTTTTTGTGGGGTATTAAAAACTATCTCCAGCCCATTCCATTTTTCACACCATAAAAATCCTGTCGTTAACTCACTATCGGAATAGGTTTCCTTTACATAATGTTTTCTGACAACCATTATTCTCAGCTTTTGAAACGAGTGGAATATCAACCATTATTGGTAGATTTGATGGGATGAGAACTGTTTTGCACTCATATTTTATTTCATTGTACTTAAAAAATTCTCATGATACCTAGAGGCTGAATATTTTAGCAATCACCTCCAGAAAACAGTTGTGTGCCTTTTTTGGTCTCAAAATATTCTCCCCTGAATAAACAATTAGTTTAATATTTTTGTGTGATCATGTTGTCACAAACCCAAACCCACCCTTGAAATAATTTTAGTATCTTCGAGGTGTCGGCAGAAACTCCTCTTGAATGTTGACAATTTTAACAAGTAAGAAAAATTAAGTTAATTTAAATTATTTTGAGGAAGCAAACTAATGAGTGTTACGCACGACGTGGGAACATTTCATTTGCAATATCCAATTATAAAATGACTGTTTCTTTAATTTTATTTATTACCAAACTTCCAACCAGACTGGCACAAGTAACCTACTCCATGTTTACTTCTATATGGTGGAACACATCCGTATTTTGTCGCTTTTATCAAGCATGTCAAATGTGTTTAGCAGATGAGAATGGAGCAATTACGAGACAGATTTTTGTAATTCCACTACGACTTGTTACAACACTACATTTAATACGTTAGAGAAATGAATGTATTCCACAGCCACAGCGTGCATGTTGTCATTGGTTCCCTACTCCTCACTAGTAACTTAGATTAATGAATTATCCGCTTTACAGTAACTTCACGGTGGTGCAGAATATCCGTTTCTCGGCGTTTTCAGCAAGCATGTTAATGGTTTCGGTGAAGACGTCAAATGTAGTAGCTGAAACGGAGCCCAATACTTATGTATTTAACTGCTCAGTCAAGTAAATCCACTGGTCACTCTCATCAACATTCAATATTTACCTCATGGAGGCGTCTGCACTGTTATATTGCCCGGTGCAAAGTCATAATCCAAGAAAAGAGTATAGTATCGTTAGCAAAGTAGAAATATTGCTTCCTCCGTATTCATTAACAGTTAGTAACTAAAATTACTGTGCCCACTACATGGTTGCATTTTATTGCGGATATGAAAGCAACAAATATAACACTATTGAATATTATTTTGTTCGCAAATCATTCACTTGAGTGAACTTTCGCAGTTTTCATATTCCATATGAGACATGCTAATGACCTAGATTACATACAAATTCCCAGGCCCATACAGTTATTAACGTTTATCGTAAGCGTTCTACAAGGGACTTTGGAACTTCAATGTTTTCAGTTCGTTTCACTGGCATCCATCATCCCTACAAAACACTTATTATGATAAAGATTATGACAACGATTCCAAAGATAATTTACCGAAGCACACAAACTCAACTTGACAAATTAAATAGGGCGCAATCAAGCCAGAGGCTCTCAAGCACAATTATGTTACTTAAAATTGGAAGAAATAAAATTAAAACTCCAAATACTAAGAATCAAATGATTGTTTTGTCATCAGTTGACTTACAACAACATAGATATTTAAAATGTTAATGTTTGGCGCAATTAACGTGAAAACTGTTGCTTCTCCATTATTTCTTCATCAGTTATAATCTCAGCATTGTCTTTGGTTGTTTAATTTTAGAAACAAGTATGCAGATTACAGTTACGCAGACGAAAAATTTGCCCGGAAAATCAAAACGGAATACATGGCGAAATGAAATCGGAATGCCTTGTCTCATGGTTGGGGAATTGAGTTGCATAGGCGTCAGTGTTCGGGAAACGCTTTCGCTCCAGATTTACTTTTACTTTGGTTTATATCCTTTGCTCTAACATTAATTTTAAGTTGTTCTAAAAGCTGGAGAACAAACATGTTCAATTGCAACAATTCCGTTATCGGCGAATACTGAAAAGATATCGCCTCGCTTGCTCGGACAAATGTTTCAAGTGCATGTAATTAGTTTACAGAAATAAAACGCAATACAAATAGGTGATGGATTGTACAAGCGAAAAATAGGTACGAACATTACGAAGCGCATCTTGGGCGACTTTCATGCTGAATTACATATGCTGAATAAGAAAAGGAAACTGTGGATATTCACGTCATACTAAACTGCCATGGGAATTTCATGTTAGAAATAGATCGGAAATGTTGAACGTTCATCTTTTGATGTTCCACAAGAATGTACACCAGAATCTCACCATTCTTAAGGATTTAAAAGTGCTTTTGAATAAGAAAAGTGTGCGCTTTGTTTGATGTTTTATCGGTTGTTTATTTACGACATAAGTTGGTTTTTTTTCATTTTGCTCAAATGTATTATGCATAAAGAAAGTAGCGTCATTCGATCCAACTTGTAATCCAGCACACTGAATTAAATATTAAAAATATGTATACAGTTAAATAATTGTATTTTCAATATCCTCGGGACTTACATTTAATTGAAAGCGTAAGCCATTCAGTTGTTATCATTTGTCCACATTCTACAGTAGGGATGAATTTGCTGAAGGACTTTGATGCCACTTTCCCGTATATCCGTTCCATTGTCCTAATTATAACAACTAGGTTTTCCGGCGTTTGAGTGTCTTCGAAGGTTGTTGTTTGTAGTTCGAATCGTAGGGTAGGGTTCCAACCACCTCAATACATTAGTTAACGAATCTCGATGTACAAATTGCAATCAAGTACCTTTAGAATCTAACTAAAAAATTTAAAGGCCAACAGAATCAATGGAACATTGGTAAAAGCAAGTATCTAAACGAAACCTTTGGGACGAATCTGAGGTCAACCTGTTCACTGTTTAATTCGCATGATATTCAAGATGCAGTATACTGGCGTCCAAACAGCACACGAGCAAATTCTGTACTGAATCTTGTTCTTATATATTAAAAAATAAAATATTCTATTTTATATATTTTGTTCTAAATCGTAAGTGTTATGTATGTGAAATGAATAAAGCCAGTAGGCTTTATACACAATGCTTTTCTACATACAACATCAGTATCTTTATTCTAAAAGATATTATAGGTAACGTTCATGGGTATTTTACATCAGTTGGTATTGAGGAGAGAACGTGCTATTCCCTAGCTGGAATATAATCGAATGAGGCTCAAGCCTCATGGTCAAATCTATCTAGCTCTCTTGCTGGTGCCATGATTCTCCCAGGCACACACGTGTGGACGACGAACTCATGATGAACTGTCCTTCAACCTATGTTATCTATTTTACTAATGAAATTACATTAATATATATTTGCTTAATAGCTAAGTATTCAAATACATCACAGTAAGTATGGTATGATTGGACACTGTCTTACGGTTGAAGTCGTGTCCTTTTGAAAATCGTGAAACATGCTAGTCAAGTCAATTATTTTAGTTATTTTTTTCTGACAATAATGCAAAAATCATTTTTATACCCTTTACATATTCGCAAATAATCTAATGTCGGTTTAACACACTTTGAAATGTGATAATTAATACTGAGTAAACATCAAAACCGCACGTCAAAGTAAATGCTCCTTTCCTGTCTACGTTTGTGAATGTTATATGTTGCATATTTTAATGCATACATAATTAATAATTAAAGCTGCCATTTTCGTAACACTGCATACTCTAGTGAACTTCGGCTGAATAACCTGCATTACCTTAACATCGCACCCGTCGATGTTTCCTTGTATCAACGTCTCAGCGAAGCATAGGGAACTCGGTTTCTTGTTGCAAACAGTAATCATGATTAGAAAATTACCAGGATCTCCTGACTAGAATTGTAAATTATGAAATTTAAAATTAATTGGTATCAATATTTCTATCTCTGATTCAAAACTGGAAATCGCACCAAAAATGTTACATAGACATTTTATTATGTAGTTGAATACGAAATTATCTTGTTATCGACCTTGGGCAGACATACAGAAGTTATGCGTAGTAACGTAATATTTACGCAATTCCCAGAATTCAAATAATATGCGCAAATTCGGAAGTACAGTTCTCAACAAATAATAAAACCGTTGTGCTATAAAACTTCTCATTTAAGTTCTAATTTGTCAAAAGGAATGATTTGCTATGCTCTAATTGCGCATTTGACAAAACTTCTAAACTAATTGATTGTGTGTGAATGATAAATGTGATAAGGCTTATTTATTATGGTGTTCACTAGTCATCGGTGAATTCAATAGCCAAATGGGAATATCCGATCCTTGTGTGCCATTTCATGGCAGAAAATGAAGATACATTGAAAGTAAACACTTTCTTGTAAACAAACAATATGGTGGATTATTTTAAATTAAGCTCTGAGAAATCAATGAAGTGTAAGTTGTTCAAGAACATGCACAGGATAGATCAAATATATATAGCTATATATGAGCTTAATTTAATAACGTTTGTGTGAATACGTTGACAGGTATGTTTGAGAAACTAACGCCTTAAAATCAACTGCGTTATAACTGGGTCCATCCTTAGCATTGGCATTAAGTTTTCAAACTCCTGTTGTAGTTTCGTATATGGTACATAGAAATGGCGTATTAGATTAACAGAAGATTCCATGATGGTTAGATTCCATGTCTGAAAAATGGCATCGCACAATCGTTAATTAAACAAGTGGGAATAAAATATTGTTATCGCTTCTAATAATTGTGCCTTTGTTTAGCTCAAGTCATTTATTAGTTTCTGTCATATAGTATTTGTAACAAACACCAAATATTTGACAAATCGACCGGATATCATTTTACGGAGACACAAATATAATTGGTATGGTGAAGTGTGGACTTACAAACAGACTCAATCAAGTAAAATCCCACACAAATTCGTACTTTGTCCAGACTATATGTCAGGGATGGCAAACCCACGCGGATGGGCAGATGGTAGCCGGAGAAAATCGATGGAGAAAAATCGACATATTGGGAAAAATTAAGCAATTTAATTGGTATTAATGAATACGTCAGTTCTTCCGCATTACATTATCACAAAAACAATATACAAAAACTCTTTTTACATAATGTATAATTCTATAAATCTGCAAATCAAATAAATTCTTGGTTTTTGCGATTTATGGAATTTCTGGAATTGTGGCGTAGAGTCCCTGCTCATGAATTCCAAATGCCGAGAACCATTTTACCTGCATAACACATTGAAAAGTGAAAAATACCTTAAACGGATTTCTAAACCAATAGGTAGAATCCGCAGTAATCCTTAGTTATTGGTTGGTAATTGGCTGTGAAAGATTCAAGAATAATATGCATAATGTCTACTAGGATTAAACAAAAATTTGTTATCCAAATTTACTGTTCTCACTTGTATAAAGATTTACTTCGAAAGATATATGTGAAGACAACAATTACTTAACGAATGAAAGCCATTAACAGTTTGAACGTTTTGTAATTCGGGGATAATTAGTGCAATATAACTCATTAAGTATGTTGTATTTCGCATATACTGTAAATGCACGTGAAACGTAATTGGGATCTATAATTTCAAAGTTATGGCCGTGATCGCACGGCAAAATAAGTATGTGGGAAGCAACTATAGGCGAGTCAATTATAAGCAATTAAACATAACGATAAACACTGTTGCCCTCTTCATAATAAATGAGTAAATTGCCAAATTATTGCCAACGAGTATTGCACAATATGTGGATTTTCATTTCCTGGTCCAGTGCTTGGCAAAACGTTGTCCATTCCAAATTGTCGTTTTAATTGTAAGTTGGCATGAAATGGTTGTCCGGTCACGCCCCCAATCATTTTACCAGGAAGAAAGCACATATTTTAAAACATTCATTTGGACTTCAAAGCTATTATAAATTAACATCACGGCACTCAGGTAGAGGCGGAAGCGCCGACAAAGAAATTTTGTGTAATTAAATTATTCTCACATACTCATGGAACTGTCAAGTCGTTTCAGGAAATGTTTGAGCAGACAGAAATTGCTACTCGATTGAAACGAAATACAGGATCAACTGTAACGAAATGAACACACTAATCCAAATTTTGGTGTTTTCCATTTCTCTAACATGTTGTATCAATAATTATACCTTCATCCAATTCAGGAAGAACATATATCATTTTACCAAGTTTTAAACTGACGACTGTTTTATCACAATGTAGAAATATCGTATTGGTTGGAGATCGCATTCATGAATTTTAAATGCACAGATCGTTCTCCAATTTTCTAATCGCTGTGTCCTTGCTGGTACTTCTTCCTATAGGCGTGATCACCATACCAATCGCTCGAGTTATAAACAGTCTTCTCCATGCCATGTCTTATACTCACGATTATCGAGTGTGTCTCACTGCCTGAAAGTGCCAAAAAGCTCCGGCAAATTTGAATGTATGAAAATTCCGATAGTGAGATTTCTGCACATTGTTCCATATTCATTAAAAAATTGACAACAGTAAAAAATCAATTTATATTATTAAGTCATCATGGTTATCGTGCCAATAGTTAAATTTTATTAAATTCAAACAATTAACGTCTATAATCAGTAATAATTAGCTAATTAGCTTATAATAGTTAAATATGAACATTGCTAAAATCAAATGAAAATTGGCACATAAATAGAGTTAATTACGTAGAACAATAATATAATCTTGAAAATTGTTAATTAATGCATGCAATTAAGTAATTATGCTAATTAGCTTAGAGCAATTAAATATGTATATTGCCTGAATCAACTGAAAATTGCCATATAAGTAGAGTTAATTACGTAGAACAATAATATAATCATGTATTAATTAACGTATCTAATGATCTGATAATAATTAGATAATTAGATGTAGTTGTGTTTCCCACCATTTACCGAAGGAAATTTCAAGACAATTTTAGTTTAGGTCGGAGAAAGCATGGTCAGCCTTACGATGACACGTTGGGTGGGATGGACAAACATAACTTCGATTTAAATACATACAGCAGCGGCCCGAAGATTATATTTCCTAAAATTCCATTACTGATCCATGTACATCAATCATTAACAAGAAATACATAATTTGGTTTTTGACTGGTTAAAAGGAACACTGGAATGTTTTACTGCTTCGCCCGGCGAGTAATCAGTAGATAACAAAGTGTCAGCGCACACAATCTCCTTATCACTTTATTAGATAAACATGAAACTCCAACAGTGCAAACAGTACTTCAATTTTACTTAAGGTTGAATCATCATAATATGAAATAAGGCGTATTGCGTTTTCATTCCCCTGATCCAAAACCAAAAACCATGTATTGCCAAACAATCTCCTTATCTCATTATGAGATAAACATGAAACTGAAATCGCTGTATATGGAAGAAACTGTATTGCGGTTTTTATACACTTGATCCAAAACCAAAAGCCAGGTAATTACTGTTTATTTGCAGAGTTCATCCAACCAGCCGTCCGTACGTCCGTCCCAATGTCCAATTATTTTCACCAATCCGTGTCCTTTTAGCATTATTTGAATTTGAGTTTGAAGGCCAATCCTAATTCCATAGAGTGAAAAAATAAGATTGGCCGTTAGCAGTAATTAACATAGTTTCCTGATAAATCGAAAATAATTTTTATAATTGCAGAACTTCATTATAGCTTTACAACGGCTTATTTACTTAACATGTCCTCATTGGATATTTTATAGTCATCAAACATACAAGCTCACATTTACTTTTCTCGTTATAAGAATATTAAGGTCGTAAGAGAAGACTTACCAGAAATTCAAAAGGATCCGAATTTCACGAATTCTGCTAAGACACAAGCTGCCAATCTATTCAAAATGGTCACGGATCGGGCTACCGTGTTATTATATCACGAATTCGAAGATTTTCTTGAAATAAACAAAATATTATCCGAGAAGCTACAGCAGAGAGCCGGTATATTGGTCGACCACTACAGTGACATAAAGGCCACAGTAGAAAGCTATCGTGCTCTATCAATTGCACCAGGGCGGTCACTAAAAAGCTTTATGGACGGATGTGTTTGCCTCGGAGTACACAGCATTTTCTGTTATTACTACAATCAGTGAAACTTAATCCAAATCGCAATTACCGACTTGTCACGGTGGATGTGGAAGCTCTGTATCCAAGTCTTGCAATTTCTGACTGTAAGCGACATTGTTCTGAATCATTTTTAAGAAATAAGCATTTAAACCCTAATTTTAATTTTGATAATCAAGGAATTATGGATTTATTGAGTTTAAGTCTTGATTACAGTTACGTTTCATTTGATAACGAGTTATATTTTCAATATAGAGGCATTGAGATGGGTAACCCGGCATCAGTAGCAATAGCTAACATCACAGTTTACCAAGAACTGAAAGAAATTTTCAGTGACAGAAATGAATTTACATTCTACAAACGTTTTCTTGATGACATCTTCATTATATTGGATACAACTGATATTGATAATTGTGAGCTTTGGCTAAAAAATGTGCTTAAACATAAGTATCTTAATTTTACTTTTGAGTCAAGTATGAATAGCATTAACTTTTTAGATGTCAATGTTACATTAAGTAGGAATAATGACATTTCAACTTCTCTCTATAAAAAACCAATGTCTAAACATGTTTACCTACATGCAGAATCAGATCATCCTCGTCATTTAAAAGATTCCTTGTTTTATTCACAAGGTTTACGTATTATTAGACTATGCAGTAACTTTTCCACGAGAATAAGTTTGCTTGTTGACCTATACCGAAGTTTTCTTTTTCGAGGTTATAAACCTGCATTACTACATAATACTATGCTGAAGCTGATTCATAGAGACCGTTACTCCGTATTAAAACCTAAAAAGAACTTGTTAATTTCGTATCTACGTCTTCATAATAAGGACATACTTACTAAATATTCTATTAATATTGAGATAAATAATACCTACCAAAGTGACTTACCTACGTCTTCAAATACGGTATATGTAGTTTTTCCATTTTATAAATGTGTATATTCATACAAAGAGAAACTTAAAAACTTCATATTATCCAATATGGAACAAAACTGTACTCCTCGTTTCAAATCCTATCTACATCAGTTGTCAATAGTTGTCGTTTTTTCTAGAACAAAAAATCTCAAGGAAATGCTATGTAATTAATGCAAGATGCTATATAGATGTCTTTGACCGATACTTACATATATATGCTTAGTAAACCGGGATTACTGTTAGCTGTCTCTGTGCTATCTCTGTTAGCTGCTTATCATATTTTTCTCTTATACAGTAGACATATCAACTCCTCAAATTTACATATTCGGTATTCTTTATACATAAAAATATATACATGTTAATCTAGAAAATGATATGTGAACTCTTCCAAATGTATTTCGTCGATTCTCAGTTTGTCTTTGCACACAAGCATAAATAGTGCAACATGCTACCTTCTAATAAAATCTAAAATTGTAAAAATATTTTAACGTTATGACAAATATTTACTCTCTTGGTAAGATTTCTGGGTTAGAATTATAATTTTAATTAATTATATATACCTAATTATTAATATTTTTAAATTTGTGTTATATTTTAAGATTTCTTGACTATTCTATTGTGTAATAATTTTTTGTAATTAATTTATTTAGCCACCTGAAGAAGCCCTTATGCGAAACGCGTTGTGGTAATAAAGAGAATCAAATGAAGTTAAATGCTGTTCTACTCTGAGTAGTTTCTTTATTGATTGGTCTACGGACTCCAGCGTTTACGAATCATCTGATCCTTCATTTTTTTCTCCGGAAATGTCAAGATTATCACTCACCCAGAGAAAAGTCATCAAATTGAATAAAACTGTAAGCAAAACAGGAGAAACTGTTAGAAGTACCGAAGTAATAGACACCACAATGCCTAATAGTCCCGGCGACGAACTAGTTGAGCTTTCAAATATGGATCATCTAGTGAGTGGAGCTAAACGAAAACCGGATGACAAAGAAGAAGATTCTTTCCAAGATGGGAAACGACAAAAGGATGATTTTACAACGGCCTTAAAACTTCAAATCCAGCAAATTGATCCAGATGAACAACTGACAATCCATTCTCTAATTGAAGAGGTACGTAAGGACCTGATAGTGAAAGAATACGTGGACCTTCTGTTAAACATCAAATTCGTTCCAACATCGCCGAATGAGGATGACATCAGGGAAATGGGTAGTGTCGTTCATCCGAACACTATTCCTGAAGACATCTCATCAAAAATCATGCATCTAATGTTAACCTATTTCCATTGTCGTTATTTTTACAAAAATATCGGAAATGCAACTGCTGAGAAAAAATCTGTTATTAGTGTCAAAGCGCAGATGTTCATTCCCAACTACAAGGATATGCCCGCAGCCCTTCTTCAAAAAATGACAGAGGCAAAAAGATGTCTCTCAACACATTTACAAGGAGCAGCGTTTGAAGGATCAGAGTTCATGTGCGAATTGCTAAAGCTACGAATTGGAAAAGAGATTCTGGACGGAATGAAAGAAAGTTCATCCGGAAATGATGAGGAGATATGTACTCTCGTGCAAAAATATTTCAACATATACTTTCTTAAAGGAAGGATGGAATTCATTAAACACTATCCAACAAAAGAAATTGACTGGGAAAATTATGTGGATAAAATCAAACATGTCGAACCAACTTGGAGGAAAGAAAACCGCCCCGTTCCAGAGACAAAAAGTTTTTACGCTATTGACATTGAAAGAAGAATCGCAAATAAATCTGAATCATTTAATTCTGCTGAAACGAAAGCGGACTATGATAAGTTTCTGGAAACAGGCGACAAATATATCAGCAATATCAAGAAGAAAGTTAACCGTTCAACAAACTCAAATCATACCCCTCCTCTAAACTCATCCCCTCGTTTTAATCATTTTGGGGGAAACAAGAACAAAAACTTTACCCCGGCACAACAATGGAGTGTTCCATTCTACACTTTTAATCGTAATCAGGCTCCATCATTCTCAGCGCCCTCTCCTACAGTTCGCCCATTTCAACCACCATTTAGAAATCAAGGAAAAAGACAACAACAAAATTTTGGCCACAACTCTAATTTCAAGCAAACGAGAAAATTCATTCCACCAAGGCAAAGCTTTAACCAAACGCCTCGTCATTTTTCCAATAATAACAGAACATCGGTATCTACTCAATCTTCACAACAAGCTCGCGGACAGGTACATGGTGATAAAGAATCCTTAAACAATAAAGATTCAGATAAACGTTCAACACCGCAACTCAAACAAACATTAAACTCCATTGTGGATAAATTGGATTGACATTCTACACCTAGAAATGTTATCAAGAAACGAAGAAGGAGGTTTTACAATATTTCTAAAATATTTGGGATAAATGGTACGTTTTCTAAAAAGACAAATTCATTTCTACTTGACTTGTATTTACAATGTAAATCTACTGATAGAATTCATAATCTAAGCCTTGTGAAAGATATTCCTGACAAATTTAAATCAATAATTATGCTAGGTTTAAAGTTTTGTACCACCAAAAATCCCAATTTCAGATTAATTAAAAAGGGGTTACAAGAAGCGATCAGAAAAATTGCATGGAGAATTCATTTTTTGGAAAATCCAAGTGTTAGTAATAAGTCAACATTTCTAATTGATTGCGACAAAGATTTTAGATCATTAACAAAAAAAGTAGGAAAACATTGTCCAATTTCATATCAAATATTTAACCTTAAAAAACTTCATGATAATTGCATAGGATATTGCAATAGTTTTTCGTTCAAAGACAGTCACATTTTCGAAAATCTAATTTCCCAGTTCAAAGAATTTTGCATATTGAATAACATCATGGTAATTGAAGCAGACAAAAATGCAGGTATATGTATAGTTAACGTCTCTGACTATAAAAATGAAGCAATGCGTCAGTTAAATGACTTGAGTACCTACCACCCAACAACACAAACTGCACTCGATCTTGACATGATTCGATTTAGAGACAGACTAAATTGTTTGGATAAAAAGTTGCCAGAATCTTTCCGTTTAAAGTCACTTTCGTTACATACAAATAATCCTGCAAAATTCTACATTCTGCCAAAAATTCATAAACCGTTTCAAAACTTTCCTAAAGGTCGTCCAATCTCCAGTACGTTCAGAAAGAACAATAAATATATATCTAGACTTCTTGATGTAGTTTTAAAACCATGTATTTTTGAAGTTAATGATCTCTTAATAGATACACAGCATTTTCTGTTATTACTACAATCAGTGAAACTTAATCCAAATCGCAATTACCGACTTGTCACGGTGGATGTGGAAGCTCTGTATCCTAGTCTTGCAATTTCTGACTGTAAGCGACATTGTTCTGAATCATTTTTAAGAAATAAGCATTTAAACCCTAATTTTAATTTTGATAATCAAGGAATTATGGATTTATTGAGTTTAAGTCTTGATTACAGTTACGTTTCATTTGATAACGAGTTATATTTTCAATATAGAGGCATTGAGATGGGTAACCCGGCATCAGTAGCAATAGCTAACATCACAGTTTACCAAGAACTGAAAGAAATTTTCAGTGACAGAAATGAATTTACATTCTACAAACGTTTTCTTGATGACATCTTCATTATATTGGATACAACTGATATTGATAATTGTGAGCTTTGGCTAAAAAATGTGCTTAAACATAAGTATCTTAATTTTACTTTTGAGTCAAGTATGAATAGCATTAACTTTTTAGATGTCAATGTTACATTAAGTAGGAATAATGACATTTCAACTTCTCTCTATAAAAAACCAATGTCTAAACATGTTTACCTACATGCAGAATCAGATCATCCTCGTCATTTAAAAGATTCCTTGTTTTATTCACAAGGTTTACGTATTATTAGACTATGCAGTAACTTTTCCACGAGAATAAGTTTGCTTGTTGACCTATACCGAAGTTTTCTTTTTCGAGGTTATAAACCTGCATTACTACATAATACTATGCTGAAGCTGATTCATAGAGACCGTTACTCCGTATTAAAACCTAAAAAGAACTTGTTAATTTCGTATCTACGTCTTCATAATAAGGACATACTTACTAAATATTCTATTAATATTGAGATAAATAATACCTACCAAAGTGACTTACCTACGTCTTCAAATACGGTATATGTAGTTTTTCCATTTTATAAATGTGTATATTCATACAAAGAGAAACTTAAAAACTTCATATTATCCAATATGGAACAAAACTGTACTCCTCGTTTCAAATCCTATCTACATCAGTTGTCAATAGTTGTCGTTTTTTCTAGAACAAAAAATCTCAAGGAAATGCTATGTAATTAATGCAAGATGCTATATAGATGTCTTTGACCGATACTTACATATATATGCTTAGTAAACCGGGATTACTGTTAGCTGTCTCTGTGCTATCTCTGTTAGCTGCTTATCATATTTTTCTCTTATACAGTAGACATATCAACTCCTCAAATTTACATATTCGGTATTCTTTATACATAAAAATATATACATGTTAATCTAGAAAATGATATGTGAACTCTTCCAAATGTATTTCGTCGATTCTCAGTTTGTCTTTGCACACAAGCATAAATAGTGCAACATGCTACCTTCTAATAAAATCTAAAATTGTAAAAATATTTTAACGTTATGACAAATATTTACTCTCTTGGTAAGATTTCTGGGTTAGAATTATAATTTTAATTAATTATATATACCTAATTATTAATATTTTTAAATTTGTGTTATATTTTAAGATTTCTTGACTATTCTATTGTGTAATAATTTTTTGTAATTAATTTATTTAGCCACCTGAAGAAGCCCTTATGCGAAACGCGTTGTGGTAATAAAGAGAATCAAATGAAGTTAAATGCTGTTCTACTCTGAGTAGTTTCTTTATTGATTGGTCTACGGACTCCAGCGTTTACGAATCATCTGATCCTTCATTTTTTTCTCCGGAAATGTCAAGATTATCACTCACCCAGAGAAAAGTCATCAAATTGAATAAAACTGTAAGCAAAACAGGAGAAACTGTTAGAAGTACCGAAGTAATAGACACCACAATGCCTAATAGTCCCGGCGACGAACTAGTTGAGCTTTCAAATATGGATCATCTAGTGAGTGGAGCTAAACGAAAACCGGATGACAAAGAAGAAGATTCTTTCCAAGATGGGAAACGACAAAAGGATGATTTTACAACGGCCTTAAAACTTCAAATCCAGCAAATTGATCCAGATGAACAACTGACAATCCATTCTCTAATTGAAGAGGTACATAAGGACCTGATAGTGAAAGAATACGTGGACCTTCTGTTAAACATCAAATTCGTTCCAACATCGCCGAATGAGGATGACATCAGGGAAATGGGTAGTGTCGTTCATCCGAACACTATTCCTGAAGACATCTCATCAAAAATCATGCATCTAATGTTAACCTATTTCCATTGTCGTTATTTTTACAAAAATATCGGAAATGCAACTGCTGAGAAAAAATCTGTTATTAGTGTCAAAGCGCAGATGTTCATTCCCAACTACAAGGATATGCCCGCAGCCCTTCTTCAAAAAATGACAGAGGCAAAAAGATGTCTCTCAACACATTTACAAGGAGCAGCGTTTGAAGGATCAGAGTTCATGTGCGAATTGCTAAAGCTACGAATTGGAAAAGAGATTCTGGACGGAATGAAAGAAAGTTCATCCGGAAATGATGAGGAGATATGTACTCTCGTGCAAAAATATTTCAACATATACTTTCTTAAAGGAAGGATGGAATTCATTAAACACTATCCAACAAAAGAAATTGACTGGGAAAATTATGTGGATAAAATCAAACATGTCGAACCAACTTGGAGGAAAGAAAACCGCCCCGTTCCAGAGACAAAAAGTTTTTACGCTATTGACATTGAAAGAAGAATCGCAAATAAATCTGAATCATTTAATTCTGCTGAAACGAAAGCGGACTATGATAAGTTTCTGGAAACAGGCGACAAATATATCAGCAATATCAAGAAGAAAGTTAACCGTTCAACAAACTCAAATCATACCCCTCCTCTAAACTCATCCCCTCGTTTTAATCATTTTGGGGGAAACAAGAACAAAAACTTTACCCCGGCACAACAATGGAGTGTTCCATTCTACACTTTTAATCGTAATCAGGCTCCATCATTCTCAGCGCCCTCTCCTACAGTTCGCCCATTTCAACCACCATTTAGAAATCAAGGAAAAAGACAACAACAAAATTTTGGCCACAACTCTAATTTCAAGCAAACGAGAAAATTCATTCCACCAAGGCAAAGCTTTAACCAAACGCCTCGTCATTTTTCCAATAATAACAGAACATCGGTATCTACTCAATCTTCACAACAAGCTCGCGGACAGGTACATGGTGATAAAGAATCCTTAAACAATAAAGATTCAGATAAACGTTCAACACCGCAACTCAAACAAACATTAAACTCCATTGTGGATAAATTGGATTGACATTCTACACCTAGAAATGTTATCAAGAAACGAAGAAGGAGGTTTTACAATATTTCTAAAATATTTGGGATAAATGGTACGTTTTCTAAAAAGACAAATTCATTTCTACTTGACTTGTATTTACAATGTAAATCTACTGATAGAATTCATAATCTAAGCCTTGTGAAAGATATTCCTGACAAATTTAAATCAATAATTATGCTAGGTTTAAAGTTTTGTACCACCAAAAATCCCAATTTCAGATTAATTAAAAAGGGGTTACAAGAAGCGATCAGAAAAATTGCATGGAGAATTCATTTTTTGGAAAATCCAAGTGTTAGTAATAAGTCAACATTTCTAATTGATTGCGACAAAGATTTTAGATCATTAACAAAAAAAGTAGGAAAACATTGTCCAATTTCATATCAAATATTTAACCTTAAAAAACTTCATGATAATTGCATAGGATATTGCAATAGTTTTTCGTTCAAAGACAGTCACATTTTCGAAAATCTAATTTCCCAGTTCAAAGAATTTTGCATATTGAATAACATCATGGTAATTGAAGCAGACAAAAATGCAGGTATATGTATAGTTAACGTCTCTGACTATAAAAATGAAGCAATGCGTCAGTTAAATGACTTGAGTACCTACCACCCAACAACACAAACTGCACTCGATCTTGACATGATTCGATTTAGAGACAGACTAAATTGTTTGGATAAAAAGTTGCCAGAATCTTTCCGTTTAAAGTCACTTTCGTTACATACAAATAATCCTGCAAAATTCTACATTCTGCCAAAAATTCATAAACCGTTTCAAAACTTTCCTAAAGGTCGTCCAATCTCCAGTACGTTCAGAAAGAACAATAAATATATATCTAGACTTCTTGATGTAGTTTTAAAACCATGTATTTTTGAAGTTAATGATCTCTTAATAGATACACAGCATTTTCTGTTATTACTACAATCAGTGAAACTTAATCCAAATCGCAATTACCGACTTGTCACGGTGGATGTGGAAGCTCTGTATCCTAGTCTTGCAATTTCTGACTGTAAGCGACATTGTTCTGAATCATTTTTAAGAAATAAGCATTTAAACCCTAATTTTAATTTTGATAATCAAGGAATTATGGATTTATTGAGTTTAAGTCTTGATTACAGTTACGTTTCATTTGATAACGAGTTATATTTTCAATATAGAGGCATTGAGATGGGTAACCCGGCATCAGTAGCAATAGCTAACATCACAGTTTACCAAGAACTGAAAGAAATTTTCAGTGACAGAAATGAATTTACATTCTACAAACGTTTTCTTGATGACATCTTCATTATATTGGATACAACTGATATTGATAATTGTGAGCTTTGGCTAAAAAATGTGCTTAAACATAAGTATCTTAATTTTACTTTTGAGTCAAGTATGAATAGCATTAACTTTTTAGATGTCAATGTTACATTAAGTAGGAATAATGACATTTCAACTTCTCTCTATAAAAAACCAATGTCTAAACATGTTTACCTACATGCAGAATCAGATCATCCTCGTCATTTAAAAGATTCCTTGTTTTATTCACAAGGTTTACGTATTATTAGACTATGCAGTAACTTTTCCACGAGAATAAGTTTGCTTGTTGACCTATACCGAAGTTTTCTTTTTCGAGGTTATAAACCTGCATTACTACATAATACTATGCTGAAGCTGATTCATAGAGACCGTTACTCCGTATTAAAACCTAAAAAGAACTTGTTAATTTCGTATCTACGTCTTCATAATAAGGACATACTTACTAAATATTCTATTAATATTGAGATAAATAATACCTACCAAAGTGACTTACCTACGTCTTCAAATACGGTATATGTAGTTTTTCCATTTTATAAATGTGTATATTCATACAAAGAGAAACTTAAAAACTTCATATTATCCAATATGGAACAAAACTGTACTCCTCGTTTCAAATCCTATCTACATCAGTTGTCAATAGTTGTCGTTTTTTCTAGAACAAAAAATCTCAAGGAAATGCTATGTAATTAATGCAAGATGCTATATAGATGTCTTTGACCGATACTTACATATATATGCTTAGTAAACCGGGATTACTGTTAGCTGTCTCTGTGCTATCTCTGTTAGCTGCTTATCATATTTTTCTCTTATACAGTAGACATATCAACTCCTCAAATTTACATATTCGGTATTCTTTATACATAAAAATATATACATGTTAATCTAGAAAATGATATGTGAACTCTTCCAAATGTATTTCGTCGATTCTCAGTTTGTCTTTGCACACAAGCATAAATAGTGCAACATGCTACCTTCTAATAAAATCTAAAATTGTAAAAATATTTTAACGTTATGACAAATATTTACTCTCTTGGTAAGATTTCTGGGTTAGAATTATAATTTTAATTAATTATATATACCTAATTATTAATATTTTTAAATTTGTGTTATATTTTAAGATTTCTTGACTATTCTATTGTGTAATAATTTTTTGTAATTAATTTATTTAGCCACCTGAAGAAGCCCTTATGCGAAACGCGTTGTGGTAATAAAGAGAATCAAATGAAGTTAAATGCTGTTCTACTCTGAGTAGTTTCTTTATTGATTGGTCTACGGACTCCAGCGTTTACGAATCATCTGATCCTTCATTTTTTTCTCCGGAAATGTCAAGATTATCACTCACCCAGAGAAAAGTCATCAAATTGAATAAAACTGTAAGCAAAACAGGAGAAACTGTTAGAAGTACCGAAGTAATAGACACCACAATGCCTAATAGTCCCGGCGACGAACTAGTTGAGCTTTCAAATATGGATCATCTAGTGAGTGGAGCTAAACGAAAACCGGATGACAAAGAAGAAGATTCTTTCCAAGATGGGAAACGACAAAAGGATGATTTTACAACGGCCTTAAAACTTCAAATCCAGCAAATTGATCCAGATGAACAACTGACAATCCATTCTCTAATTGAAGAGGTACATAAGGACCTGATAGTGAAAGAATACGTGGACCTTCTGTTAAACATCAAATTCGTTCCAACATCGCCGAATGAGGATGACATCAGGGAAATGGGTAGTGTCGTTCATCCGAACACTATTCCTGAAGACATCTCATCAAAAATCATGCATCTAATGTTAACCTATTTCCATTGTCGTTATTTTTACAAAAATATCGGAAATGCAACTGCTGAGAAAAAATCTGTTATTAGTGTCAAAGCGCAGATGTTCATTCCCAACTACAAGGATATGCCCGCAGCCCTTCTTCAAAAAATGACAGAGGCAAAAAGATGTCTCTCAACACATTTACAAGGAGCAGCGTTTGAAGGATCAGAGTTCATGTGCGAATTGCTAAAGCTACGAATTGGAAAAGAGATTCTGGACGGAATGAAAGAAAGTTCATCCGGAAATGATGAGGAGATATGTACTCTCGTGCAAAAATATTTCAACATATACTTTCTTAAAGGAAGGATGGAATTCATTAAACACTATCCAACAAAAGAAATTGACTGGGAAAATTATGTGGATAAAATCAAACATGTCGAACCAACTTGGAGGAAAGAAAACCGCCCCGTTCCAGAGACAAAAAGTTTTTACGCTATTGACATTGAAAGAAGAATCGCAAATAAATCTGAATCATTTAATTCTGCTGAAACGAAAGCGGACTATGATAAGTTTCTGGAAACAGGCGACAAATATATCAGCAATATCAAGAAGAAAGTTAACCGTTCAACAAACTCAAATCATACCCCTCCTCTAAACTCATCCCCTCGTTTTAATCATTTTGGGGGAAACAAGAACAAAAACTTTACCCCGGCACAACAATGGAGTGTTCCATTCTACACTTTTAATCGTAATCAGGCTCCATCATTCTCAGCGCCCTCTCCTACAGTTCGCCCATTTCAACCACCATTTAGAAATCAAGGAAAAAGACAACAACAAAATTTTGGCCACAACTCTAATTTCAAGCAAACGAGAAAATTCATTCCACCAAGGCAAAGCTTTAACCAAACGCCTCGTCATTTTTCCAATAATAACAGAACATCGGTATCTACTCAATCTTCACAACAAGCTCGCGGACAGGTACATGGTGATAAAGAATCCTTAAACAATAAAGATTCAGATAAACGTTCAACACCGCAACTCAAACAAACATTAAACTCCATTGTGGATAAATTGGATTGACATTCTACACCTAGAAATGTTATCAAGAAACGAAGAAGGAGGTTTTACAATATTTCTAAAATATTTGGGATAAATGGTACGTTTTCTAAAAAGACAAATTCATTTCTACTTGACTTGTATTTACAATGTAAATCTACTGATAGAATTCATAATCTAAGCCTTGTGAAAGATATTCCTGACAAATTTAAATCAATAATTATGCTAGGTTTAAAGTTTTGTACCACCAAAAATCCCAATTTCAGATTAATTAAAAAGGGGTTACAAGAAGCGATCAGAAAAATTGCATGGAGAATTCATTTTTTGGAAAATCCAAGTGTTAGTAATAAGTCAACATTTCTAATTGATTGCGACAAAGATTTTAGATCATTAACAAAAAAAGTAGGAAAACATTGTCCAATTTCATATCAAATATTTAACCTTAAAAAACTTCATGATAATTGCATAGGATATTGCAATAGTTTTTCGTTCAAAGACAGTCACATTTTCGAAAATCTAATTTCCCAGTTCAAAGAATTTTGCATATTGAATAACATCATGGTAATTGAAGCAGACAAAAATGCAGGTATATGTATAGTTAACGTCTCTGACTATAAAAATGAAGCAATGCGTCAGTTAAATGACTTGAGTACCTACCACCCAACAACACAAACTGCACTCGATCTTGACATGATTCGATTTAGAGACAGACTAAATTGTTTGGATAAAAAGTTGCCAGAATCTTTCCGTTTAAAGTCACTTTCGTTACATACAAATAATCCTGCAAAATTCTACATTCTGCCAAAAATTCATAAACCGTTTCAAAACTTTCCTAAAGGTCGTCCAATCTCCAGTACGTTCAGAAAGAACAATAAATATATATCTAGACTTCTTGATGTAGTTTTAAAACCATGTATTTTTGAAGTTAATGATCTCTTAATAGATACACAGCATTTTCTGTTATTACTACAATCAGTGAAACTTAATCCAAATCGCAATTACCGACTTGTCACGGTGGATGTGGAAGCTCTGTATCCTAGTCTTGCAATTTCTGACTGTAAGCGACATTGTTCTGAATCATTTTAAGAAATAAGCATTTAAACCCTAATTTTAATTTTGATAATCAAGGAATTATGGATTTATTGAGTTTAAGTCTTGATTACAGTTACGTTTCATTTGATAACGAGTTATATTTTCAATATAGAGGCATTGAGATGGGTAACCCGGCATCAGTAGCAATAGCTAACATCACAGTTTACCAAGAACTGAAAGAAATTTTCAGTGACAGAAATGAATTTACATTCTACAAACGTTTTCTTGATGACATCTTCATTATATTGGATACAACTGATATTGATAATTGTGAGCTTTGGCTAAAAAATGTGCTTAAACATAAGTATCTTAATTTTACTTTTGAGTCAAGTATGAATAGCATTAACTTTTTAGATGTCAATGTTACATTAAGTAGGAATAATGACATTTCAACTTCTCTCTATAAAAAACCAATGTCTAAACATGTTTACCTACATGCAGAATCAGATCATCCTCGTCATTTAAAAGATTCCTTGTTTTATTCACAAGGTTTACGTATTATTAGACTATGCAGTAACTTTTCCACGAGAATAAGTTTGCTTGTTGACCTATACCGAAGTTTTCTTTTTCGAGGTTATAAACCTGCATTACTACATAATACTATGCTGAAGCTGATTCATAGAGACCGTTACTCCGTATTAAAACCTAAAAAGAACTTGTTAATTTCGTATCTACGTCTTCATAATAAGGACATACTTACTAAATATTCTATTAATATTGAGATAAATAATACCTACCAAAGTGACTTACCTACGTCTTCAAATACGGTATATGTAGTTTTTCCATTTTATAAATGTGTATATTCATACAAAGAGAAACTTAAAAACTTCATATTATCCAATATGGAACAAAACTGTACTCCTCGTTTCAAATCCTATCTACATCAGTTGTCAATAGTTGTCGTTTTTTCTAGAACAAAAAATCTCAAGGAAATGCTATGTAATTAATGCAAGATGCTATATAGATGTCTTTGACCGATACTTACATATATATGCTTAGTAAACCGGGATTACTGTTAGCTGTCTCTGTGCTATCTCTGTTAGCTGCTTATCATATTTTTCTCTTATACAGTAGACATATCAACTCCTCAAATTTACATATTCGGTATTCTTTATACATAAAAATATATACATGTTAATCTAGAAAATGATATGTGAACTCTTCCAAATGTATTTCGTCGATTCTCAGTTTGTCTTTGCACACAAGCATAAATAGTGCAACATGCTACCTTCTAATAAAATCTAAAATTGTAAAAATATTTTAACGTTATGACAAATATTTACTCTCTTGGTAAGATTTCTGGGTTAGAATTATAATTTTAATTAATTATATATACCTAATTATTAATATTTTTAAATTTGTGTTATATTTTAAGATTTCTTGACTATTCTATTGTGTAATAATTTTTTGTAATTAATTTATTTAGCCACCTGAAGAAGCCCTTATGCGAAACGCGTTGTGGTAATAAAGAGAATCAAATGAAGTTAAATGCTGTTCTACTCTGAGTAGTTTCTTTATTGATTGGTCTACGGACTCCAGCGTTTACGAATCATCTGATCCTTCATTTTTTTCTCCGGAAATGTCAAGATTATCACTCACCCAGAGAAAAGTCATCAAATTGAATAAAACTGTAAGCAAAACAGGAGAAACTGTTAGAAGTACCGAAGTAATAGACACCACAATGCCTAATAGTCCCGGCGACGAACTAGTTGAGCTTTCAAATATGGATCATCTAGTGAGTGGAGCTAAACGAAAACCGGATGACAAAGAAGAAGATTCTTTCCAAGATGGGAAACGACAAAAGGATGATTTTACAACGGCCTTAAAACTTCAAATCCAGCAAATTGATCCAGATGAACAACTGACAATCCATTCTCTAATTGAAGAGGTACATAAGGACCTGATAGTGAAAGAATACGTGGACCTTCTGTTAAACATCAAATTCGTTCCAACATCGCCGAATGAGGATGACATCAGGGAAATGGGTAGTGTCGTTCATCCGAACACTATTCCTGAAGACATCTCATCAAAAATCATGCATCTAATGTTAACCTATTTCCATTGTCGTTATTTTTACAAAAATATCGGAAATGCAACTGCTGAGAAAAAATCTGTTATTAGTGTCAAAGCGCAGATGTTCATTCCCAACTACAAGGATATGCCCGCAGCCCTTCTTCAAAAAATGACAGAGGCAAAAAGATGTCTCTCAACACATTTACAAGGAGCAGCGTTTGAAGGATCAGAGTTCATGTGCGAATTGCTAAAGCTACGAATTGGAAAAGAGATTCTGGACGGAATGAAAGAAAGTTCATCCGGAAATGATGAGGAGATATGTACTCTCGTGCAAAAATATTTCAACATATACTTTCTTAAAGGAAGGATGGAATTCATTAAACACTATCCAACAAAAGAAATTGACTGGGAAAATTATGTGGATAAAATCAAACATGTCGAACCAACTTGGAGGAAAGAAAACCGCCCCGTTCCAGAGACAAAAAGTTTTTACGCTATTGACATTGAAAGAAGAATCGCAAATAAATCTGAATCATTTAATTCTGCTGAAACGAAAGCGGACTATGATAAGTTTCTGGAAACAGGCGACAAATATATCAGCAATATCAAGAAGAAAGTTAACCGTTCAACAAACTCAAATCATACCCCTCCTCTAAACTCATCCCCTCGTTTTAATCATTTTGGGGGAAACAAGAACAAAAACTTTACCCCGGCACAACAATGGAGTGTTCCATTCTACACTTTTAATCGTAATCAGGCTCCATCATTCTCAGCGCCCTCTCCTACAGTTCGCCCATTTCAACCACCATTTAGAAATCAAGGAAAAAGACAACAACAAAATTTTGGCCACAACTCTAATTTCAAGCAAACGAGAAAATTCATTCCACCAAGGCAAAGCTTTAACCAAACGCCTCGTCATTTTTCCAATAATAACAGAACATCGGTATCTACTCAATCTTCACAACAAGCTCGCGGACAGGTACATGGTGATAAAGAATCCTTAAACAATAAAGATTCAGATAAACGTTCAACACCGCAACTCAAACAAACATTAAACTCCATTGTGGATAAATTGGATTGACATTCTACACCTAGAAATGTTATCAAGAAACGAAGAAGGAGGTTTTACAATATTTCTAAAATATTTGGGATAAATGGTACGTTTTCTAAAAAGACAAATTCATTTCTACTTGACTTGTATTTACAATGTAAATCTACTGATAGAATTCATAATCTAAGCCTTGTGAAAGATATTCCTGACAAATTTAAATCAATAATTATGCTAGGTTTAAAGTTTTGTACCACCAAAAATCCCAATTTCAGATTAATTAAAAAGGGGTTACAAGAAGCGATCAGAAAAATTGCATGGAGAATTCATTTTTTGGAAAATCCAAGTGTTAGTAATAAGTCAACATTTCTAATTGATTGCGACAAAGATTTTAGATCATTAACAAAAAAAGTAGGAAAACATTGTCCAATTTCATATCAAATATTTAACCTTAAAAAACTTCATGATAATTGCATAGGATATTGCAATAGTTTTTCGTTCAAAGACAGTCACATTTTCGAAAATCTAATTTCCCAGTTCAAAGAATTTTGCATATTGAATAACATCATGGTAATTGAAGCAGACAAAAATGCAGGTATATGTATAGTTAACGTCTCTGACTATAAAAATGAAGCAATGCGTCAGTTAAATGACTTGAGTACCTACCACCCAACAACACAAACTGCACTCGATCTTGACATGATTCGATTTAGAGACAGACTAAATTGTTTGGATAAAAAGTTGCCAGAATCTTTCCGTTTAAAGTCACTTTCGTTACATACAAATAATCCTGCAAAATTCTACATTCTGCCAAAAATTCATAAACCGTTTCAAAACTTTCCTAAAGGTCGTCCAATCTCCAGTACGTTCAGAAAGAACAATAAATATATATCTAGACTTCTTGATGTAGTTTTAAAACCATGTATTTTTGAAGTTAATGATCTCTTAATAGATACACAGCATTTTCTGTTATTACTACAATCAGTGAAACTTAATCCAAATCGCAATTACCGACTTGTCACGGTGGATGTGGAAGCTCTGTATCCTAGTCTTGCAATTTCTGACTGTAAGCGACATTGTTCTGAATCATTTTTAAGAAATAAGCATTTAAACCCTAATTTTAATTTTGATAATCAAGGAATTATGGATTTATTGAGTTTAAGTCTTGATTACAGTTACGTTTCATTTGATAACGAGTTATATTTTCAATATAGAGGCATTGAGATGGGTAACCCGGCATCAGTAGCAATAGCTAACATCACAGTTTACCAAGAACTGAAAGAAATTTTCAGTGACAGAAATGAATTTACATTCTACAAACGTTTTCTTGATGACATCTTCATTATATTGGATACAACTGATATTGATAATTGTGAGCTTTGGCTAAAAAATGTGCTTAAACATAAGTATCTTAATTTTACTTTTGAGTCAAGTATGAATAGCATTAACTTTTTAGATGTCAATGTTACATTAAGTAGGAATAATGACATTTCAACTTCTCTCTATAAAAAACCAATGTCTAAACATGTTTACCTACATGCAGAATCAGATCATCCTCGTCATTTAAAAGATTCCTTGTTTTATTCACAAGGTTTACGTATTATTAGACTATGCAGTAACTTTTCCACGAGAATAAGTTTGCTTGTTGACCTATACCGAAGTTTTCTTTTTCGAGGTTATAAACCTGCATTACTACATAATACTATGCTGAAGCTGATTCATAGAGACCGTTACTCCGTATTAAAACCTAAAAAGAACTTGTTAATTTCGTATCTACGTCTTCATAATAAGGACATACTTACTAAATATTCTATTAATATTGAGATAAATAATACCTACCAAAGTGACTTACCTACGTCTTCAAATACGGTATATGTAGTTTTTCCATTTTATAAATGTGTATATTCATACAAAGAGAAACTTAAAAACTTCATATTATCCAATATGGAACAAAACTGTACTCCTCGTTTCAAATCCTATCTACATCAGTTGTCAATAGTTGTCGTTTTTTCTAGAACAAAAAATCTCAAGGAAATGCTATGTAATTAATGCAAGATGCTATATAGATGTCTTTGACCGATACTTACATATATATGCTTAGTAAACCGGGATTACTGTTAGCTGTCTCTGTGCTATCTCTGTTAGCTGCTTATCATATTTTTCTCTTATACAGTAGACATATCAACTCCTCAAATTTACATATTCGGTATTCTTTATACATAAAAATATATACATGTTAATCTAGAAAATGATATGTGAACTCTTCCAAATGTATTTCGTCGATTCTCAGTTTGTCTTTGCACACAAGCATAAATAGTGCAACATGCTACCTTCTAATAAAATCTAAAATTGTAAAAATATTTTAACGTTATGACAAATATTTACTCTCTTGGTAAGATTTCTGGGTTAGAATTATAAT
Organism: Sinella curviseta; assembly: GCA_004115045.4. NCBI lineage: Eukaryota > Metazoa > Arthropoda > Collembola > Entomobryomorpha > Entomobryidae > Sinella > Sinella curviseta. Next base: position 5,583,403 of record CM023201.3, on the reverse strand, counting down.
TTTAATTAATTATATATACCTAATTATTAATATTTTTAAATTTGTGTTATATTTTAAGATTTCTTGACTATTCTATTGTGTAATAATTTTTTGTAATTAATTTATTTAGCCACCTGAAGAAGCCCTTATGCGAAACGCGTTGTGGTAATAAAGAGAATCAAATGAAGTTAAATGCTGTTCTACTCTGAGTAGTTTCTTTATTCATTTTATTATGTAGTTGAATACGAAATTATCTTGTTATCGACCTTGGGCAGACATACAGAAGTTATGCGTAGTAACGTAATATTTACGCAATTCCCAGAATTCAAATAATATGCGCAAATTCGGAAGTACAGTTCTCAACAAATAATAAAACCGTTGTGATATAAAACTTCTCATTTAAGTTCTAATTTGTCAAAAGGAATGATTTGCTATGCTCTAATTACGCATTTGACAAAACTTCTAAACTAATTGATTGTGTGTGAATGATAAATGTCATAAGGCTTATTTATTATGGTGTTCACTAGTCATCGGTGAATTCAATAGCCAAATGGGAATATCCGATCCTTGTGTGCCATTTCATTGCAGAAAATGAAGATACATTGAAAGTAAACACTTTCTTGTAAACAAACAATATGGTGGATTATTTTAAATTAAGCTCTGAGAAATCAATGAAGTGTAAGTTGTTCAAGAACATGCACAGGATAAATCAAATATATATAGCTATATATGAGCTTAATTTAATAACGTTTGTGTGAATACGTTGACAGGTATGTTTGAGAAACTAACGCCTTAAAATCAACTGCGTTATAACTGGGTCCATCCTTAGCATTGGCATTAAGTTTTCAAACTCCTGTTGTAGTTTCGTATATGGTACATAGAAATAGCGTATTAGATTAACAGAAGATTCCATGGTAGTTAGATTCCATGTCTGAAAAATGGCATCGCACAATCGTTAATTAAACAAGTGGGAATAAAAAATTGTGCCTTTGTTTAGATCAAGTCATTTATTAGTTTCTGTCATATAGTATTTGTAACAAACACCAAATATTTGACAAATCGACTGGATATCATTTTACGGAGACACAAATATAATTGGTATGGTGAAGTGTGGACTTACAAACAGACTCAATCAAGTAAAATCCCACACAAATTCGTACTTTGTCCAGACTATATGTCAGGGATGGCAAACCCACGCGGATGGGCAGATGGTAGCCGGAGAAAATCGATGGAGAAAAATCGACATATTGGGAAAAATTAAGCAATTTAATTGGTATTAATGAATACGTCAGTTCTTCCGCATTACATTATCACAAAAACAATATACAAAAACTCTTTTTACATAATGTATAATTCTATAAATCTGCAAATCAAATAAATTCTTGGTTTTTGCGATTTATGGAATTTCTGGAATTGTGGCGTAGAGTCCCTGCTCATGAATTCCAAATGCCGAGAACCATTTTACCTGCATAACACATTGAAAAGTGAAAAATACCTTAAACGGATTTCTAAACCAATAGGTAGAATCCGCAGTAATCCTTAGTTATTGGTTGGTAATTGGCTGTGAAAGATTCAAGAATAATATGCATAATGTCTACTAGGATTAAACAAAAATTTGTTATCCAAATTTACTGTTCTCACTTGTATAAAGATTTACTTCGAAAGATATATGTGAAGACAACAATTACTTAACGAATGAAAGCCATTAACAGTTTGAACGTTTTGTAATTCGGGGATAATTAGTGCAATATAACTCATTAAGTATGTTGTATTTCGCATATACTGTAAATGCACGTGAAACGTAATTGGGATCTATAATTTCAAAGTTATGGCCGTGATCGCACGGCAAAATAAGTATGTGGGAAGCAACTATAGGCGAGTCAATTATAAGCAATTAAACATAACGATAAACACTGTTGCCCTCTTCATAATAAATGAGTAAATTGCCAAATTATTGCCAACGAGTATTGCACAATATGTGGATTTTCATTTCCTGGTCCAGTGCTTGGCAAAACGTTGTCCATTCCAAATTGTCGTTTTAATTGTAAGTTGGCATGAAATGGTTGTCCGGTCACGCCCCCAATCATTTTACCAGGAAGAAAGCACATATTTTAAAACATTCATTTGGACTTCAAAGCTATTATAAATTAACATCACGGCACTCAGGTAGAGGCGGAAGCGCCGACAAAGAAATTTTGTGTAATTAAATTATTCTCACATACTCATGGAACTGTCAAGTCGTTTCAGGAAATGTTTGAGCAGACAGAAATTGCTACTCGATTGAAACGAAATACAGGATCAACTGTAACGAAATGAACACACTAATCCAAATTTTGGTGTTTTCCATTTCTCTAACATGTTGTATCAATAATTATACCTTCATCCAATTCAGGAAGAACATATATCATTTTACCAAGTTTTAAACTGACGACTGTTTTATCACAATGTAGAAATATCGTATTGGTTGGAGATCGCATTCATGAATTTTAAATGCACAGATCGTTCTCCAATTTTCTAATCGCTGTGTCCTTGCTGGTACTTCTTCCTATAGGCGTGATCACCATACCAATCGCTCGAGTTATAAACAGTCTTCTCCATGCCATGTCTTATACTCACGATTATCGAGTGTGTCTCACTGCCTGAAAGTGCCAAAAAGCTCCGGCAAATTTGAATGTATGAAAATTCCGATAGTGAGATTTCTGCACATTGTTCCATATTCATTAAAAAATTGACAACAGTAAAAAATCAATTTATATTATTAAGTCATCATGGTTATCGTGCCAATAGTTTAATTTTATTAAATTCAAACAATTAACGTCTATAATCAGTAATAATTAGCTAATTAGCTTATAATAGTTAAATATGAACATTGCTAAAATCAAATGAAAATTGGCACATAAATAGAGTTAATTACGTAGAACAATAATATAATCTTGAAAATTGTTAATTAATGCATGCAATTAAGTAATTATGCTAATTAGCTTAGAGCAATTAAATATGTATATTGCCTGAATCAACTGAAAATTGCCATATAAGTAGAGTTAATTACGTAGAACAATAATATAATCATGTATTAATTAACGTATCTAATGATCTGATAATAATTAGATAATTAGATGTAGTTGTGTTTCCCACCATTTACCGAAGGAAATTTCAAGACAATTTTAGTTTAGGTCGGAGAAAGCATGGTCAGCCTTACGATGACACGTTGGGTGGGATGGACAAACATAACTTCGATTTAAATACATACAGCAGCGGCCCGAAGATTATATTTCCTAAAATTCCATTACTGATCCATGTACATCAATCATTAACAAGAAATACATAATTTGGTTTTTGACTGGTTAAAAGGAACACTGGAATGTTTTACTGCTTCGCCCGGCGAGTAATCAGTAGATAACAAAGTGTCAGCGCACACAATCTCCTTATCACTTTATTAGATAAACATGAAACTCCAACAGTGCAAACAGTACTTCAATTTTACTTAAGGTTGAATCATCATAATATGAAATAAGGCGTATTGCGTTTTCATTCCCCTGATCCAAAACCAAAAACCATGTATTGCCAAACAATCTCCTTATCTCATTATGAGATAAACATGAAACTGAAATCGCTGTATATGGAAGAAACTGTATTGCGGTTTTTATACACTTGATCCAAAACCAAAAGCCAGGTAATTACTGTTTATTTGCAGAGTTCATCCAACCAGCCGTCCGTACGTCCGTCCCAATGTCCAATTATTTTCACCAATCCGTGTCCTTTTAGCATTATTTGAATTTGAGTTTGAAGGCCAATCCTAATTCCATAGAGTGAAAAAATAAGATTGGCCGTTAGCAGTAATTAACATAGTTTCCTGATAAATCGAAAATAATTTTTATAATTGCAGAACTTCATTATAGCTTTACAACGGCTTATTTACTTAACATGTCCTCATTGGATATTTTATAGTCATCAAACATACAAGCTCACATTTACTTTTCTCGTTATAAGAATATTAAGGTCGTAAGAGAAGACTTACCAGAAATTCAAAAGGATCCGAATTTCACGAATTCTGCTAAGACACAAGCTGCCAATCTATTCAAAATGGTCACGGATCGGGCTACCGTGTTATTATATCACGAATTCGAAGATTTTCTTGAAATAAACAAAATATTATCCGAGAAGCTACAGCAGAGAGCCGGTATATTGGTCGACCACTACAGTGACATAAAGGCCACAGTAGAAAGCTATCGTGCTCTATCAATTGCACCAGGGCGGTCACTAAAAAGCTTTATGGACGGATGTGTTTGCCTCGGAGTATGCGATTTAAAAAAATGCACACTACCGCAGATAGAACAATGTGACGTTCCCATTTGTGATGATGATACACCAATTTCCAGCCACATTGAAACAACGTTTAAACTATCCACCGCTAGACCAATCATTTATCAGAGACTACTTACGGCCATTGAAACATATTTCGATATTGATTTAATTTCAGCAATGATTGTTCTTGACAACAGGGAATTTAACACAAAGCTGGAAGGAAAAGAAAGAATGGCTGAATTCAAGAAAGTTTGCAAATTTTGCAAACTTGACGAACCTAGTTGTCATCAGATCGGAATATACTACTTTTACCTCGTTGAACAGCTTCAGCAAAACCCAATGTATTCACAAAACTTTCAAAGCAAACCAAGTTTATTTTGGCCAATGGTACTACAAAACGAAGGTAATGTTCTTGAGATTCCTGACGTACTACGCGATTTCCTGCAAATCATCCTGGTTCTAAGTGACAGCTCAGCAGAAGCTGAACGAGGTAATCACGTTGTTTTGGATCCGTTGTTTTAGTGGTTAAGAAATTCTGTAATTTACTGGCTTAGAAAATCAGATAATATTCGACGATGTAATCCATTTACTTTTCTAATCAATTGACCTGTGTTTAGGTTTCAGTGTCCTGACCAGGGTGGACTCCGGGGCAAGAAGTAGTTTGCTTCCAGAAACACTGGATGCCATTTTAAGGATCAAACTAAACGCCAATAAACGTAGTAGTAAAATCGACGCCTTCTTATATGCATCCAAATTTGCAGAGAAACATTACTTAGTTGATGACGTTTGTGGAGGGAATCAGAAGAAAACTGAAGATGACGTTTATCAAACCAGGGCGTCTAGATTGTTTTGAGGGAGCCAATTGGATTGTTTTGGTTTGAAATATATAATTCTATTCTTAGAAATTTATCTATGCTCCAAATTTGGACAATATACATATTTAAATGCTCTAAGCTAATTAGCATAATTACATAATTGCATGCATTAATTAACAATTTTCAAGATTATATTATTGTTCTACGTAATTAACTCTACTTATATGCCAATTTTCAGTTGATTCAGGCAATATACATATTTAATTGCTCTAAGCTAATTAGCATAATTACTTAATTGCATGCATTAATTAACAATTTTCAAGATTATATTATTGTTCTACGTAATTAACTCTATTTATGTGCCAATTTTCATTTGATTTTAGCAATGTTCATATTTAACTATTATAAGCTAATTAGCTAATTATTACTGATTATAGACGTTAATTGTTTGAATTTAATAAAATTAAACTATTGGCACGATAACCATGATGACTTAATAATATAAATTGATTTTTTACTGTTGTCAATTTTTTAATGAATATGGAACAATGTGCAGAAATCTCAATATCGGAATTTTCATACATTCAAATTTGCCGGAGCTTTTTGGCACTTTCAGGCAGTGAGACACACTCGATAATCGTGAGTATAAGACATGGCATGGAGAAGACTGGTTATAAAGCGTCTACAAATGCAAACATGCTTCATTCAGTCTCCAAAGTTCCAATTCGTTAAATTTTGTCCAGCATTTTTGTGCATTATTGATCATTAACAAATATTTTGAAATATTAGGAACAATGTTTGGCAAAGGTAGCGTTGAAAATTTCCACCCAAGTTTTTACGAACGTCAAATTTAGGGCATCAAATAATGCTTATATTAAGGCACTGGCCCTACTTTAAATTGATATTTCATTTTGCTCAATGCAGTCTTGGAAACCAGATTCGTTTGGACGTTACAAAATACGAATTCTACATAAGCGAGGATTTCCAAGTGCACAAGGCACGGTTTCGGTGGAAGTGCTGGTGTTTCTATATCAATTTTCCTCTGTACATAGCGCAAACATATATTGCAATAACAAACACGCCGGAGAAAGAACATGGCACGCCACACTTTTATTTTCGTACCGTATTCCTTCCCGTTTTCCAAACACTATTGAGCGTATTTTGCATTGTCTTTCTTCTTCGAACATTTGAGAGGCACGCGGAAACGTTGACGTCATACTTTAACGGCCATATCCTGTTGAGCAAGACATTTAGGAGGCATCTGTCGTACAAACCTTGCTATTCCAGGATTGAGCAATTTAACATTTTGTACGCAGATTTTATGACACCGTCATCATTCAGCGCGCTCTTTTTCCTGATCTACGGAATACACGGGTATACACCATGCCATCCATCCCTTCGGTGGTACTGATTGATTTACGAATGCTGGGACGTGGAACCACATGACGCAAGTAAGTGGTATGTCGAAGTCCTTGCCTATGCTAGCAAGTTGGCCGTATTCGGCTTCGTAACCTGGACATATGTCATCGCCGTAAACTTTTCCCCAATGTGCTTTGGAGGAATCCTGGTGTTATGCACTCTGAGCTTTCGCCAATACCTTTTGAAGTATCAAGCCGTTTGTGGAGAAAAGCGCAAGGACATCTACCAATGTATCAGTTTGTTCAGACAAATTCAGGTGCTGGCCATCATGATGAACGAAATACAACGCTGGGGACTAACCGCCTCATTTGTTGTACTGGCTATTGGTATGCAAGCAGGAAGCATCAACGCTCTAGTACGAACGTCATGGGAATCCGGTAACGCGGTGCTCATCTTTCTATTTGTGTCGTTCCTCCTTACAGCTGTGTGGGTGTTAATGGGGCTACTTGGAGCTCATGGTCTAGTGTACAGCACGTCAGAAAGTGAACTTGAGGCACTAGGGCAGAAGGCACGAAAACAACTTGGGGAGACGAGCAAGGAACAAAAATGGTGTCAGAGGTTCTTTCGATCATGTGCGCATATCAAAGTATGCTTTGGTTCGATCAATTTTGTTGAAAAGGATACATCGCTGAACTGCTTGGATCGGGCCAACGACTTTTAGTTGTGAATTTGCTTCTACTTGGATCAATAGGTTGCATACATATGAATTTATGAACTAAATATCCGTACAATTTAAACTTATAACCTTGCTATTTTATGCGTTTGTAGCATCTATTATTTACATGTTTGCTATAGTTTTAACTATTTGTAGCACAACCTGTATTTTAGTAAAGCACAACGTATCTATGCAAATAAAATGATTACCTTGCTTATAAGATTTGCTGGGATTATTTCAGCAGTATCATACATAAGAAAGCTTCTAACAAATATAGCAATGCATTTTTAATTTCTACTCAACTTTGGAACTTAAAATCTCAACCATGCAAAAAAATAACTTGGTAGTACAAATGCATCGAGGGATACTTTGTAGTAGAATTGAATGTAGACATCTATTCTGGCAAATAGTTTTGTCGGCTTCCTCATGATGTCACTCCCGTTTACTCATATTTTTCTGATTTATTAGCAGCTTGCGATATAGGATACTACTACATATATAACATTAGGGCTCTTCAGTAACCTGTACCTGTTTTATGAGGACGGTGTCGTTCTCATAAAACAACGTCCCCTGTCGAAGCATTCGTAATATGGCATTGTGCCGATCGCCGGTAAAGTTACTAAGTTCACCTTGTAATTGTGTAACAGATTTTCACTGAAAAGCATCTTTTAGGATTCACTATTTTTGGCAAGTATGAAAAAATTGCATTTGTATCGTACCGTGTCCATCGACTGGTTTGGAACGATTATTACAACTCCACTACATAGCCTGCCACTTTAATATTCAAGACATTTCGACTAACAGATTAAATTTAGTGATACATTCTTGACCAGACTTATCCAATGAAAAGTCGGCCAATACAAAACATCACAAATATTGATGGACCTTACTCGTAAAAAATTACTTTCGGAGTTTAGTTAAGGTACCGAACTTTACAGATAGCGAAGGCCTATACACAGTAAAATCCATTCTACCATTCCGTAATGGTAAAGGATTAGGCCAATGGGTAAAATAACTATTTCCAATAGTGAATTATTTATCAATAATAATTAATTATTAATGAGCGTGTGGAATTCTGGGAGAAAAGCGTATGAGATAATTCACTTCTGATTTACCAGCCGCCAAGGAGCGAGGGAAAGAATTTTGAAGAAACGGGTTGTTACCAATTCTGAGATAATGAGAAATAAATTCTGAAAGACAGAATTGACCAATGTTCATTCAAATTTTATTTCCATTTCACGATACTGAAGCTGAGTGGAAGCCTGGATACTGCGTTATAAATACCAAAGCTGATAAATAGACTTTAAACATTCAAGCTACTCATTCCTGAGTAGAAGAATAATCCAGTGGGAACGTATCTCAATGCCAATTTTTAACATGTTAGTTGCTGCGTAATAGCTCCTTTTTTACAATCCACTAGCTAAAATTAAAACTTTTCTTTATATTTAAATCTCGCGGAAGCTCGAAACCAATCAACAATTGTGACGCCTTTAATTTTGTTTGGCTGTAACAGATGCGATTCTAATTCTGAAAGGTTTTAGTGTACAATGATGGTGGTTAGGGCCATGAATTTCGTCATTAAATATGCTTCATTTAGACCATTGTAAATGCATGTATTAAATGTACACTTAACCGCTGAAGTAAATTCACATTCAGCAAATTATTCATTCAAATAATTGTGCCTTCAACAAAGTAAAGGTATTGAACTGAATTACTTTCAACAAATTACATTCGATTATTATTTTGAGTTAAATTGCGCATGTTGATGAGTAGTTTACACCTATATCAATGCGTTCTTTTATACTTACAGCCAAAATATATATGTTATATGAATTGTCGGCGCATCAAATTATAGATTGGTACAACATCCTCCAAATATACATCATCTAGTGACAAAAGTAACGTGATTCGAAGAGATTTCCGAAGATCGGTGTTTCAGTATTTGAAACGTTGAAAGTGTCTTACTGTTCTGAAACGATAATCCACTGGTTTAGGCCAAATGGGAACTCATCATCGTATCTAAGGAAAAAGCAAAGAATAGTCCTTTCTCGACAGAACTCTGTTTTACGATAGCATCAATCAGGAGAAACTAAATAATGATCGAGCCAGCACCTGACGAGTCGTCAACGAAAAACATACCTTAATTGTAATCCATGTAAGTTTGATGTAAGATTATGTGACAGAAGATCTAAAAGGTAATAATGCAAAACAAATACTCAGAATTGGGTATCAATCAATTTCTTTCTCAGTGAGAAATAAGATGCGCTCTACCATTGTCATTTACGTCCGGCACTCATTCAGTTCATGTGTTCGCATTGTAAGCCATCTGCGACATGATAATTTCCTATTCCGTAGAGAAATACAATATATGTCGTTGCATCTGTGAGTTTGAATGAATTAATACAGGCAACGTAAATGTAACAGGCTTTACTGCCTGAACCTTCCGTTTGTTTCTGAGAGCAAAATTGATAATGTTGTCCATATGTAATAACAGTTTTTATAAGGACATCCAAGCTGAAACTATGATTTTTGGCACTAAATATACTATGTAGGGATGCACATACAAATTGGTATTCGACTTCTTCGCATTTCTGATTACATTTGCACACCTTTTGTTCTGTCAATCATATGTCAAACTGAAGCTTACTAAGGTATATATATGAAACTTGACTACGGAACGAACAATATATATTAGTAAAAGGAATCTGTCCAAATATTCAAATAGACAGGTCAGTGAGTGGCATCAAGTAGTTAACGTTTAAAGACATTCTTTAATGATTTTACAGTCGACAAGTATATATATATTATTACTTTACACTACAAATTTATCTATATCAGCATAACTTTCAATGGATCTAACTTAACGAAAACAACCTTGAGGCAACTACAATAGCTTTATGTCGTGGAACGCTCAAATTGCTGAAAGTTTCAAATACGATTTTCCATTCTATCCAAACAAAGGTGTCGCGGGTTCCTTTATTTAAAAATGCTATTGCACGGATGCCCATATTTTGATTCAATTTGAAGATTTCACAATTAACAATTTATAATTTGAGTCGACTGTGGTAACGAAATTACACTGTTACTTCATATGTCAATAATTCTCTGATGGCAAAGTCGGAATCTGTTGTCAAACTGCCTCCTTCTCTTATGCAAAGTGTACACTTACATTTTTAATAATAAAGACGATGGTGGTTTACAATACATCCAAACTCAGAACTTTAATATATTAAATGTCCAATTTAAAACCTGTGTGGTTAGAGTATATACACACGCAACAAGAATCCGGATTTGTCCTGAAAAAAATCTAGTCGTACAAGAGGCAGAATTATACGTCATATTCACCATTGGATTCGAATTAGGAATTTATACAATAACGAGGTGTGTCGTGTGCTTGGCAAACTTAAAACGGATGATGCTGTGTATTGTTGAGGTATGTGTGTACAAGATGTTTAGTCACCACATAATTACTTTCTGATAATTGTTGAAAAGGAAAATTGTGAACTTTTAACACTTCCGAAACCTTTTCTTTAAAAAATTAATCCATCCCGTATTAATAACTATTCCATAACACTCTCTACATATTTGGATAAATATTGAATACTTAATTAAGTTATTTCAGAAACACAATTTTGGTTAAATGAGTCGGTACAACAGTATGGTGGACTGTTGCCTGTAAGTAAACAAAACTTCACTTTTGGAACATTTTTATTACCATTTTTACATCAGCACGGAAACCATAATTCCCCTGTTGCTTTATAATTGGACAATTAGCTCCAATTCTTAATCGTGACGTTTCTGATTGCGTTATCACATGGAATTCTTTACATGTTGTGCATGACTAGTAGGTGTATTGACGAATAAAATTCTTTAGCACAGAGTCAGCAACTTAACTATTTTTTTGCGGTCCCCTCAGTTTTTATTTATTTAAGGTAACCGTTTCAAAAGCATGTAAGTCTTAATAATCTTCAGCGTTATTAAATATGCAACCGTAAAGCACTTTACACTTCAATCGCTTTTTGCGGTATTGAAATATTCAGAAGAGTCTGCATACAGGAAATATCTGGAAAGTAGCGATACAAGAACCGTAAATTTGCGGCCGGTGTAGTGCAGTTTCAGCATGTCCAATTATAGTTTCGTAATACTTTCAACATACGCAGCTGTAAGTAATTTCGTTCGTCACATATTAAGTTCGTGCACTTAAATGTCTAATCAAATGCGTAACAGAAATTGTTCTCTTGAGAATATAACTGAAGTGCAAACTTGATTATTACTTTAATATTACAAGAAAATGAGCACAAATTGGCCACGCGCCAACGTTGTTGACATTTCCATTAATAAGTCTATTGTGAAAACAAAAAAACATAATGAAATCAACCTTTGCACAAGGTATTATCTCCTGTTGGAAAATGTAATAAGGAAAGCGCAACCCTCAAATAAAGCTACTTTGCCCACTCCTGTTTACACTGAGCAATTTCCGCTAATTATATTTCCACTAATGGCTTATGTCATTGGCATCCATCAATACCGTGAAATAGATTCCTATTATATCAACCAGCATTTTTAAAAATATTGTTTTTTTTTAAAGGAATCCACTTAAGTGTAATGAGTTTTAGTGCATTATGGCTTCTTGCATCATCCGAGCGACTACGATCGGAAGATGGGCGCTGAAGGCATATAATAAAATCTTAGATGAGCGACTTGGTTTCCGCCGAAAGTCAGTTGTTATCGTATTTAATTTAATCGCTATGAATTGAAGGCTCTTTGGTAATTAATGTTCCAGACGCACGGTGTTTCGGTTGGCTACTTGGTGGGTTTGGTAATATAAAACTATATTTTGAAAATATGAGAGAATAAACGAAATGTGAGTGAGAAAATGATAAATTGCACATTCAAAAATACTCTTGAATGCTACAAATTATCATTAGCCTAAATGAGAACGGGCAAAATTTATGAATTTAATTCACAATAACAAAAATTAACCATAAAAATAATTTCAGAAAGAATCGTTTTTGCATTACATGTTGTTATCATAATTGAAAAAGAAATCGAGATATATATCTACTCACAAAACAACTGGAGCGGTACAGTGGATACTTGAACACACAAACACAGGCTATTTATTCCGTCAATTAATTTAATGTATCTTGCTTAGCAGGATATCATCTTAATTAAAAAACTTCAAATCCTAGTTAGATGTAGGAAACTATGAGCTGGAAACAACATTAGTATAAATTTGATGCAAGAAAGAAATTACATTTAGCATACTTAAAGATGGTAATATTCCTGAAACTATAAGCGAATATAAAATTAACACATAATTAAAAACCAACTTCCGGAAAGCTGAATCTAATATCCAATTATTTTTTTCCTTGAAACTTCAGTATTCCATATGTTAATCAATATTCACTACTCATACGTTGACGTTCATCAAGCTATCTCATATTTTGTTTTGTTGCGAAGGCATGCTTGCCCTGTTCTCTTGTTAGAACTGCGGAATACGGTAGAGAATACCCATCGAAAAACTAGCACTTTAGACAACGATTGTCTGTAATTTAATAATTATATTGGTTTGTACTCCAACCCTTTGTGATGGGGAAAAATGCTGGGCTATTCAATATTACCGTGAAGGTATACGGAGGAGACGTTTCGAAAATGTAAAATTTCGTCATTAAAAGCGGTTACCGCATTTGTGGCGCTATAAACCATATCGTTCCATATCAATAACTTTTGTTTTACTCACAACTACTGGTTTCATGTTCTAAAAACAATACTAGCTCGTTTTTGAATGTCATTTTTGACACAGCTCACAAATAATCAAAAACCTAATTCAATAACTTTAAAATTCTCGGACGAATGGAAGCTTCTACAAAGTCTATGCCATTAAAGCGCCTGGAATGACAATAGTTTTTGCCATATTATATATTTCCCTGAAGCTGTTCGTAACAAGGTCGTCTTCCTCGTACTGAATGATGATGTTTCGAGATATCATTCCACGCTTAATATTGTGCGTACGACATTGAGAATTTTTGTAAAAATTTCAGAAATTGAACTTTCATGTTATGGAAAATAATTAAAACGTATTCCGTACTCAACACAACCGAAAGCAGGAATGGATATTTCAATGACCTTTCCTAAATGGTATATGTATCATGTACTCAAAAACGTACTAGTTCAGATGAGTGATGGGGAATATCTGCTTGGTCTGTTAAACATTCAAAACGGATGAGATGTAAGAGATTGTGTCCCATAAAACATCGCATGATGCAAATGTAGAAAGAAGTACATTTTAATTTAACATGGCATGTTGTGGCATTTGGTCATTGTGGATTTGTTCAGTCACAAATAAAATACATACTGTTTGTATTCTTCGGACCATCAGGCGACGGATACCATGCCATGTAAGCACGTAGCCAGATGGAAAGCCAAATGAGATTTCAATATATTCAGGCGTTTATAAAAATATGCTACATGAATAGCATATGCGTAGCATAGCATAGCAATCTCATAAATTTGGCTAATAAATTTATATTCCTGAACAACATGAACCAATTATTTCGTTTTTCTGAAGTTGGACGCCACATGGTTCACTTTTGTTTTGTTAAGCTACAGTTATAGAAACAGGTGAACAACAACTACAATGATAAATTGTGTGTGTCTTATCGTTAATTTCCAGAATTTTTCTAGCTGATTAGTTAGAGCTCAAATTTGTTCAGTTTTTAAATAAATTATTAACAAGTGCAAGTTATGCCTACTTCATGCGTTACAAATTCCTCGCTCAGCCGCGAGGCAGGCGGCCTGGTCTGATGACTAATGACTAGGACTTAGGACTGGAGGAACCGCGTTCGATCCCACGTTGAGGAGGATTCTCTTTGCTTCCAACCTAAGGCCTGTCGGGCAGTCTAGAGGGGAAAAGAGGTGTCGAACCGACCTCTAGCCAAAACGGGTACAGTGGGCGACGACTCCCGCCCCAGAAATCGGAGTAATACCTCTCAGACTGTCGCGGGGAAACCCGTAGTTAAGTGAGTAGTTTAGAGATATGGACGTCGCGTATGTGTAAGTCGATCTCTAGGAACCTGGGGTAATGCCTAATTAGAGTAAAGTCTACTAAACGATATTGTGTCTGCAGTAAAGTCAATAAATAAAAATAAATAAAATATCTATCTATCTATATACTTAACACGCATTATTTTTTTTCTTTGCGATTCCTAAAACTTTTTAGTTTCAAATCCTAGAAGCACGTGCAAGGTGTCATTTTGAAGCAACAACAATGTGGTAGTGCACTAGGGGTGTCATAAGTTGAAATTTGGAATCGATCTCTGCCAATTTTTAGTTCAAAGGTCAGAAACAGAAAATTGCATTCCTTTCGTACGTCAATTCGAAATATAATGCTTCATTAATGCCCCAATGAGTGCAACAATTACTACGGCAACGCTACCACTGATAATTATGTTAATCAAATTTTAAAGCGTCAACGGGAAACGGTTTGTAAAGTTACTATATTTGCATAATGGTATCAGAATCTGCCATTGGTATCCATTTTCATTAATTGTGGCGCCCTCTATAAGCCGGGAAATATTTCTCACATCAGAATTAACTGAAAACCAGGTAGTTGGCAGAGCACCGCAATTACAAAATACAATTGTAATTAAATACGTATTTCAATTACTTTTTGTAATTGAGTATTTTGTATTTGAAATACTTTTTATTTCTAAAAGTATTTTGTATTTTGTAATTGAAATACTTTTTATTTCAAAATGTATTTTGTAATTTGTAATTGAAATACAAATACAATGTAATTGCGGTGCTCTAGTTGGTACAATTAAGCACGCGGAATATCCCGGTGAAAAATTTGCAAATAACTTGATCGTGTCACCCCCAAAAATAAAAAATGGAATTTTTAAATTAGAATTAACTAAATATTTGTAGTTGGTGCTATTAATCACGCTAATTTACACAATAAAAGTCGTTTAAATCGAAAAAAATCAACAACAAATTTTCTTGAAAATTTCGCGTGTGGGTTTATATTTTATTGACATCTACAATTTTAGAATTAAGTTATCACGTGGAGCCCTAAAGATGCAAATATGTATTTACTCCAAATTCATTCAGCACTTCACCAATGTCCCTATATAGGGACAGGTTGCTAGTAAATATTGATTATGAAAGCTATATGGAATCAAATCATTCAGGGAATCAATAACATAATAACGATACGACTAAAAACCACTTTCTGACAACCGAAAGCTTAAATAGGGCACAATAATTGACTGAAGCCACATCTTATTATCTGCACGTGTTTCTGGTTTTAGACTGTTGTTTCCGTTATAGCGCAGAGGCGTTTACTTGCAAATTCCAATTAATTAAATCTCACAATTGATTTCATCAGCAATCAGAAAGGAAGTGAGTTTGGCCACTTACCATTTCCAATGGATGCGGCACGCGTAACAAGCTGTATTGCAATGTGACCACAATTATGCAGAAACTTTTATTAATCGTCCCGTGGTTGTTTTCAGTGCTCTGTTGCAAGTCATCCATCACAAACCATCAATTCATACACTCTCTTCTGAACACGATAAGCTCATGAGCCATTCGTCTTACAATGACAAATTGTAAACTCACGACCACATTTTCCGTGGTTGTAATAGTCGTCTTCATAATTTCTGTGAACACAACTTGGGCAATGACCGGAAATTATAAAGATTTTGAGCGAGATCCTGTCCGTTTCTTAAGAAACAATGTGGTGGCTACCTGTACACAAAATCAGTTGAGGTCCTTGCAATTTACTATTCAAAACAGCAAAGTATATTCCTGGGGCTTCTCTCAAGTGACTGACGGATCTGCGCTAAACCTGTGCCCCGTTTCCGAAGGAGGCGGTGAAGCATACTGGCTGACCACACGAGGAAGAATAGACATTCCGGCATATAGCGGCCCATCCATGATATTCACGCCACAACTGGACGGATGCTCAATTTACGTGCGATATGACGAGCGACGCAAGAGACTCCACGTGTTTCACCATTACCGACGTTTTGCCAACACTGAAGCTGGAGAGCAGGAATTGACTGTAGGGGAAGATAATGGATACCGAGTTGTTGGGAGTGACGAGAGTTGGGACGACGTTCTCGCCTGGGAGGAATATGGTGGGACTAAGGAACAGGAAAACTTGTGGAATATCAGAGAAGGGGTAGTACGAGGAGGGAAGATTCCAGACGAGAGGGCGGCGCATTTAAGGAGAACGCGAGTAACGGCCTTACTTTGGAGAATTAATGGTCAATGGCACTTTGTATACCAGAAATTTTCGCATAAAGTTCAAACGGGAACAAATCTAGTGGGATACAAATTCGTGGGTGTGGAGAAGCGGGAGATCTGTAATGTTCCACCGGAAGTTCGGAAACTCACAGGAGCAAAAATCAGTCCCAGGTCAGATGCGGAACTTTGATTTGATGAAATGCAATCCATACTTAAAGTGACTAATTAGTATTTCTTTTAAGTTCTGTTTTCGAGTGTCTAGCCCATATGTTTTAAAAGAGTAGTAAATGGATTTTCAATGTTGCACACATGTTTAAAATGTTGCTTTTCTGTTTAAAAGTTTAATAAATAATAGCATCAGCTTTTGGTATTGTCTACACGGAAGCAACGCCTTATTTGTGAAGCATTGCATTTGCAAGGACCTCATATGTTTCATCTTCAAAAGTATGCATCAATTATATTGGGATATGATGCTGTTATTCTTCCATGTAAGCAAACATTTGCGGTGAAACAGGAAATATTGTCATGATCGTTTATTATATTCATCATAGTGCGTGATGCAGCAAATTTATGGTTTGAGGTTTTATAAATTGTAGAATTAAGTTGCTTAATGGAAAATTAAAAACCACATAACAGAACAAGACAAACAGCGACACTTTGAGTGATAGTGACATCACAGCTACAAATGCTTGTTCCGAAGTATTGGAAATGAAGAATAAATTGCCTCAGTTGTCTTATATTGCGGATTACTCGAGCTTTTCGCAAATGAAATATTTGTAAATTTGAAAACATCTAAGCCGTTTTAACTGAGCCACAACAGCTACTAAATTAGGTACACGTATAAATTCCGTAGCGAAAGGTGTTTTGAATGTTTTCTTCAACTGCTGTATTTTCCATTCATTTGGGCAATGTTCAAATGGCAATGATTGGTGGTTTATGTGGGAAACGTCACAAATACACCATTTATTAGCGTGGAGATGGTGACACTTAATAACTGTGGCATTTATGATTTTCTGGAGCCACATTATAAATTAATTAAATATTTATACAATCCTAAAACTAACAACATAAATATGTGATGATACAGCGGAAACCCGCAATTCTACTTCCAAATTTTATTTTTCATCAATTAAATGCGATGTACATACTTCATGTCAACCAGTAAATGAAATGATGACCTCCGTATCTCCAGTACCCCTGGGGGTATGGGACTGAAAATAATACAGTGGTTTACTCTTGTCATAAGTGGGCCATGTATGAAATTTGAAGTTAATCGGTCGAGTGGAGTTTTAAAAATCGTGTTGACAGACAGACAGGATGACAATCGCATTAA
Organism: Sinella curviseta; assembly: GCA_004115045.4. Classification (NCBI taxonomy): domain Eukaryota; kingdom Metazoa; phylum Arthropoda; class Collembola; order Entomobryomorpha; family Entomobryidae; genus Sinella; species Sinella curviseta. The sequence continues at coordinate 5,565,645 of CM023201.3, read as the reverse complement.
CTTTCGAAAGTTAATACGTGTGTTTTATCCGTCTGCTCAATACAATGTGTTAGAGATGTAGTACCCAACCAAAGACTTATTAAAAGTTTAGAACGGCCTTTTGAATTTGAAAGCGACCGGCACGGACTTTAGGCACAACTTGTTCGGCAAAGATGATTTCTAGCAACACTATGTCTTTAAAAATTAAATACTGGACAACACATTTAAATGAAAGTACCAAACATATGGTAAGTCGGAAGAAATAGATAATGAACATAGATATAATTTATAATAAAACACGATATATATAATATCAAACAATAAATAAAATAACAAAGAATGTTTAAATAAAACATGTTCAATAGAACGAATTATGTTCACAAAGGCCTCAGGCGTCAAAGATAAACGAAAATCATTTCGACTTCTCCACAGCACTCTCATCACCACCCGATTCATCGGCGGTTTCGTCCTGATCGGCATCCAACACATCAGCTGGAGCAGCAGCAGGTTTTGATGCCGTTTTCGCCATTTTTATGTGATGTGCTGCTCCACCATTGCCGCCATAGAATGGCACAGGACGTCGTTGCTGGTCATCAGACACATATGTGGTTTCAGTTAACTCGATGCATTTCTTTTGAACAGTCTTGCCGTAACCCTTCAGACAAAGGCACTTTCCCCTCACACACTTCATGTGAGGTCCGGTGCATTCGACGGACGGAAACGGAGGATTTGCGATTCCACATTCGCCGCCAGCCAACGCCTCACACCTTCCAGAAGTGCTGTTATACGTTTGAAGCTGCTGATCGCGACAAGAACATTTTCTATAATTACAGTTCAGTCCTGCCATGACGTCACAGTCGCCAATCTTGTTGCATCTGTTGGCTCCAAATTTGAGCTTACAAAGGCCAGTTTGTGGATCCGCTTTTGCATCCGGTTCACAGTGACACGTTCCATTTTGTCTGGTTAGACTCGTGTCGTTCTTTTCTGTTGACCAGCAAACCGCAAATTCAGTGCAAGTGGCTATGGGTAAGCCATCAGAGGATTTGGTTGTGCAGGTTCCTCCCGTGGGTGCCACACATCGATTGAGGCTTTCATGTCGAAATAGTCCGTCCGCACAGGCACAGACAGAAATGTCATTTGATACTCCTCTGCAGACGAGAGGGTCTCGTATATCCGCCGGAAAGCAACGTTTGGTGCAATCATGGCCGTACTCAATGTTTTCTCGGGGAACCGCCAATGTATAGGGTGTGGCAAAAATCTGAATATACAGCGGAATCTGTCCAATTCCCGTTAAATTTAATTAGGATCTTATATAACTTTGATATGATGCGTAGCTTTCTCTGTAATACTTTAGAATTGTTTTCTTACCAGAAAATATTTCATTTTCAAGTTGTTTCATATAGCTTGCGTGACCATGTAAAAGTTTGACTGGATGGGCGTGGAGCAACTTGTGGAACTTCTTAATGAATGAATCAGAAATGACCGAACAAGCGAATGCCTTTATTATCCATTATGTAACGACAGTAAATACAGTAATTTTAGGAATTTTTTATTGCGGATGATGCAATCGTAATTAGCGATTATGAATAACACCATTAAACTAGTTAATGTAAAGCAATATAAAAACATTGTCAAAATATTTACAAGAGAATGGGTGAATGAGTCGCAAACTTTCAGTTCAACGCAAGTCCAAAGGTAGCGTAATCTGAGCCAACCTTGGTTAGTTTGCAACTGAGGGTGCTATATTTTATTTTTACTGATTGTGAAATTGAGAATAAAAAACCCAGAGCGCACTTAAATAACCATGAACAGCTTATAACACAAACCTGGTTTCTGAGTACATATCTAAACTACCAATTTATCCCCTCTATGAGCTTTCAACTTTGGGGGCTTTTAAGTGAGACAATGTATCTTTCCCTTTTTTGTATGCTGTTACTTCGTCGCTAAGTTGTCGTCAATGACTTGCCAAGAATGCCCCTAGAATTCCATTATCTCTATTTGCTTTTTGCGCCAGCTTTCTAGTCCATACCGACCAATGATTTCACTTGCATTTCAACCCACTTATAAATACCTGCTTATCGTATTGACATGCCATAAGTCGGTACTCACAAACAGAGTTTTATTTATCATAAAACAATTTTGGTGGCTGTTAATTTTTGCTTCTATTACTGCATCAACAATTTTTGTCAACGTAGACGGGTCACCACGTCTGGAAACAATTTCTAATAACGGGTATTCATACTGCAGAAACTAGGAAATCTCTCCCAAGTGTTCGTGCTACACCGAGGGGAAAGTAATTTTTCATTAAAGCTCGGCGCACGGTTTAACGCCATAATGTATGTAACTGCTCCCACAATATTTATTACGGCATACATAGGTAAATTACGCCACATAGCAAGATGAGTGGAGGCAACGCATCTCATTTGGCGAGGTAACGAGTAATTAATTTAAATTATTACTTTTACAGAACATAAATCACATTAAGAAAACTTTGATTATGACAAATGACGATGATTCAGATCACGGCGGGAGAAATTTTAAAGGGTTCAATTTTCACTTTTTGGAGTTAACGACACAAATGTCACGGTCTGCTTAGTCAAAGATGGTTAATGTGAGCTGCTTCTTTGCTTTCAAACGCCTTCACACTTGCACAGCTCAGCATTTTTCCTTTAATAACCAAGTGCAGAAACATGAGAATTACATTTTGAAATTAAGTACGACTGTCATTTGCATGCAAACCTAAACCCATTTCGAATCATGCAGTACAAATAGGCAAACGCTAGCGTCATCACTGTTTACAGAAATCTCTCAAAGATTTACTGGTAAATAGGTGTGGCGTAGTTTTAGGGGTTTTATGAATGGGTACAACCAATTTAATCTGACGGACAATTTTGCACTGCAATGAACTTGGTTAGTGCACCAGGTCGTAGTGACTCGTTGTCTTAAACAGCATTGCATGCACTCCGCATTAACAATTATACTTGTGAACTCTTCGAAATCAGCACTAGGTATCTAGCTCTTCTTCCACTCATAGTTACATGACAATATAGTTTAATAAACGTCACAATATGACCTTCTTGAGTAATGAAATTGAACTTCTACACTAGTCGTAATACTTGATATATGTTCATATGATGAGTTAGGTGACGTATATAATGCAATGGCATACTAGCGATTAGTTTCCAAACTCAAGACTGCAGACTCAAATCTAAATCATCTGATATATTTAAAATGTATAATATAGAATTTAATTTTCAGCATTTTAAAGATTTATCTTACGAATAATTTATTTTACAAGGAAATGCTTTTAAGTACAATTTCGAAGCTAGAAATGAAGAACGTCTAACAATATTCCTGTATAAATGATTTTATTACGTTGGATTTTCCAATTGTTTCCCATTAATATTAAACCAATATTTTCAAGGACTCAATTTAAAACGTAGTAGAGGATACGTTGTCTTCATCAATTGTTATTTGCCTGATTAGCAAATATGGAGTTATTACTTGATAATACAATCGAGCTTTCCATCAATATAATTTAATAGGGGACTTTAAAACTACAACCTCAGAACATTATGACTGACGCAGCCAACAGATCCAAGGCATTCAGCCACATGAGTATGTCCCGAACCCGAAGATTTTTCCGCGAAACTGTAGTCAGGAAAACTAAATTTCCAACTCCCCAAAAAAAAGCCAAAAAGCGAGGTCATCAAGTACATGAAACATGAAATTAATTTTCGTGCCCGTACGGCTACCAGCATGTAAGAACAAAACCATAAAATCCGAAAGAAACAAAAGAGACCAAATCATTCATCTCAGGGAGAATACTGGTAAAGTAAATGTATAATTCAAAATAATTCAATACCAAGCTTCACACAATCATTCCGCGATGCAATTTGAGGCAATTTAAAGGTTTAGATAGTAAGCATGAAGAATTGATTGACGTATTCGTTAGAGCTTTTTCGCTATTGATCATGTAAGTATTCTTGGATGTAATACTCCTTAATCTCCGTAATAAACAATATTTTCCAAATTATATGTTCAGATATCGCTTCGTAAACATAGACTTCAACGTCATCAATGTACTTTGCCACCTCTCACGAATTTATTTTCATGTAGATTCGTCGTATTCTACGAAGATTGGGTCTGAAGAAGTGAATAAGTGTAAGTGAATAAGTGCTTGTAATAATTATTTAGGGGAAAGTTTTCGTTAGAAACTAGATCCATCGAACCAAAAATGTAGTAGTTCAGTGTGAACATAATCTTTTATGATCGGATGAAATGATACAAACTCCTGTACTTGTAGACTTCCATGTCATTGGTAACGTTTTATGTACAATTTTATCACCTTTACAATGCATTTGTTACTGCAATATTGCAGTTTTGGACCACAACCCCCACGGCACAGTCAACAGCAGCTCTGGGGTTTTCGATGATATAGAATTTAATGAAAATAGTCGCGTGCCTCGTTGGCATTAGTTAACATATGCTTTTGAGCTCGTTATCAGTTTTATATAATCAATTTTGTCACTACATTTCAAATGCCAAATAGCTGTCTCTATAAATTTAACGAAAACTAACCTGGTCGGATGAATTCATTTGAAGACGTCCTTATGCTGCTTTTACTACTGTAGCGAGAACACGCGATGCGTTACCGCACTCCAGAGATAATTAAACATGTAATCTCATAAATTCTGAATGGGGTTTTTTATAACTCCGTATTATAGCCATTGCTAATGGATACCCTAACGTAAGTTTTTAAATAAATTATGATCATAATTGGTGTATGCTAAAGCAGCAGCTCTGCACATGTAAACATCGGTTGTGTAGAGAGAGCCACGATCTACAACAGTTTGTGATGTGTGGTTGCTTTGAGGAAGCAAATCTGTGCAATCAGCAAACCATCAAAACATTTTGCCGTTGGATAAAACCATTATCAGTGATGGAATGGAATACGTCATGGTTTCGAGATTATCTTCTAAACCGATGTAGCAGCGGCTCTGGATGGATGGATATAGTTTGTAGAAAAATTTGATGCTAACTTAATTAGGTCAATTTGATACCAAGTATAGAAAAAGCACAAAGGCCTGCAAAAAAGTTGCTGGAAGTTAAAGGTTGAGATTATTTAAAGAATAAATTTGGAGAAGAAAAATCGAGCTCGTCAAAAGAAGAATCAATATCTGTTTCACTTCCTGGTAATCACTGTTTTGCGTGGTACACCAACGCCGACACTCACATTTATCACGTCTCCTAAATTAAAGGTGATGAAGGTGATTTGGCACAGCGGAATAAGTTGGTTCTTCGAAATGTATTGTGTACTATCTCGTGACCGTTGTTTAAAAAAAATATGTATAGAACAAAATGAGATGCGTAACGTTCATATTACATGCTTGGACGAATGAGTGACAGCTAGAAGAAGGGTACGAATATATGAAAAGACTAGTGGCAAAGGAGAAATAAAACGGAATTAGCTTTTGGCAATTTCTTTCCCACTTGAGTCGTTTTTGCACGCTATCCATGGGAAAGACATGAATATAAATATTCTTGGGGCATAAATAGTTTTGAAGCTGATACGGCTTCCACATAACTAGCGTCGCCATTCTAAAATTTTGTATGTAAATTGTTATGACAGGACACACCAACTGCTTCAAATGCTATAGTTTTAATGGACTACAGTAAGAACAATCTAACTGATCATTGTGCACCTGAAATTCCGTTCTATTTGGTACTAAAACAAAAATAGATAATAATCGATGCTTTTCACGCTCCCATTTTCTGGGTAGAGTGGTACGCTATATGCACTAGGCACGGAATAGGAAAATCATATAACAAGACAAAAATTCGATTACATTTTTGATAGTATCGTTATTATAATACTTTCAATTCTACTGATATAATATTAAGCGCAAGGTAGTGTTTTAGTGTATATGAGTACGTTAATGTATATGGATATAGATAAGACTCTATGACATCAATTGTTCTCAGAAATTGCTATTTCTTCTCAAACAAATGTACAAATTTATGTGCTGGTATACCCGGAACTATACTTTGTCTATCGGGACAGGATTGAGATTGTTTGCTGACCGCCTCGTGAATTTTTGAACAGGATAACCCATTATAAGGTATAAATAAATTGCTGACGCAAAATTGCTAAAGAACTAAATTGAGAAAAATGGCTAATCTATTATTATTTACCATTTTAAATTGAATTATATAATATAATTACTTATTATGGGTCTTACTAAGGATGATCAAATAATTCAACTTACAAGTCAGTACTTAAATTTCAACGTCATCAATGATAGAAGCCACCTCTCCGACATTTACTGTGATTTAGATCGGCTATGGTGGGTGAAATAGATGCGCTGGAACAGAAGAACTGATAGGAGAAATGAAAAGGTCTGCCGGCTACAGACGTATTGAAACATGACTAATATTTAAATGTTAATACCGAATTTCTGCAGAGTAAATGTAATGTGATGTAAATGCAAAAACTGGAATCTAAAATGCAAATTCTTTTTTATTACGATAGGCACCTAAATTCAATTAGTTAAATTACCGTAAGTTTGCAGTTTAAGGCGTCGCAGCACAACCACAGAAGCTGTTAGAACTTATTGAAAATTTGTTGCTTGTCCTACAAAAAACAATAGTTTATTACAACATCACACATTGTTTAACGCCGTTATTGTGTACAAAAAGTCAACAGGCAACGGACACTTCATGGGGAGAAGGAAACGACTAGTCGGTATCCAAGTTGTCCAAGCCATCACGCATTGGTGCACTTTTTCGTTTGTTGGTATAGGTAATTATAAATAATCAACAAACGACCATAAATGAGTTCTTGAAGATGGCGGGACTGCTTCTTCTTATGCAACCGTACCAACAAAAATAACCGTTTTGTGATTTTATTTCCTCCTTTTTAATTGCATTGGCTGACAACGTCGTTCATTATAATACTATTTTATAATTACCACCTGTTCGCCATTAACATAGGGTTAAGCATCCGGAAGCGAACATATGCTTAACCCCATATTAATGACCCAATGCTTAACCCCATATTAATGACCCAATGCTTAACCCCATATTAATGACCCAATGCTTAACCCCATATTAATGACCCAATGCTTAACCCCATATTAATGACCCAATGCTTAACCCCATATTAAAGACCCAATCCTTAACCCCATATTATGGACCCAATGCTTAACCCCATATTAAAGACCCAATGCTTAACCCCATATCAAGGACCTAATGCTTAACCCCATATTAAGGCTCCAATGCTTAACCCCATATTAAGGCTCCAATGCTTAACCCCATATTAAGGCTCCAATGCTTAACCCCATATTAAGGACCCAATGCTTAACCCCATATTAAGGACCCAATGTTTAACCATATATTAAGGACCCAATGCTTAACCCCATATTAAGGCTCCAATGCTTAACCCCATATTAAGGCTCCAATGCTTAACCCCATATTAAGGACCCAATGCTTAACCCCATATTAAGGACCCAATGTTTAACCATATATTAAGGACCCAATGCTTAACCCCATATTACAGACCCAATGCTTAACCCCATATTACAGACCCAATGCTTAACCCCATATTACAGACCCAATGCTTAACCCCATATTACAGACCCAATGCTTAACCCCATATTACAGACCCAATGCTTAACCCCATATTACAGACCCAATGCTTAACCCCATATTACAGACCCAATGTTTATAATACTAATCTACAATTACTTCTCAAATTTTAACCAAGGATTTAGCAGGGGACGAACATGGACCTGCTAAACCCCATGTTAAAATGTCCCTAAAGTTAAACATATTATCGTATGCTAAACCAAAATCGTAACAAAAATGTCACCCCTGCTAAACCCTATATTAAATCGTAACAAAAATGTTAACCTTGGGAAACCCGGTGTTAATTTACTTAATGCTAAACCCTGTGTTAATTTACTTAATGGCAAACCCTGTGTTAATTTACTTAATGCTAAACCCTGTGTTAATTTACTTAATGCTAAACCCTGTGTTAATTTACTTAATGGCAAACCCTGTGTTAATTTACTTAATGCTAAACCCTGTGTTAATTTACTTAATGCTAAACCCTGTGTTAATTTATTTAATGGCAAACCCTATGTTAATTTTCTTAATGCTCAACCCAACCTTATTTCGCCCATCTCAGTTAAGTTGTGACTATGATAATTAATGAACATGTGACAGTGGCGGACCACGACGCAGGCCGCAGGCCTGCGACGTGTATGTCCCCTATCACCTGTCATGTCTCATAATGCAAAACCTGGCGGACATGTGCCTACTAAACCCCATGCTAAAATGTTCCAAAAATTAAACGTGTTATTCCATACTAAACCAAATTCGTAACAAAATGTTCCGGCCTGCTAAACTCTATGTTAGATCTTGGCATATTATCACCCCTGCTAAACCCAATGTTATATAGTGACAAAATCTTCCCCTGCTAAACCCTATCGTTAAACTGCCAAAACGTTACCCCTGCTAAACCCAATGTTATATAGTGACACAATCTTTCCCTGCTAAACCCTATCGTTAAACTGCCAAAACGTTACCCCTGCTAAACCCAATGTTATATAGTGACACAATCTTTCCCTGCTAAACCCTATCGTTAAACTGCCAAAACGTTACCCCTGCTAAACCCAATGTTATATCGTAACAAAATGGTACCCGTGGTGAACTGTATGACACTAAACCCCGCGTTAAATGTGTTTTATTAATCTCCTGTTTATTCGATGCTAAATTTGATGTTAATAATTTGACCCTGCAAAATCCGACGTTAAATAATTAAACGTACTAAATATCATTATAATACTAATCTACAATTACTTCCAAAATTTGAACCAAGGATTTAGCAGGGGGCGAACATTTACCTGCTAAACCCCATGTAAAAATTGTGACAAATGTTACACATGTTATCCCATGCTAAACCAAAATTGTAACAAGTTGTTACCCCTGCTAAACCCCATGGATAATGGCAACACACTATTACTCCTGCTAAATCCCATGTAATGCTAAACCCCGCTTTAATTTATTCAATGCTAAAGCTAGTGTTAATTTATTCAATGCTAAACCCTGTGTTAATTTATTCAATGCTAAAGCTAGTGTTAATTTATTCAATGCTAAAGCTAGTGTTAATTTATTCAATGCTAAAGCTAGTGTTAATTTATTCAATGCTAAAGCTAGTGTTAATTTATTCAATGCTAAAGCTAGTGTTAATTTATTCAATGCTAAAGCTAGTGTTAATTTATTCAATGCTAAAGCTAGTGTTAATTTATTCAATGCTAAAGCTAGTGTTAATTTATTCAATGCTAAAGCTAGTGTTAATTTATTCAATGCTAAAGCTAGTGTTAATTTATTCAATGCTAAATCCCGTGCTAATTTATTGAATGCTACACCCTGTGCTAATTTATTTAATGTTAAACCCTGTGATAATGTATTGAATGCTAAACCCTGTACCAATTAATTGAATTCTAAACCATGTGCTAATTTATTCAACGCTAAACCCCCAGCTCCTTTGTTTAATGCTTAACCAGTGCCATTTGCTTAGTGGAATGTTTAGAACACGACGCAGGCCGTAGGCCAGCGGCGTGTCAAACACCTTAGCTCCTAATGCCTAATACATCTACGATCAATATGCCGGTCTTACCGTTTACCCTACACGCCCTACCGATTACTCTACACGCCCTACCGTTTACCCTGCACGCCCTACCGTTTACCCTGCACGCCCTACCGATTACTCTACACGCCCTACCGTTTACCCTGCACGCCCTACCGTTTACCCTGCACGCCCTACCGTTTACCCTGCACGCCCTACCGTTTACCCTGCACGCCCTACCGTTTACCCTGCACGCCCTACCGTTTACCCTGCACGCCCTACCGTTTACCCTGCACGCCCTACCGTTTACCCTGCACGCCCTACCGTTTACCCTACACGCCCTACCGTTTACCCTACACGCCCTACCGTTTACCCTACACGCCCTACCGATTACTCTACACGCCCTACCGTTTACCCTGCACGCCCTACCGTTTACCCTGCACGCCCTACCGTTTACCCTGCACGCCCTACCGTTTACCCTGCACGCCCTACCGTTTACCCTACACGCCCTACCGATTACTCTACACGCCCTACCGTTTACCCTGCACGCCCTACCGTTTACCCTGCACGCCCTACCGTTTACCCTGCACGCCCTACCGTTTACCCTACACGCCCTACCGTTTACCCTGCACGCCCTACCGTTTACCCTGCACGCCCTACCGTTTACCCTACACGCCCTACCGATTACTCTACACGCCCTACCGTTTACCCTGCACGCCCTACCGTTTACCCTGCACGCCCTACCGTTTGCCCTGCACGCCCTACCGTTTACCCTGCACGCCCTACCGTTTGCCCTGCACGCCCTACCGTTTACCCTGCACGCCCTACCGTTTACCCTACACGCCCTACCGATTACTCTACACGCCCTATCGCTCACTCTACACGCCATACCGATTACCCTTCACGCCATACCGATTACCCTTCACGCCCTACCTCAATAAATATACATTTAGCCAATACGCTCTCTTTCATGATGAAATTAAGTTGAATTCTTGCGACGGTCTGCCTCTTTGCACAGGAAATGCACCTAAACTGCATACCGGTAATATATGCCAAAATTTATTAAGGGACATTACATTTACCTTTTTCTATCATAAGTGTGCCGGTGACATTTTGATGTATCCGGTAATTGGCTCCATTGGCTCCATGCCAATATTTATCTGATGTGGTATGCTGCGTGCATTGTTATTTCTAATTAACGGGTAACTCTCGATAAACCGCATGGCGGCTCTAGTTACTTTTTAAACTAACATGTAAGATTGTTTCCGTTGCACAAATTTTCTGTTAAAGCTGGTTCACAAGGTAATACATTACAGCTTTTGTGCCTTTGTACCCTTATTTATAATACCAATTTATAGTTAACTGTTGTTCGCCTTTAACATAGGATTAAGCATTTGAAGGCGAAGTAATGCTTAACCCCATATTATGGACACAATGCTTAACCCCATATTACGGACACAATGCTTAACCCCATATTACGGACACAATGCTTAACCCCATATTACGGACACAATGCTTAATCCCATATTACGGACACAATGCTTAATCCCATATTACGGACACAATGCTTAACCCCATATTACGGACACAATGCTTAATCCCATATTACGGACACAATGCTTAATCCCATATTACGGACACAATGCTTAATCCCATATTACGGACACAATGCTTAACCCCATATTACGGACACAATGCTTAATCCCATATTACGGGCACAATGCTTAACCCCATATTACGGACACAATGCTTAATCCCATATTACGGACACAATGCTTAACCACATATTACGGACACAATGCTTAACCCCATATTACGGACACAATGCTTAATCGCATATTACGGACACAATGCTTAATCCCATATTACGGACACAATGCTTAACCCCATATTACGGACACAATGCTTAATCACATATTACGGGCACAATGCTTAGCCCCATATTACGGACACAATGCTTAACCCCATACTGCAGACACAATGCTTAACCCCATATTACGGACACAATGCTTAACCCCATACTACAGACACAATGCTTAACCCCATATTACGGACACAATGCTTAACCCCACGTTAAATTATTTATTATAATACCAATTTATAATTTACTGTTGTTCGCATTTAACATAGGATTAAGTCTTTGAAAGCTAAGTAATGCTTAACCCCATATTACAGCACATTTATTAACAACTTGAATATCGTTTTAGTGTAATTGGCCCCAATATGTGTAACCGCAAAGCGGGTCTTGTTTTTCATTATATTTTAATTACATATTTTAATATGATCAACAAGTTATCGGCGTGTGCCTTAAATAAGAGAGAGAGAGTGAATTCAGAAAGCACATATTAAGGGTTAAGCACAGAAGGCTCCTATGCCTCTGGTTCACGCGTGTTGTTGGAAAAATATGTGATTAATCTAAACATTGATTTGTAGTGCACTGCCAGTTTCCCACTTTCATTAATGTACGAATGTAAATTATGCGCCTAAGTGTTGAAACTGATATCAAAACTCAAAACAACTGCATAACTGTGAGTTTAGTTTAGGATCGGGTTAGAAAACATACGGTGCGCTGCCTCAATAACTTGATCCGGTATATTAGACGAACTGCCACAAACAGTGTTAGTACAGATCGGCGTGGTGTTGCAATAGGAAAAGTTTACAATTTATGTGCATCGGTGTGATTAATATTCATTGGTATACATTTTTGTGATGCTGAAAGTTAAGTTAAATCACATGTTGAGTTTCCACCATCATCCGTATTCCGAACTAGAGATTCATTAATTTGTGAAATGATGACGTCGGAAATACAGTGATGACATTTTTGAAGATTAAATCACATAGTAGGTCTTACGCATAGAATGAATGGTTATTAGACATTGAAGTACAGCATTTAAAATAGCGGTTAAATTTAAAAAAGCCTTCAGTTTGATATTGTCATTATGTTTCTTATAAGCAACTGCAACGAATTTTGTATTACAATTATAAGCACTGAAGAAACATTAGTTGGAATATAAATTTTTTACTACTTATATCGCATCAATTTTCACCTTCATTAATCTACAATTCAGTGCAATTAGCTATGGGTAACCCATCAGGGGATTTGGTGGTGCAGATGCCTCCCGTGGGGGCCACACATCGATTGAGAGTTTCATGCCGAAATAGTCCCTCCCCACAAGCACACACAGAAATGTCGGCAGATACGCTTCTGTATACGAGAGGATCCTTGATATCCACTGCATGCGGTGCGGTTATATATCTCTTCATGCTGTCCACAATCTTAACAAAAGAATTTCATATGAAGTCAAGGTTCTCTTATCGAACCTGTGACACATTCCGGGAGCCTCATAGTTTGAAATTGTGCTTTCGAGGTTTCCAGGTTCTCAATGAAAACGCAATGTGCTTTCTGGGGCCATTTATTACGGGATTTCATTACCACTTTTCCGTATTGCCTGTGTTTTGTAACGTAGTGTTACTTCGGCATTGGGACGAAATACAGTTTTTCCTGAAGGCGGGAATAATTGTAAGTTATGTAGGTTTCTTTACATTTTGGATCTTTGTTCTTCAGATTGGAAAGCATTTGTGGATTCGACAGACCAAAACGTTTGACTCGTGGAGAAAGCACGACTGGGATGGATACACTTGGAAGGGGAAATCAATGCGAAAGTTTCAGAAGAGCTGTAGGTTAATTTTGATGGGACAGGGGCAGGTATTCGTTATTGGGAGGATGACGCAATTTACATATGTGAAAACGGTTGTCGTTTTGACTTGCAAGGCTCTTATTGCCGATAGCAAATGAGTTGGAATTAGTCTACATTGTTTGCTTTAAATACTTTATGAATATATTCTTAGAAATGGTTTGAGTTGCAGTCTAGTTTCATACACTGGCATTTATAATTCAAATCGATTTAGCAACTTGACGTCGTATTCCCAGCTTTTCTACCTGTAGTTACGTTTGAAATTTGTTCAATGTGTCTAATACTCTGTATTGGTTAACTTTATGGCTCAGTAATATGGTGCACAATTTAAAATGATATTAACACAGATTGGGCGCTTCTTTAAAATATTTCTAATTGCACTGCTCAAGCAAGCTACATTCCTTAATACGCAAAGTTAATGGACATATAAATAATAAATGGTGTTTTTACAAACATGTCAATGTCACGTTTTACATAGTAAATTAGAAATTCATTAGATGGAGATATATGATTGTATACAGCTGTATTAATATTAAGATAAGAATTCAAATGAAATGGAATGAATGTAAAGCATTATAACAGTAGCTGGGACTGTGATGTATTTTCCTGGAAATTTTCAAGAAATTATACATCGACTTTCCCATATTTGTCAACGTTTGGATAGAATCCTTCCCGTCTGACTCAATTGATATTTTCAGCCATCTCCCCATTTTATTTCAAAGCAGTTCCAAACTAAAGTGATCGTTAAACTACCTGCAGACTTTTTAAACTTGGAGCAGCAGATATACACAGTCATGGCGTTAAACAATTTGAGATGTTTTAAGAAACAATTATTTTCTTCCAGGACAAGCAGCAACTTTTCAAAGAGTTCTAACCGTTTCTGTATTTAAACTGCAAATTTGGAGTGAAGTAACTATTTGGTTAAATTTAATTGCCTAATTTAATTAAATAAAAATATATATAATTAGCATTTTAGAGAAATTCGGTGTTAACATTCAAAGGCTAACAAGGTTTCAATACTTTCTATAAAATTGGCTAACATTTCCATTTCTCTCATCACTTCTTTTGTACCAAGTCATCCAGCAAAGGAAGACTGCCAATAATCTAAGTGACCTTAAAAGCCGTACAAGTTGCTGGTAACATTGATGACGTTAAAGTTTGCCTATCGACACCGCAGGATTCGCATGGAATGGCATGGAAGGATGCTCATGGACATTTATACTTACGTAATATGGATATTCGTCTGTTCATATGAACTGGTAAGTGTGTTTTACGTGTTTGCTCTCCTACTGGATGATACAAATTGGTGTTATATAAAACTTGGGCCACAAATCGCAACGCGTCGTCTTTGAAAACACTTGTGTGTGTCTACTACAAAGTAAACATCCCTGACCAAGCACAAGTGCAAACGAGCTCGTGTCATTAAGTAAATCAACATGTAGAAACAGGGACATGCATATGACGGACGGAATGAATGACGCAAACTCACTATTCTAGCAGACTATTCGCATCATCCTTCAATTTTAACCAAGAACAGATTAATATAAAATGGTACTATTACGTACATTTATTAAACACAGCCACATTTCAGCAGCATTGTCAACTCCAGCTGTTCTTGTAACCTTGAATTTGTTTTAGTAAACTAAATATTTGTACACCGTAGCATATTTCCTTCAAAGCAAACATTGCATATTTCGTAACAGATAATTTCTGTGAATTTGTAGAGCAGGTTTGCACAGTAAGATTTTGCATAGAAGTCGCCCGACATTCTCCCAACTGCTCTAGTATCATGTCTCGCCTGACAAGGCCAGGATTATCTACCGTAACAATTTTATACACTTTACTATGCATTCTAATATTATTGGTCGTTACACGTTTCTACTCAAATGTGAACAAATCAAAGCTACATAGTAAATGCAGTGGCTGCGAGAAAGAATTAATAAATCATCTGAGGACAAATCATTTGTTTCCATACGACCCCAACTTGCCGACCAACTATAGTTTGTGGGCACCACGACTAGGAAATCCGAAGCAGAGCATGTCGCGCTTCATCATCGACAGGCTGAAATATAAGGTACTTTTTTGTCTGAAAACGTGAGGTAGTTTAAATGTTTGCCGAGCTAATTACGCATTTTAAACAGACAGGTGGATTTTTTATTGAATGCGGTGGTTTTGACGGAGTATCCCTATCCAACACTCTCCTCCTCGAGCAAAATTATAACTGGACTGGACTCCTCGTCGAAGCAGATCCCATCCCGCAATCAGTTTTAAAATCACGAAACCGACGCGCTTGGGTATCAGACGTGTGCTTATCGCCGTCCGCCACTCCAATGAATATAACAATGACCATTGCACCAGGCCCCGCATGGAATGCTGAAAGCCACATTGAAAACGAAATACTGGGAAACTCAACGGCCGGACACGGAAAATTTGACGTGGAGTGCTACCCACTTTCAATGCTCTTGGACGCTATAGGAGTGAATTATGTGGACTATATGAGTCTGGATGTGGAGGGAGTTGAGCTGGATATTCTTAAAACTATACCATTTCATCGCATACGCATCCAGGTTGGTTTATTTGGTTTACATTTTAATTTTGATTTCATAACAGCCATGTAATAAGTTATACTTAGCATTTTATATTTAGATACTCAATGTGGAAGTTAGACCAGGTAATAGGAACGCCATTCAAACTTATATGAAAAGCGTTGGCTTCCGGAAGATTTTTGAGCTGGTTGACTTGTCCGAATCTATGCATGATGATGTATACGAATTTGTTGGTAGAGAATAATATTCAAAATTCCAATTTCATTTTTAAGAAACCATTTTTTAGATTGTAATTTTTTGTGCAAATTTGATTTTTTGCATTGACCTGACATGTGATATCAAACATATTTCATGCATGCGTCATCTAAACAAGCAATTAATTTTTGATTTGCGATCGATATGGCAATGCAGCCATGAAAACGTATTAATGCATTTATAAAGCACTCATTTTGTCCTGCACGTGGACAAACAATCATTTGACATCTTATATTCAATATTCCATTTACTCGATAATTACAGCTATTCAAGGAATTAATCGACTTATTTACGTCAAAATGCTTGCCATTAGATCTACATTGTACCGTTTCAACCATCCAGTGGTTCAATGATTCGTTGTCAATATTGTAATGTGAGATTGTCCTTAACTGCTAATTGTAAGATAATAATTTGAAGAATTGGGACAGCCCACAATTAAAGTAAAAGAAAAATTGCATTTTCGTAATTACATTTTACGGAACGCAATATTCGAACTGTGGATTTAAAAAATAAAAAATAAAAAATAAAAAGAATGCAAATTTTTAATAAACTAAAATCCGAAAATAAATTGAAAACAGTAAAATCATGTTCCAAATCCATCACAAGTCTTAGACAGAATAATAGGTTTTCATATAATACAAGTTACCTACCTAACCAATAAGATAATTATTTATTGAATCAGAAAACAGCATTTTCTATTTCCAGTAACTCTCCGTCAAATCGGGCAGAACACACGCAGTTAGGACGTGGTAAGCATATTATCAGTATTTCGTTTTACCATTATCATATTTTACAATCTTCTTTTACGCAATCTACGGCATCATCGCCATGAAAAATGCGAAAAGTGATATATCTGTAAATCTTATACACGACATTCGTAGCCGACTAAAAGTAATTTTAAGTTCGTTGTCCAGCATACTATTCAATTTTCTAATTCAGGTGACCAGAATCGTGGCAGATATTTTTTTAAACATTTTACGCCGTTTGTTATATTTGGAGTTATACTAAGTTCAAACAATCTTGTCCATCAATGGCGAACAGAAGCGCGGTAACACCACTTATCCTTCAAGCGATACAAATCTACAAAAGAGGCTACGGCTACGTTCCTCCGTTATTCGGTGACGTACACCTTGACGAAAGGAACAACGCGCGGATAAAGCACTAAAAAATTTGAGAGAACTGGATTCTGCTAGCTGGTGAATTTGCCTTTGTACTACATTACCACGTTTCAAATAGTAATCACCCTACTTGCCACACTGCTTTGCACTATGCTTACCATCTACATGTTCTTCAAGTTTCTGTTCATCATCCTACTGTATACAATTATGGGCGCGTCCCATTTGCGAAATCATCTTAAAACATTGCTGCTTCGAGACAACATAACTGATGACCGATTGTATGAAATTTATCAAATTGTCCTAATCTTGATCAGTGTGCTGGAAAAACTCATGCCAGAGTTTGTACAATATCTGGTGACATGGAGTCAGTTATTCCTTACGTTCCTTGCTTGGGCCTCTATCCGATGCGCTGATATTTTTCCAGGCTTTTTTATTGCTGCTTGTATTGCAGCGTTTGTCGGAGGGATTTGCATTGCGCTTTGTCTTTTGAAGATGGCCTCGCTAGTGGGTACATATAGTTTGGCCTTTGTTACCAAAATGAGGAATCGGCATCATGGGCACAATCGGTGAGTAGAAATTACTTGAATGCGGTGAGGTGGCGGGGGCAACGGGAAGTTCCAGTAAAGTGCGGGAACCATTTTTCAGTTAGCCAGGATGCAATTAATAATTATATTCATGTCCTGAATACAAATCTTACAAATTCCGTTCTGCTCATCTTACCGTAATAATTAAGAAGTTACAATATCAATCATGAAAGTCGAGCCAAAAATGATTATCCACTCGACTCATGATATATTTTCGCGTCATTTGGCATACCCAGAGAAACCATTTAACACCAGTTCATTTCTTTTAGGTATATAATATTGCTAATCTTGTCAATACTTAACACTTCTTCGTTGATCTCATCACAGCAGCATGACACTAAAAATAGTCATATTAGCCATAATTAACCTATGAATAAATAATTATTCGAGAGGTGTCTGAACACCTTGATGACGTTAAAGTTTCCATGTCGACGAGAAAGAATTTTAAACCGAAATTGGTGACGCTCATGATTAATTCTAAATTATATATCATGCTGACACTATTCTTGGATTACTCGCGAAATAATTGTTAAATTAGCTTTTAGTATGTTTCTATAATGCTTTTTCAGTTTGACGCATCCATTTGCATAAATTTATTCATGTTTGAGTAGATCAAATATTTATACAGGGTATAGCGCATGTGATTAAAAGCAAATATTGACATATTTCGTAATTGGCTATTTCAATAAGTTTACCAACCAGCTTCGCGTGGATAATTTAAATTTATAACTAGAAATTGCTTCTCCTCTTGACATTCTCCGGGATACTTTTGTGACATGTCGCGTCTCACTAGGCCACTGCTATCTACCATAAATATTGTATACACTTTACTATGCATTCTGATATTATTAATCGTTACTAGTTTCTACGCAAACGTGAACAAGTCAAAGCTTCACAGAAAATGTAATGTCGCCGAGAAAGAATTAATTAACCACGTGAGAGAAAATCATTTGTTTTCTTATAATCCCAGCCGACCCACCAACTATAGATACACCAGTTAAATTTGCATTTTTAATTGTTCAAACGTATAAGTAAAGTGTCGGCTTCCAAAAGATTTTTGAGCTAGTCGACTTGTCTGAATCTATGCATGATGATGTATACGAATTTGTTGATCGAGCATAATATTCGGAGAATTCTTTTCAGATATTTTTTCTGCTAAAAAATATAGATTTCATATGTAAAAAATGGATTTCCTGTGCACGAGAAAAGCTGATTACGTTAATGAATTGTACTATTAATTCTAATTGGATTTAAGCCACGATTTAGAAAAAAATATTAACCACTATTAATATTTAAGAAAACATATTTTAGTTGTAAATTGTTTTGAACATTTGATTTTCTACCGACGTTCATAATAACATAATTGACATATATAAATCAAATTCAACAGAATGCAATTTCCGGAACAGTGGATTATGAAATAAATCAATCTAGGGAATACAAGGTTTTAATTTGCAATGTAACCGATCATGGAGCACAGAATTATTTCGCAATGAAGTTGGATGCAATCTAAAAGTTTAGAGAGTTAGAATGAAGAATTTATTGGCGTATTTGTTAGAGCTTTTTCACCATTGATCATGTAACGTTTTTGCATTTAAACTTTTTTTGATAATAAATAATATTTGTAATCCCCTTAATAAATAATATTTGTAATCCCCTTAATAAATAATATTGTCCTAATAATATGTTCAGCTATCGCCTTAGAGACAGTTAGACTTCAACGTCAGTAATGCCTTTTACCACATATCCGAAATTTATTATAACCAAGATTAATCTCATCTCATAAGTATTGAGTGCAGCAGTGTAGAGGAGATGAGAGAAAAGAACAAGTTGTAATTATTGTTAAGATTGGTAAGATTAAAAAGTATTGAAATCTACTTGCTTATTGTTTCCATTCTTGCTTCAATTTTCCGGAAAGGAACTTCAACAGTATCTTCTGGAGGAAATATAGTTCTGAATCACTAGCAGTCTAGTACCAGTGGACGAATTTGCCCGCCCGAGAGGGCGAATTCGCCCCCCGTGAAAAGTAGTCGAATTTGCCCCGTGGGGGCCGAATTCGCCCACCGGGGGGCGAATTCGACTACTCGGGGGGCAAATTCGCCCCCCTGAATTAATAAAAAATAGAAATATTTTAATAAAACCTACAATATACATAGCTAAAAATATGAAAAACTATGTGATTAATCAGCAAAAATTGCTCGATTTTCTGGCATATTGTATTCCAACATGGAAATACATTTGTGCCATTTATTTCAGTTTATATATTTTAATGATTCAGAAATTAATTACTACAAAAGTCCATGGTAGATTTTTTAAATTTTTTCACAGAAATTCAGAAATTGGGTGTACTTTTGAATTTTGTCATCAGCAGCATGCGCCATCGCTAAAAATAGGCGCCATAAATAGTTATGCCAAAAAACTTGTACAAAACGATGAATAATTACTTACTGTGCGTTTATTAGACAAGAGCGCGTCAAGGTATGAATACAATTACAATATGGTCAGTCTACACGTTGTAATTGAGTGTATTGAAGTATTTGTTACTTGCCTAGGTCATATAGAACGACTATACTTAGGTTAGGGGTCAAAGTAATTACGTTAACTTTGACCTCCCCCCTTGTGCATGGGTTGGGTGGTTGGGGGTTGTTCATGTTCAAATTTAAATTATGCATGCTATATAGTACAAGGGTATCAATTTTCAGTCCCTGAATCAAAAAATTTGGTTTCCACCCACTTTTGAGTTCATAAGTGAAATATTGATGACTTCATATATGGACACCCCCTCTCGCATCTTCGAAACTTTAATTTAATTATTTAATTACTGGCGAACCCGGAACGATCCCACTTTGTTTCCAACGGTATCCGGGGCAGAAAAGAACCGGCTTTCAGGCCATATCAATAATTTAGTGGGATCTCTCCGGTTTTTCATCTAATATGTAAAAAACTAAAAAATCATAGGTTTTTGAAACCTATTTTTTATTGATAATTTAAAAATTTCAAACTTTGGGGTTCTGAAACCAGCATTTTCAGAATCCGCATATTCGAATTGTATAAAAAGCACAGAACATGACAGAATTATGATACACATTTTTTAAATAAAAAATAAAACTTGATTTCTGCTTTGCTAGGAGGTTATGAGAGCGAAATGGCTTCTATAACACAATGTCCGCTATTTGTTTGCACCGACGACATGTGACAGGTAGTGGGAATTATGGCGTAGTAGTTTCTCACGAATGGTAAATTTATAGCATTCAATAGTTACAGCTAGTTTAATTTCATCCTCGTGGTGCCTGATATCACAACTTGAACCCAAAAATGAACCCAAACTATTTCAATTATGGATAAACATTGAACTTTTATCTTTTCTTGAAAGCCGAAATTTTCATGAACATTTATAGCTGGAATTAACGTTAGACGTATGGCATAACTTCCATTGGCCTCAACTAGTTACCTCCATTTACCTTTTCAACAGCAAACAATGCCGAAACCCTTTAATCTAGAATATATCGCTGAACTAAATTTTAATTCTTTTTATCTTAAATTTAGCGATTCTAATTATGATAATAGGAGCTCAAAAATGAGTTTCGCTTTACAAATACCGGTGCCAAATACTTTTGTTGTGTTTCGGTGCATTTTTGGTAGATTTTGGAACCAAGATACATAAAAGACATTACTCTAAAAGTACTGTTAAAGGATTGGTCTTCATTTCAGAAAATGTTAACTTTTATATTTTTGAAGAATATCAGAACTATTGAGTAGCTCTCAAGAAATTAATTGAATATTTTCCCAGTAGAAATAACGTACGTGTGAGCACTGACAATTTTATTCTACTGAAAGAATATTGTCGCACTACGATTGTCGGCAACCTAAACAGAGTACATTACATTTACAATATAGAATTTGGAATCTGACGTCAAGACACCAAATACGAGATGTTATAACAATTATCGCACGAAGGCCAGTAATCATGATCGGGATAAGATAAACTGGTTTTGGAAAATGTAGTTGGTTGAGTGAAGGTGCTCCATCTGTATCGATGTATTGACTAAATCGGCGAACACTATGATGTGGCTTCTGTCATCCATCCTAACGTCGCTTGTCTTACTCTCTACTCTTGTGTTTTTGATTAATTATTTTCCAAAAAGCAGATGATATAAATAAAAGATCGACTCACAAAGAACGTCCTAAAATCCAATCGGCCATATTCAATGAAAATGACGTAGGTTTCTTTACCAACTGTACAAAATCAGCTAACTATTATAATCATTTCTGCGAATACACCGAACTAACATTATAATCTGCGAAAAATTAGAACACAATTCACTTATCAGCAATTATCTTGTGCAATTATCGGTTCAGTTCTCCGTCGCATGATCCCAATGAATTATTTTCTGGGAGAGAATGTGATGTAAATACAAGATGTGATGGAAGCTTATAGAAAACTGATTCAAGATTTTCTACAAAGGCAATGAATGTCTACGATAAATTCATCATCTCAAAATTGTATCTTAAGCATCGGCAACCGAACACATCTTTACATTTAGTGCCACCGTTTCCCGCGTTAGTTTTGCAAATTATTACGGCAGATAACGTACGAACGATATTTATGTGGAGTAAGCAATTGTGTACAAGCGTGTTTCAAAATATTGTTTTAACAAGGAAATATTTACGACATCATTTATTTTAGATTGCTTTAGTTTGGTTTTTGGTTAAGCTTTATGTCTCTAACAAAAGGGAAATTGCTCCTTTAGTATTGTGTAGTTCCGTGAATTTATTGCTATCAATTCAAATAACATTTCACTTTGCTAGTTACTGCCAAAGGGGTCAAATGTTGATAACAAATCTTTGTACAACAATGTCAAATCTTCTATCTAATAAAAAAGGACTTGGGCTATACAAGATTAGGAGCGGTGTTTTACTCTTTAATAACAACATAAATAGACCATATGCTCAGACATTCCAAATGCTATTCCATTTGACAGAGAGATCAACAGGAGTATGTAAGAAAGATTAAGCTTTTTATGAATAAGTTTAAACGACGTTGTATTTATGAGTGTGATTATAATTCTCTTGAACATAACATCGAAATCGAAACTGTCGGATAGCTGCCTGATAGTCAGTGAATTTCATTGCTCAGCACTTTTAAGGGTCGTCTAGTTAATATGGACGGCAATTGTCAACATGGTGATGGCGAAATAAGTAAGGAAAGTCACGGGATACTTGTATACTCTTTGAGCGGAAATTGTCATAATCGTAAATTTGAAAATAAAAGTGTGTTATCAAACCTGAGGAATATTAAGGTTTACGTTCAGCGCGACGTTATAAATTGCTACGGTATATTTAGTTTCGGTGTCATTAGATTGAGCGAGCTCTAATATTTATTTATGGTCTTTCTTCCCCCGAGTTTACATCGGGTTAAAAATTGACAAAAAATATACGATTCGCTTATTGGTATTTCATATTTGATCTTATTTTGACACGTGTCTGTATATTACGGTTTCAAAACGGGTGTCGAAACTTTAATATGACGGTTAATGAGGATCACGCGCTTGTAACAGAATACTCGCACCGGGACAATAACGTTATGTTTTGACTCCATTGACTGAATAGCTACCCGTTTCCCATCAAATGTCATAAGGAGGTAAAGCAGGCGTAAAATTTCCTATACAATAGGCAAATAAAGACATGAGAAACCACATTTACACTCCATGCTAAACGGCACTTTTAAGAAATTATTAAGAATATTGGGAGTTGAGCTAAAATTCTGATTTTTGGTGCTCGAAGTATTCGAATATGGCAACATTGATCAATGGCAATCCGCGAGAAAAATATTTTCGCGTTTCAGATTTGCGGAGGATAGATGAAACCAAACCAACCAAAAAAGTGAAGAGAAATTTTTAACATGTGCAGGATATGGAATTGTTTTCTCTTTCCAGTGGAACCTAAGCGCTCTTAAAGTTTTATGCTATTTTTAGCTCAACAGCTATAGGGACGGCTATTGAATTATAACCAAAGGGAATAGCTAGATAATTAAAGCAGTCCTCACTCCATGAA
The DNA here is from genome assembly GCA_004115045.4 of Sinella curviseta. NCBI lineage: Eukaryota > Metazoa > Arthropoda > Collembola > Entomobryomorpha > Entomobryidae > Sinella > Sinella curviseta. The sequence goes on along the minus strand of CM023201.3, from coordinate 5,541,783 downwards.
GAATTGCATCATAGCATTTCCGTGCAGTCATTTTATGAAATGCTAAAGTGAAGTGATATAAATAGTAAGCACCAGTTTCATAATTTTCACTCTTTAATATACTCTTACGTATTGCTGCAGTATAAAAGATATTCATATTTATTCCTAATTTATATTGCATTAATACACATTGCAAAAGAAAAGCAGCATTGTTCTGTCTTAAAATAGAAAACGAGACAACTCCACATTCCGCCCTCAAATTCGGCATTTCAGAAGTGTAAACCGCTATTTTACCCATATTACTATCCTACATAAATTTTCTGTGGCAATAGACATTATTTTTAGATATGCAGCTGTATCAATTTTTAAGTTTCAAACGTTTTAAAGACCAATCTGAGCTACGTGGAACTACATCCGCAATGCCGAAAGCAATTGAAGACTGACGAAGTACATCAATTGCATTTGACGAAACAACATCACTAACAATTTTATCCGAAAAACGGGTAGTTAATACGCCATGACGATATTGTTAGGTCTAATGGACCAAATTTGATTATAGGTACGGTTTATGGACGGTCGGTATTATGAACATTGATTTGTAAAAGATAAAACAAGCCAAGTAGTGGTCCAAATATTTTTGCAATGCAATCGTCGTGGTTAACGCTAAACAATGGTTTTTCCGAGCCCGTTAGTGCTAGAGAATTAAAATGCTTGACTTGGGGGCCACGAAATGAATTTATTCCAGTTTGCCACTGTTTCCTTACAATTGGCTTAAACTTGAGGAAGGCGAAACTTTGTAACAAAATTAAAGCAGTTAACTGCTTAGAATGTTCACTTCAAAACCAGATCTAAAATATAACTAAAAATTCATCAATTTCTTGCATGGTGTGGTTAATGACGATCTGCTAGAACACCTAACAAGAAATAATGTGTTTTAATTATGCATAAATACAAGAGGAAGCTTGCGTTTTAGTTTCTTGTTTACTTTATTATTCAGCATTTTGCAGCTTTAAGAAGGTCATTAGGTTTATTGATTATAAAACTATTGACTGAGTATGTTTGTAAGAATTATTACAATTCGTGACGATACTTTAATTCCTATCTTGTAACAAAACAGTTTTTGTATACCTACATTGACATATTGATATATTCTGTCTATTAATATTTCGGGACCCAGCAGATAAAAGGATGATTTTTTTCTGTTTCGGTGCTGCTGGATGACGACTACATGCCGAAGCATCGAAAAATATTTTGTTGTTTATTGATGAAACGCACACGACTTCATAAATGAATAATTTGACGATTGCTTAAGTCTTTTTACGATTAATTTGTTTGGGGCCGCCAAATGTATGGAGTATATAATTTCATTATCAATTTTCGTATTTAATTAAAAACAAAAGAATCTGATGTCCGAGCTTAGTAATAAAAAAACTTAGGCTCAGCGCCATATATTGCATTGCCATGGGCCCTGCCATTTTTCTTGTAAATAGGTATGTTGCATTTGTGAGGCTAAGTATGGTGATTTGTTGTTATCCAAGGTGTGAATAAAGTTGAACTTTTACCTAATAATTGTAAACTTTTGCTTCTCTATATTTGAGCTGCTTAATATTTGAGCTGCTTAATATTTGAGCTGGTTTTGGAACGGGCATGACGCACACAGATCTTGATTTGTTTAATCCTTCGCAGTTGCATCTCTATTTATTCCTTGCTTTGCTCATCTTACTCCATCATATAATGACCGCCTTGATTATATCTTCTTGGTGACGTTCGGTGGCACATATTGGATTGTTGCGGAACTTGCTATCTTTAATGAGGTTGGTCAATGGTTTCATTCTTAAGAAAACAGCCATATTACCACTCAAGTAATGTGTTTGGTGTGACGTTAAGTGCGGCGATTAATTGTGGCTCAATTTTCAGTATATGTGAAATACAAGATGTTGGGGAGAGTAAAATAAGGAGCAACTAATCAATTTATATTGGTATCGTTATTGTTTCTAGAGGCTTTCGGTATCAAAAATGTATCTCGTAATTTCCAAAATAAATTCCACTCAGCTCCCCACAATTTGTTATGGAATTAATCTGTCATTGTATGGACAATTTTGTACGGGAATTTGAAAATTGGGAAAGAATTAGAATTTCCTTGTTTATGTAGTGGGATTCCTCGTTAAGTTAAGGTTGGATGCCATCAACTGAATCACTAGTGGTGTTGTGATTTTCCTTCCAACAGTTATGACAGATTCATTCGTAGACTTGGTTGTTTATTTAGTTGTTGCGGTTTATTACGTGAAATTGGTCGTCCTTAAAACCAACGATGTGCATGCTGAAAAATAGCAAATTTCCTTATCGTGCAAAAATTATCAACTAAGGTTCAGCGATGACATTCATATACTAGAGCACCAGCAAAATTCACTTATTATTATATAAATCAGAAACTATAAACATTAATGCTCAAGAAACCGCAATGTAACAGAATAAAATGGAAGGTAAACAGGAGAGAGTCGCATATTTCTAATTTCTAAAGGCTTGCATCAACGGTACGGGAAATCTGTGGTCTACAGTCTTGTTTAATTAATTTTTACAACATTTGTGTGATTGGTTGATTGATTTTGATTGTGTTCTTACTATAAACTACTATAAACGGCGGAATACTATAAACTGGTCGAAAACTAACAGGTATTGTAGATGAGAAGTGTGTGATGAATAATTGTACAAAATTTTAATATTATTCCGCTACGAAATTTTCAAAAACGCAATTGCTTTGGGACAATGTACCTAGTCTTTGCGCATATTGGCTATATTTAGACTGCATTTTTTGCTTATTTAATGAATCAACACGACTAGTAACCGAGGAATCGACGAATAGGCGAGTTGATGATTACACATTTCTCTTCCAGTTTAATTGGCTTGTAAATATGTGCAACAATTTTTACATTGTCTACAGCAAAAAGTGAAACAAAAAATGCCAGGTGTAAGAAAAAGAGTAACTACCGCTGTACACTGGACGAAAATGTTTTTGTTCTTGGATTTGATTGAAATTAAATTTGATGTTCGGCGCCGTATGTTGAATACCACCGGGTTTGTGTTATTCAGTGTAACTAGATGTTGTTGTATTTCTGGAAAGTAATTCGAATTTGATATTCAGTGAGTTTAATTTTAACCCTGCAGGTGAAAATTGAACATTGGGGTATTCCATTTTAATATTTGAGCTAACCTTAACACGTGTATGCCAGACATTTAACGAAACAGTTTACTTCATTTTGAAAAGTCTTGCATCAAATTGTTGTAAGGAATTGTATGTTAATGTAAATCTGATACTAAATAAATAACTTAGCATTTCCATTCGTTGCAGATGTTGTGATCAATGGTCAATGACGGTTCTGAATATTTAGAACGCATCAACCTGAGATCTTAAAACTTCACTTGCTTGGAAATTTGGACGAACTTTGAAAACATTTTGTTTTTATATAGAACCAGAAATGTCACATTAGTGTCCAGATCAAAATCGATTCAGGGGTGCCATGAGTTCATTTTCGTTGTACATTTATTAGGTTTTAAATTATTAGCTAGACTCGATTTTTATAATAGGTTGAAAGCGAGAAATTTATTACCGCTAGATTGTGCAAAGTCAAAGAACGATTGTGAATTGCTTACAGTTTGCCATTTTCTGCTTCCAACAAATATATGCAAACTATTTAGACAAATGTTAAGTTATTTGCGGATGAGTAATTCTTAATGACACGGCTTTAATAATGGCGTAGGTGTCCAAAAATATGATTTGATCTGATCACAACGAATTGGCATTCAGTCGCTTACCATAGCACCAATTCAAGGCGAATTAAATTTTATAGCAGTGAAACACATACGATACTTCGAAGTGACTCTCTTTGTACACACTCCAGTTTAACTTTAGACACAGGATTTCAAAGTTGTCAACATCCGTGTACGAAACTGGGACAACTTGTTCCTACACACACCAAACTTTTTGATATATTCACATAATGTAGTGTAGGATTCCGCTTAAATCCGACCGTTGTGGGAAATTTTCTACAAACTGAAGTCGAAATACGCACTTTGTAAAATTACGCCGTGTCGTGTATAATTAAATATATGAATTGCAGGCATTCTCTTCGAATTTTGAGACAAAGATGGACTGTAGCTTTCGATAAAAGTCTGCGAACAAATTTTTGGTACGTCAATTACTAAGTTCAACGTCAAAACCAAGCATTGCAAAAATGCATGGGATTAAATTCCTCTACAGATATGTCGCTGTCCTCGGTGATATATATTGAGTTTGCACTCAAATGAATTACTAAGAGGATTACAAACCTATTTCGCAGTAATAAACATTGGTTTTTTACCGATTCCGCGTTTAAGAATTAACTCTTTTCAACGTAATTATTTTCAGTTGATTTTTTATTAATCCCACTGGTACGTTGGAGAAGCTGAATGTCTAATTGTGCTATGTTGGCATGGAGATTGGATAAAACGGGCATAATCCGTGGTGCGATACAGCGATAATATGTTTACACCGTTACACTTTCTGAATCCTCACAGATTATGAACAGAGTCGGGTGAAAACAATAAAACAGATCTTTGTGCAAATAAGAACATTAAGATACTAGGAAACTTAATATTTGACTTGTTTTCTTATTAACTAAATACCAGTTGTCACTTCACACACCTCCACCTTATTTTGTCATCATGAACGCAACAACATTCCAGCTAGAGACTGCAACCAGCCCAAACTTGCGGAATTAACTAGGTACTCAAAATTAATTCCACAAGACATAATTGCTGGATGGTCGTCTTCACCCAGCTTAATAAAATGATTTAGTGTGAACAGTGTTATTGGGTTCTAGACTTCACAAAATAGGTTCAATTTTTACTAATCAAAGAGACAACTGTGGTTGCAAACTATATGGTATTATATCTGGATAATATTCATTGTCAACTATGTGTAAAACTTACCTGGCTAACTATTGGGAAAACTAACGATTAGTGAAAAACTATTATAAAAATTTAGAAATTCGTTTCGTATGCTCTTAGCATACTACATATTATGCATAAGTACATAATAGTATCATAGAAAAACAAAAACCTTAGAAAAACCAGGAACTGTTCATACTTCCAGCTAAATGGAGCTCTAAGAAATAATTTAGGGAATCAGAGCAGACGTCGACGCAAAGAATTGGTAGGAATACCCAATCCAAATCAAGAATTTCATTATCATTTTCTAGAGCGGAAAGACAATATCAGCCTTACGCACTTTCCTTCTAGTTTGATCTTTGCTTTTTTACTTGCTTGCTTGCTTTGTTTGATTTACGTCTGAAAATTACCAACATTTATACAGTTCAGAACTTCACAGCCACCAAGTACGATTGTGGCAGAACAATTTCAATATAAAGACCTAGAATGTATCTATGAATGAATGAATTACAATGCTAATCACAAACATTGATCGGATTTATGCAGCGGCGCTGTTTGCTCGCGTGCAATTATATATTCAATTGATTTTTAATAAAGGAAAGTAAAGAACGGAAACAAAAAACTGAAGAAAATTTAATCAATTGTTTAATTTCTCCCATTGCAGCATAATGTGTGAAGCAGGCGCTGAATCGAAATTAAACGCACCACCCGTTGAGCACTAGATGGTACCCGTTTATCAAAGTGATTGACTTTTATTATTTTGATGGATATTCGTTTTCCAAATTGATACAACATATCAAGTAGTACTCTTCCTCATATAACACGGAATGAATTTTATGATTTTGTGTAACGTACTTTTAAAAATAGTTTATTCGTTTCACAGCAAAAAATCCAAATAAATTTTGTTTCATTGTCTTGGCAACAATCTTGTCTCATAAATCGGGTTTAAATTTTCCATAGTTGGGTAAAGAGTTTAGCTAATGACCGACCGCACCTTCATCGTGGTCATATTTTCAACAATATTGATACTACTTGACTTCTTTTGTTAGCGACTTAACTAATTGACGCCGAATCCTATTACAGCATCCATCTTGGTTTAACCTAAAGTTAATTTGTGCGTTCTGAATTGTGAATTCTTTCGTTTAAGTGTAACTGAATCACCGACCACATGTTTACTAAATAAAACACTATATAAGAGGCGGTAGCAGAACCTGGATTTGAGACAATGTTACGTTAATTTATGCTCCTGTGCCTCCGGTGTGCGGCAGGGCCTTCTCCGGTCACTGCAATTGCAGCGGCTGTGCAGAGGGTGTGGGAGTAGCGTCAGAGGGAGAGCAGTGAGATGGGAATGCAGTTGGGGGATGATGAGATGGGAATGAATACGTGAACTCGCGTGTTAATGATAAGTTACTGGTTTATTGGTCGCTAGTAGTGAGCGAGCAGAGAGCAATTCTCTCGATGTGGCTTGCTCGCGTTTCTCACACACACACCCTTCCTCTGATGTGATACATGCGCATTTATTAGCTCTGTCGTGACATTAATTACGATCATGACTAAATATCTGTTACGTAGTTGAGGACTGATGTCATCAGACCTCACTACTTCCCTTCCTTAAGGCCTTTTGGATGGGCGCGCGTAGCGCTGTGTCATTTATAATTTTATCAGTTATCTTAAGACTACACGAACGGTTTATAGGATACAGTAGCTGTGTATCAATCTAAATATAGGTTATTAATAGAAATTCTTAATGAATAAAGTGTTTCGGAACAAGTTAAGGATTCTCGTAGCGCGGGAGTAAAACAGTGTGTTTGGGTGAGTTGTAATGTCTTAACTGCAGTTTCTACTGTTAATTGTAATACAATGTAATTCTTATGTTATGTACGTATATGCTTTTTATCTTCATTCTCCCTTTCTACTTGAATAGGGTCTTTGACTGGCGGTAGTGCCTAGTCCCACTCCCCTTGTCGGCCAGGAGAAGAGCGTGAAGGTTGGTTGACCGTTGGCTGGCGCGCGGGAACGGACAAGAATGGGTCAAGACAGAGGACTGATTGTTCAGGACAGGAATAGGGACACCTGCAATGCGAGCGGTGCTGTTGGTTTTATGGTGGGTCATAAAAGTGGCCGATTCTGGGTCCTGTAGATAGGGTTTCTGAATTAACTGCGGTGTAGTAGTCGGTACTTCTGTGTGTGACCTCAACGGTCTCTATTGTCCACCGTGGAAGCTGGATAGAAAGAATGGTCACGTTGTGCGTCGAGGCTTATTGTTTCCCGTACGTGTGTGCACGCGGTATGGGTTTGGTCATAGAGAGTGGATTGCGGAGGGAGTGGTGTTGTAGGGTCTGTGATTGCAATAACTTAAAAGAGGTAGGAAGGGGGAAGCGTTAGTCGAGGAATACTCTTGGTGGAGCTCGGAACTCCGGTCTTTAGGTTGTTTACGGTGTGTTCAAAGAGTCAGAGTAAAAAGGAAACTCCACGAACTTCAGATAGTGGATCACGAGCGTGGGGAGTTAGTCTGATCACCACACGGGATCTTGTGTTCTGGGGGATAATGTTGTCCACGTTGAGGGATTTGCCTGTGCCCAGTAAGAAGTCTTAATTCATTATTCTGGGTATATTGACTGTATCTGTGTAGACATGGGGGTTGTTAAGTTGGGGGTTAATGGGTTAAGGTGACGTTTCATGCCGATATATTTGTCTACAGGGTACTGGGAAACGAATTGGATCACGGGCGTGGTGCGGGTGAGTCCAGAAAAGACGGAGGAAATTGAGAGAGGCGCCTTTGGGTATGTGCGCGAACGGTAAGTAACGTTTTAAAGTCTACACCATATCACAGACTGCATAGAAATGTGCTACTCTTTTTAACAGTATACTATTTAATATATCTAATATAGCTGTGACGATCATGGCGTCTCTGGTCGCCGGGATTAAAGTGCACGCCGGTGGTTCCGGTGAAAGCATGAGCGGTACGGGTGTGATTCTGGCGTTGTTGTTGTGTTTGCAGTGGGGAGGCGTGGCTCGGCGAGTTGGTGGAGGAGTACCGGCAGGGAGGTACTGAGCTGTCAGAGCTGGCGAAACGGCAATTGAGTGAGCATCACTGGGAATCTTGGAGGACCCCTGGTGCTGCTTGTCCTATGGAGTAAGTGGGCTTAATTTGCACTGGAATAACAAACGACAGGCTAATAAAAATGTAAACCTAAACTAAATTGTATGTATATAGAAATATTTGTAATTGTGAATGGGTTTTCGTTTTCTGTATTTTAGGGCGAGGAGGTTTAAGTGGACATGTTTGATTCGCGAGTGTCCTCCGATGAGTGCCAATCCGGGCCTGGTATATGACTCGTCCTGTCCGCAGCATTATTATTTGTGTTTCTCCTGTGCGGAGGAGAACTGGACATCGCAATTGATATCTGGTGTTTGTCGTCTTGGGTGTGCTGCCAGTACACATGAGTTTATCCCTCAAAATTTGCGAGTAGCGCTATATCCGTCTGACTTCCGTACTTCGTTGTGGGCGATGGAGGAACCTTTGGCCTTCCATCTTGCTCGCGCCACTGGACGTGATCGAGACAGAGAGTTACGGCGGTTCCCCCGAGATTTTAATCCTTATGCGGAGATGTCGGCTGCGGTGACGAGGTGCCTTGAAAAGAAACGGCGGGAGGAAGCGGTTGCTGCTGAAGCGCAGGCTCGGGAATTTCTGGATGTGGTGGAAAGGGAGAACATGGTGGACGTAGGTGGTGACGAAGCCGCGGAGTTATTGGCACAACAACGGGAGTGGATGCGTAAGCCCGAGGAACGTTCGGGTGGGCCTCGTGCTCCCTCGGCGTTCATTCGCAGACGTGGTTCGGGAAGTCGTGCCAATGTCACGACCAACGGAGGGGGCTCCAGCCAGATTCCTTGGCGTCCGCCACGGTGATCACGGAGCTAATCTGGTGGTGGAGCTACGTGCAGAGGATCGTGCCCGAGCTGACGCTGCAATGCGTGCGGTTGTGGATACGGCGGCGGAGGGAATGCCCGATGTGCCCGAGATTCATGGGCACCGTGCTGACGAAAGCGACTCGTCGGATGCTTCTGATGAGAGCAGTGCGTCGCCACCAAGGTTTGCCTAGTTTATTTTTAAAAAATGTTAGAAAGTGCTCACTGTTATCTTGAATACTGAGGTATGTCGCGTCGCGCGCTAATATCTATTTCGTTTATAAAATTTGTTTTTGGCTTCTCTGTCATAGGGACTTCCGATTTCGCTGTCAGATACGTTTTTGCGTTGGCAAATTCGACACTTGGCGTCTTCTGGCGGAACATATGGCGATGGGTGAGTGTCCCATGTTCACTGGGGATACGCGATCGCTCATCGAGAGTCTCTGTGTCTTTTGCAACAAGGTCATTAGAAGTGCGGTTGAACGGAACGCTCATATGTATGAGGTTCATGCTAAGGAGTTGCAACAAGGGCGTAGGGTGCGGGCAGCGGGGGGAAATGCTTGTGAGGGAAGGGTCCGTGAGTCGGTTGCCGTTGCTCACGTAGTGCCTCCTGCAGCAGAGTAGTGGTTCTGTTAGTAAATTCCTATAGAGGGTTTTTATTGGGTGTGATTTCATGTAGATGTCCTTTAAATGTGGTGTGCTTTTTCTGTTTCTTGTCTTGGCATACTTTGGTACTGCCGTGCAGATTGGTGTTCGGGAAGTTTTTCTCAGCTGCGTGTCTTACAGACTCACATGTCAGGTGGGGGTGTGAAGGTGGCATGTTCACGGTTGGATCGTGATGACCGGGGGCTAATGAGAGGGCTTTGCGTCTTATGCTTGCGATCCTTTGCGACAACCCATACCAGAGATCGGCACCTTTGGAGGGATCATCGCTCGGACTTGGAGACTGCCAGTCTTGAGGTGCGACGTGGTGGTGCTTGTGGGATTAGGATCTCCGAGGATGAAGGAAACTGATGCGGCAATGTTAATATCCCCTACTGTGTTTTGTGTGGTTATACCCTATACGTTTCTCGTGTACATGCGATCTTTATTGATTGTGAGTTGTGAGTATGGTGTTTCGGTTGTTTACATGAGGATGAAATTTGTCGAATATTTCTAGGTCGTAGGGAATTTGACATTTATGCATCTGAATTCCTACTACATGCATGTTCGTTATGGCATGAATGCCATAACATAATGTCTTGTGTGCTAGATTTCCGGGGCATTCTTGTAACAATTTAGGAGTCTTTTCTAGCTTTTCATACTTGCTGATTATTTTGAGCTGTTGATCGTGCGCTTGGTTTATTGCCTTGTTTCGTGGCCACGTTGGACCAAATTCCGTGTCATGCAATTCTGTGTGGGGTAAGTTTCTTAGTGGTAAAGGAAAGAATTTATGGGTATCGGTTAGTTCACTCAAGGGAGCTTTTCAGCTGATGCAGTGAGTGTTGGGATTGCTAATCTATTTTTGAGCATCAGTCAAGTTGAATATATATATCTATATTTTCCCCCATTTTTCTACCAACAAGTTCGACTGGAATGATATCTTTATTATACGATACGAAACCTTGTCATTGGAACTTTCGTAATTGGCAATTCTATCTTTTGGAGGTTGAGGTGAGTGGGGTGTTAGTATTACCAGTGTCTTCAGTTGTTTCCGTTGCCTCCTACTCTGGCGTGAGTTTCCATTATAGTCAGCACGTCGTGTGAGTGGAGCGGTAGTACCAGGTGGGCTCTTTTCTGTCGCTTTTTTCTCTGGTGCCACACTGCTCTGTGTATGTTGTGTTGGGTGGCCCATGATTTCACTCTCTATGTTGTGAGAAAGCTGATTGCCGTTCAAGACTACGTTTTAGTTTGCACTATGGATTTTCAGTATTATCGAAATTGTGCGTCTTTTCGTTTTCGCGCTTTTCAACTTATCGTGCTTTTCTGTTGTACTTTTTCCTGCGTTCTCGTTTTCGGTACAGTAGCTTTTTGGACGAATGATATGCCTTTTACTCGGCTTTGAATTAACTCATGACTTCCTCTTTTCAGATTTGTCATAATGGGGTTGGTGATTTGGCATTTTTTCCATAGGTGTTGTCCAATACGTCGGCTTTATGACTGGAGATCTCGTTTCGCTTTAATTGTCCATCATTACAGCTGCGTGTTTGACTGACTTGCGTCATCAGAATATGTTACTACTTTTAACTTCTCTTGATTGATGCTTTTGTACCTATCGCTTGTTAGTAGGTCGTATGGGTGGCATGAGCTTGGAATTTGTATTCGTGTAAAAGGCTGTTTCCTTTACTCTTAATTGATTCATTCTGTTGTATGGAATGTTGTCTCCTCGCTTAGCGAAATGAAACGATTCATTATACTGATTTTGGTATTTGAATGCTTGCTCGAAAGTTGCTGACAAACAGTGTTTTGTCTGGCTTTCTGGAGCGTAGTTTATGGCCTTGACGACTTTTTCCTCTCGTTCTCTTTCGCTTCTTCTGTTCGTTTGCCAGATGTCTTACAATGTTTAGCTCGGCTTTTCCTGTTTGTGGCCTGATTGCATCCTGACTTTGTATGTTTTTCATTCATTCCACTACTGGAATCTATTGAGACTGCTAACCTTGTGGCTAGTGTAAAGTTTGAGCAGCTTGTATAAGAGAAGAATGAATGGCTAGCATTGACAGGGCATTTGTGTGTCTTGGCTGAAGTCGAAATGCTCTGCTGAAAATAAATTGTGTTGCTTTTGAGCTGATTTATTATGCCCCTACATAGTAACTTGTTATCCGTATTTTGGTGGCTCCCTGAATTACGCGGATGTGTATACTTGGTATTATTATTACCATCTGCGGTGAATATTCTTATGTGACCTAGTATTCCTTTTTATATATGGTATAATAGATTTTTTCTTGTTATGATGGCCCAGTAATGAATGATTTTCTCTTATCATGTGTGCACATAAAAGTGATGCCTATTTTTGGCCTTGTTTTGCGAGCGAGAATGTGATGGCTAACTGACTCCTCGTGCCGATGACGAACTTCCCTTCTATATTTGTGTGTTTTTGATTGATTTAATACATGGTCAGGCCTGCATAACTCCTGTTGCTGCGAATTATATTTATGTTGGTGTACTCTAAAGTCACAGATTTTTAAATGCGTTATTTAACGAATGCATTGTGTGTAAATGAATGATGTATGGAATGAGTGAACTGATTTGAATCATGTGCCAGCTATTTTGCGTCTTGGCAAATTATTGTCTTAGCTTGGTCGACTCTGCTGTAGTCAATAATCTGTCAATAATTGGCTTAATGAGCTGATGGCCTGGTTAGCTGAATAGTTTGTGTTTTGCTAGAATGCGGTGTTTAATGTAAGGTAATGGCATGCGTGATCTAGTTTTCAGTGCCTACTGAGCTGCTGGCACTGCATCTTTATGATTTTTGAATGAAAGTATTATCTCTTCGATGCGTTGGAATAGGATATGAGGTGTTCAGGGTAGTATGTCAAGCCTTATTGTGAACTAGCTAAGGTTAAAACGGGGAAAAATATTTTGTTACGTGTATTTCCTTGAAGTGCACCGTTGACCACGTCCACAGACCAAGTGAAGGTGATTAGTCGTCTCTTTATGCTGCAAAATAATATACTCAACAAAAGTTTGTCAGAATTAGAATGGTTACTCGCATTGAATGCCAGCTTCGCATACACGTTTATATGGTGCATCAGGAGCTATGACGTGTTATTATTTCCTTTTCCTTTCGGGGTTGGGGTATTTTGGGAAACAAACAAAAAAACTCAGCGTCCTTACCATTAATTTTACCTTTTACTACTACTGATTGTTGCATTGCATTTGTAATGTTTTATCAATATTAACATATTTCTATGATTACTTTACAATTAACAATTTCGGAATGTTGCATAACAATTTCTGAATGCATTGTGTATATGCTTTAGCGCGGCATTGGGGTGGCAGCTTAATTCCTGATTTTCCTCCAGGTCTGAGGAGAAATATTGGCTTTCCAGTGTCGTCGATGGGGATGAGTGGTGGGATGTCATGCCGTGACTGTGGTGGGACTGTGGATTGAATTGAAGGGCACGACTGGAGTTTTTGTCGGTTTGAAGTCCTCTTTCGTGTCCGCTTTTGCTCATCTGTCTCTGTTGTAAACAGTTCTTGTACATATTTCCAAAAGTTATCTTTGCGTTCTTCCAAGTCTACTTTGAAGCGCTGCCGTGTATTACTGGTTGGTTTCCTGGATGGAACTGGGGGAAGCTCGTGTTTGGTTGGCGATGCCTTTGTCTTTGTTTGCGTTGCTTTTTTCCTGGGTGGAACTGGGAGAGGTTGGGTGTCCTCCATGGCAATGATCGCGTTCATGACAGAGTGGATTCTTCCACTGATTGCGTTTATTGGGAGGTTTGATACTGAGCCGTTCTTGGGGTTCGCTGTGGTGTCTACCGTGGTCTTATTTGGGGTAACCGGAACTGATGTGTCGGTGGAAATGTCTGCCATAAACGGCACAGTGAGACCGTTACTTACAAGGAAGGCTCAGATCGAAGACGCCCATTTCGGCTTCTAACTATGCCTATTTTGTAGAGTTGTTTTCGCTATTTCAGATACAACTTTGCTTTTTCCCGAATGCGCAAAGTAGTTGGCAGAGCAGATCGATTCTACTTGTCAAAATGATCTTGACAGTATATGTCGTTCTTGTAATGCTTCAAAAGGACTCTTTATTACGTAGCAATTAAATGTAAAGCCTATTACATGTATGTTTTTAAATGTTTTCATTTTTAAAGCCTCGATGGTCATTTTAAAACTAATATACGATTTTACCATTAGAACGAAACAGTAGGCAAAAGTCAATTAAAGCAATGGTTCCGTTCTACCAAGTAATTTTGCGCATATCGTGTTTTATTGAATTTTGCCTCCTATTTTTAAAAATGGTAAAAACGTATATTATTTTTAAAATGGCCATCGAGGCTTTAAAAAAGGAAAACATTTAAAAACATGCATGTAACAGGCTTTACATTAAATGGCTACCTAAGAGTCTTTTTGAAGCGTTACATGAACGACATATACTGTGAAGATCATTTTGACAAGTAGAATCGATCTGCTGTGCCAACTACTTTGCGCATTCGGGAAAAAGAAAAGTTGTATCTGAAAGAGCGAAAAAAACTCTACAAAATAGGCATAGTTAGAAGCCGAAATGGGCGTCTTCGATCTGAGCCTTCCCTTGTCAGTCGCTCCCAACAACAATGATCCTTGGTTGTTCTCTAACGTTTCGCATAAACGTTTAAAAGTTTTCTTTTATGGAATGGTGAATGAAATCGTTGATACACGTTCCCATAGTCCTAGGAGGAGTGCAGATCCTTCAACCTAGCGCAAGTATTCCGGTGTTTGTAGCGTGCATTCTTATGGTAAATATATTTTTCAGCTTCGAAAGGTCCGAAAGTACATTAGCTTTGTTAACCAATCGTCTTCAATCGTATCCAATAGGTAATGAAAATGCGTAGAAGTTCAATATTTTAGAAGACGTCGCTTATTCTGTCTTAACATTATCTTAGAAATGTCACAAGGGTTATTCCTAGAGCAATATTGTATTTGAAACCTCAATACCAACTGAGGGACATAATTCAATCGTTATTCAAAACTTAATTGTAATCTATACAAATCCATAATCTCTTAATGGTCTTATTATGATCTTATTGAAATATGTATGTAAAAGATTTCTGAAAACAAGCAACCTTACAACTTTATTTTCTTCCCGCCATGTGCATGAACCTCAATAGTGGAAGCACCGCTGAGGAGAGGTGATTTAAATCGGACCTACTCTACAATTGATTAAGACAAAATTGTAATGATTTCTCATGCGTTGAAGCATTGGTCTTACGTGAAGTAACCTACTTTCGATAATTATATTAAAATCATGATGTGAGAAATAAATTTGAACCGAAGGAACAATGCCTCAACTGCAAAGATTTTACTTACCTATGACAATGTATGCTTATTTGTGGGTCGCTAAACCTAGTTATGTCTCGGTTGGGATGCCTTGTAAGTTGGTCACGGTAGAAATAATTAAAAGAATTTTGAATGAATTTGGGATAAAAATGTTAAGTATATATTCCCTTTTATCGTTTACAAAGTAATATTTATCGACATTAAAATGTTGTTATGCAAACAATATGTCAGTGTCATCAACTTTTGGAAGTGTGATAAATGTTTAGAGCAATCACTTCATTCAATCAATGCGTCCGGTTAATATTTCGTCAGTACAAAGGCTTTTATAAGTACGTTACCTCGTTCACTTATAAATAATCATTACAAATACGACGCAAAACGTTTGCTAGTTTTTATATTCGTTTAACTTTTAGGTTTTCTACAAAAGTCTGAAATATGTCGTTTGCTTCTGCAACGAAGGGCTATATGCTGACGGAAAATAATTGGAATAACGGAATCCTGAAAAAAATCCTGCTCATTGAATAACCAGGTATTGAAAATCCTAAAAATATCCCAACATTAGCGTCAATCGGCAAAAATCGACCAAAGTCTCCATTGCCCCAACTCAAAATTGTTGTTGTTTATGGTATAAAATTGTTTACGGGCACATTTCCGAGGAATATTTGCATAAAAATAGTAAAAAAATTCCCGAAAATAAGTGATAATCGACCAAAAAACGCGAAAGTCTCACATTGCCCCAATCCACAAAAAATCCCGCTCCTGCAACGGCCGTTGCACCAAACCGATATATTTAGGACTTCCAAACCCGTTTTCAAATCGAATTTTGTAAGTGGTAACTTTTTCTAGTTGTTGGAAATAAAAACAGCGGAATCACGAATGGAATACTGATAGCGAATGTTTGTCTCACGATATTTATTTTCAAGTGAAATGTCTATGTTGATAGAGTTGATGAACACGAGGTGCGCAACTGTCTCTATTGCGTCTTTTGGACTTCCCTCTGCTTAATATGTATGTTGTTTAGATTACGTTTTGTACTGACTGTGTCTTACATATTAAACTTGTTTGGTGCGCCGATTTCAACGTTACCAAGCTTTTCCACAAAATTAATATTCAGTGGGTCTAATGAATAATTAAGTTCAAGCATTTAGTCACGATGGCATTCATCCAGTGCTAAGAACAATCTTTTCGGCGCTCACGTTTTTGATCAGGTAGTCGCTAGTTAAGATTTAATACTGTTGTGATGGTGAAATCGGTGCACAAATTATACGAAAAGATACGACGTTAAAAATCTCTGCCATTAGATTATTGTGTTTACAACTGCTCAGTGGATGGAGAGCTGTATTTTGTCCACCATATCCACAATTACTCAGCACATTTTTGTCATCGAAATTGTTTTTTATGACTTCACTCCAACAATTACCTCATATTTTTAATTCTCTGAAATGTGAAATCTTCAATCATCTCTCATTGTCTAAAATTATCCGCGAGCATTTATCCAGAATTGGAACGCATCCATCGCGGCGTGCTTTGTGCTGGGTCGTAGTATGGATCATAGTTAAATCCTTGGACAAATTTCCCATTTGATCCACCAAAATATATTTTTTGCAGAACAAAAATTGGTCCCATTTAAATAAGGGTGAACTACTGATTCAGATGCGCCACATGACTATGCAAGATCGATGCGGCATCAAACAAGCTTACCATTTTAGTTTTAGTTAGTATAGCAGTAAGATTGCCAAGTACGTCTTTTTGTATTGTAGTGGTATAACTAGTTAAAGTATGAGTTTGTACACCGAGTGAGAGACCCACTTTTTTCCTTGAGTCAGAAGAAAATAAATTTATTTATGTTAGAATAAGTAAGTATTCAAGAAACTGTTCAAATCACTGATGAATTAATTGTTCGTTGCTAATTAGTGGCAAGTTTCGTTGTTCGTCTTACCAGTAAATCGTGTCTGTCAAGATAAATGTTCGTCTGAAGCATTAAATTGCAACCCTGCACGAGATCTTGTTGAGCGTGAAGCTGCTAGGGGAACGTAGTTCTGAACCACCGTTGAACGCAAGAATTGAAATCAGGGTCCTGAAGATTGGCGGTGTCGGTCCGACAGTGCGTTGTGTGGCGTTCGATAGTCAACGATATCCACCCTCACAACAACATGTAGCTCGTGAAAATTTATCCCAGTAATCCGTATGCAAAGAACTACGTAGTCAACAGGAAATCATTGGCGCCAGCGATCTGATAGCTGCCAAAATTACAATAACTAATTACAACTCTGCCATCCCTTCTAACAGTAAACAAGTTAAAAATATAGTTGGAATTGAACATCGAACCTTGGACATTGTTGTGTCTAAAGATGTATGCATCCAGCACTGCTAAACAGACAGACCGCTATCCGCAGCATACATTGTATAGTAATTACTTTGTAATATATTGGGAGCTATTAGCCTTAAAAATTCAATTCCAGATTTTCAATCCAGACTCATCAAATATATTTATGGACTGCTGTATTTGTAGGACGGAATATTACCATCACCACGAGCAGCGGTAGCCGAAAATGCTATTTAAAAACTATTGGTTGGTAGAATAATATAACGCTAATATATCTTGCGTATTGTGCTGAATATTACATGCATCAAAAGAACGAGGAAATTTACATGGTGACAGAAATAATTGTTTACGTCGATATTAGCCCGACTGTCCGGCAAGAACTACTAATTATTATGCTTCGGTCAAGGCCTATTATAGGCCGCCTATATATACCTTGTAATCCATGGTTGTACGATATGTCACTCTTTATAAGCACAAGCAAGCTTATGGTTTATTCTGATCTCTAAATTATTCTTACCTGCTCGAAATTCGATTGTGTGAGTAACGCCGCGAGAGCCGAAATTAGTTATAGTATTTTTTACAAAGGCTAGGATGTGGTCCCTCTTGACACAACTATCGCTGCACCAGCAATCCAGTCCAATATTTCAACTGTTTCTCCAGGATTCTTGCAGTAAGATATTACCAGTAACTAGGGAGCGTTGTTAACGGCTAGTTGTCTACGTAGATACCAGACTTAATGGGAATCCGAACGACGAATTAAGCAAGTCCGTGCAGTCGTACTTTTAATTGTTAATCAAATCTAAACGTTTTCGTGTTCTTATGTGTACTGTGTTTGATTGTCAACATAAACGGCACTAAAAATACTTAAAATGTGTCTGATGAGAATGTGTTTACGACTTTCAACTCTTCTCCTTTGTCATATAATATCGATCGGCAACTCTCAAAATATCGTACGCTATTCTATTATTCCAATAGAAGAATTCCAGCCGCAGCTATTTTATTATCGCGATAAGACGAAAGCGTTTTCTCGGATAATCAATTCATTCAGAAACAGAATTCCCGTTCAGGATATTTCTTTCAATATGACTTTGGTTTTGAATTTGCTGGACGGAAACAATTGTCATGTAATAATTGATAACTTTCAGAATGTAAACGTCGAGCCGCTCTCCATTAGTGCAATTATTCGGCAGCCAAAGAAAGCAGTTTTTCACTGCTTTGATTGCACGCACGGATCGAGTAAATACAATGACATATGGATTGCGGGCGGTTACACACATGACAACAGTAGTCTCACAGTTGAAAATGGGCATCAAATCAATTGCAAGTTATCCAAGTATTTAATGGGACTTTTCTTTGAAAATTATCTCCGGCACGGTCAAGACTTGTGTGTTAGACTACGATTCTTTGAATACACGACCAAAACAAAGCCATGGAATTGTCAAGTGCATGTGTCGCTTCAAGTTCCCGATTCCTTCCTAATGCATCATTATACATACCCAGTGAACTTGGCCTTTCACTTCAAATTTCCCATATATGCTGCTTCGATGTCCATTCTAGCTGAACCCTCAATCGTTCCAAAATTACACATATTCGTAAATCACCAAATAGCTCCCGCCAGTCAAAATAATCTGGCCAAGCTAATGAAATGGATGAGTGTTAAACAATTGTGGAGCAATTATATATTGAATGACCGCTATTCAATACGACAAACAGTCATATTAACAATCACTTTGGGACAGCACCATACACAATATATAGCAAGTATCGACAAAATGTCAGTGTTTGTCGATACTAATAACCAGAATCAAATTCGCTCAAAACTGACACCACTTCAGATATCAGAAGTTACGACAAGTGCCGATGTATATCCAGACGAGAACGACGCAATTTGGCACGTACTTTTGAGTTCAGAGACCAGACACATACAATATATACTTGGTTTCCATGCACAAATGCGCACGAGTTGCTTTAACGGCGCAAGAGAAACGCAGCACGCTTTGTACTTTGCAAACAAGAACGATATGTTTGAAAGCGGCATTGCATCTTTACTTCTTGACATTATCTACAACGGTACCCTTACATTCGACACATCAAGCGAGAAGTACTGCAGACATGGCGAAGCAGTTCCTTCGCCGCATGTAGGGTACCGGCAAGATGTATATTTCCGACATATGCTTGTCACCGTCAACGACGATGACATTGCAGGTCGCCTACGACTTTCCTACAGGGAAACGTTAAACGCCTTGGCATTTGTAAGCTGCGGTGGAGACAAAGGGAAACATTCATTTGGGTTTGATGAGTTGGTCAATGTTTACGATTGGAATATTTGGGCTTGCATTGTGTTAGCATTCCTGGTTTTGTCACATCTACACAGTCGAATTAGTTTTGTGTTCAAAGGTTGTAGAGGCTTTGTGTTTCATCTCATGTCATTCATTAGAGTGGCATTGGAGCAAGGAGACCCATTCCAAAACTCGCTTTGTTTAAAAACCTATATGAGGTTTACAGTAGCGGTTTCTTTACTGATTGGCATAGTGTTAAGCAATGGTTGGAAAAATGCCAATGTGTACAATATGATATCACCCAAACAGATTTTACCATACACCAAGTTCTCTGAATTAGTTGACGATGAATTTATCATTCATGTAAGGCCAGTTGAAATGAGCTTTTGGATGCTGCAATACTCTACGATTTCCCCTTGGGGACAGACAATATCCCGGCGGTTGGCACATCGAATATTCAGCAACAACTACGATTTCTCTGCCCTATCTGACATAGTGAAGTGGTTCGATTTCGCACTATCGTCCAATATTGGGTTGCAGTAGGCAGGCTATTTGAAGCAACATTCGTCGCTACATCCCCAAAGCGATCATATTTTCAGAGAATCGTTTCGTAATTATAGTGTTGATTGGAGTGCGTTACTCCGAACTGGTACGCAGAATGCCAATCAAAGAATTACTTCGGAATTGATGAAGTCGCAGATGAATCTCTTATTTCAGCATCTTGGAAAATGCAGTAAGTCTGCTCTTTTACTACCTCGCAATTTGGCTGCCCAGTATGCAGAAAAATTATTTCAAGTACATCCGGAATATACAATCAACCTCGGAAAAGAAAGATATGCCAATCTTGCTGTCGGCATCGCCATTCTTGAAAGTATTCATCCCAAGGTTATGCAAAGGACACAGGCAATTTTGTCGTCCGGTATATGGAACGGGTGGTCCAAGGTTGCTTCGAACGACTTCGGTCCTGTGTTGAAAAGTGCGACACCATCGCGCCCAAATATGCAAGGCAATGCTTCAATCATCTTTCTGCTCTTGTTGTATGGAATGACCCTAGCTTGTTGCTGTTTTTTACTGGAGAGCTGTTGCGGGATTTACCACTTTATGATAAGGATCAAACAATTAGTTACTAAATTTGTTCAAGTAACGTGGAGGTGGTTAGTGAAGTTTGACACCTTATTAATTCTGATGTGGAGGTCAGTTCGCACTAATATATTAAAAGTATAAAAGAGTAAATAAGCAGTTTATTTGACTAAAATGCTTTTCCTAGTACTGAGTTTGGTCGGCAAATTTTTAAATAAATTTATTAGTATCGTCAAAGTGTTATAAAGTTTCCTATTTCAGGTCACAATGGACAGTTGTAAGTTAGAGTTACCGGAGCTTCATTCAGCCATTCAGCCTTCTGCATTTCGCATGTAAATATCTACTTATTTTGAACGCACAGCTACACAGGTTGCACTAGGAATATGAAATGCACTGCAGCTGAGAAATGCAAACAAACACCAAAGCAAGAACATAAAAACGGGAGAATATAATGGAATAAAAGAGATGTCCATAATAATTAACAATTAATTTCCACCAAATGGTAAATTGTTATTTGTGGGATATAACCCCGTGCCTCCAATTATTAATTATGAATGTTTATGTTGTAAACTTGTTACTGCTAAAAAAGTAGATCAATATTGATTTACTATTGTTGGCTTTCGTTTTGAAAAACTGTTTATGAGTTCTTGCCTAATCTCTATGTAGCTTCAGAAGTAATTTTATGTTGCCAGAATAAATTGCTATTGATCTAATTTTCATGCCTTACAAATATCAGAAAATATAATGAAACTATAAAGAAACTAGCAATTATAAGAGATATTTGAGATGTGAACCCATATTTGATATTTTAATTTGTGCTGGCTAGAGAATTTAATATTTTTTGATAATAATTTTGATTGTGCCAAATTGGCTTTTAAAAATATTAGAAAGGGGGAGATACCAATCTCCAATATTCTATAATTAGTCAGATTCCTCAGATTACTCATTAACCGTATTCCGTATAGACGACTTAGATTCATATAGTCATTCGGTTGGTATTTTTATAGAATAATTAACATGAAAGATGAACAGCCTGATACGCACTAAATAAATTTCCGACAGAATTATAATCTAAGATGATCCTTGTGTGTTGCGAAAAAGACCCGGTTCTCAATGTGTATTCGTTTGTATGTATGTATGTAAAATCGATTTTAACAAAACAGTATTGAAAAACTCATTAAGTTGCGACGATGCCTATTTTAAGATTGTCGAAAATTAGCTTATAAATATCTAGGCGACTCTAGAGCCAAATTACGTAATGTCGTGTCCTACTGTATTAATAATAGCTGACATTGGATATCAAAGCGAACAAAGGCATAAGGCAACCTGCGGCGTTACCTATTACAGTGTTCGTAACAAAAGACTCTTTGTAACTTCACTATTTCATGGTTATTATTTCGACAGTCTTTTATTAATAACGGAGAGATAAGTATCGAATTATGAAATATATTATTAAAAGAGACATTTAAGCTTGCCAGCTAACGTTATCGCATCAAATCACCTAAATTCTTCCCCGCTGATCATGGCCGCCAGATTGATGGAAGTATTACTTTTGATATTCGTATAACCAATTCGCCCACGCGAGAAAATTTCCACCTCTCGTTTGATGAATCTTCAATAGCATTATAGCTTTGCTAAAAGAACATCATATTGCGGGTAATGAGAATTCTTGAAAGTCATATTGCCATGCCTTCAACATCACAAACTAGTAAGTCTCCTTGAAACAAATTTGTTGCAAATTTAGTCAATTGGTCCCAAACTTGCAATTGTCTTTAGTCATACATTTGAAAAGATCTATTCCCAATGTGAGTAATGTTTACCTCATTGGCATGCTAAATAATAATCTATGATTGCAATTTTTTTAAACGTTTGCAAATTACATGAATATTTAATGCGTTAGAGGTATTATAAAAACCTGTTTCACGTTTCCGTATGAGTGTTTGTTGTAGGAACTTTCTGTGATTCTATTTTACTTTTACGATACCGGACGAGTCAATGAGAGCCTGAAAAGCCAGCTCTGCCAAGGGCCTAGGATTGACGGTCCGGAAAAAGTTCGGCTGCCCGCTGTGCTGGCCTCACCTTGATTCTTATGCCTCGACATAGCTTGTCTTGGCGCATGGACAATGGGGGAAATGGAGATGGGGAGAGGTTATATGAGGAATGCCTCGAATGTGACGACTTGGATTAGGTTGGCGCATATGGGATATGGTAAGGGTATTTCATATTAAAATTTGTTTACCCGTTTCCACAAATCCAATTAGCATATTACCCTCATACTATTGCCGTTTCTAAAATAAAAACTCATGGCGTCATTGCCTTACGTTTGGGCAAGGTTGCATGGGTCATTTCTAAACTAAATATTGTATTTCATTATTAATTAATGATTCTTCAAGTCTTTTCTCTAAACTGCATTTTTCAACAAACTGAATATATATCGATTAAATAATCTCGTAATGGATTTTTGGAGACTAGTTGACAGAATGGAATTTGTGGCGTATACATTTGCTTTAAAAAATGGCACAATGAATTATGTATTTGCTGAAATTGATATTAAAGCTCTTTAATTTTCGTAGCAAAGCATAGTTTAGGGAAATAACCATCACAATTGGTCCTTCCGTGCAGTGAATTATTGCAATGGCAATGATACTATGAGATCACTAAGATTTCGGTTACAATCCTCTATGACATTATAATCTAAAACTGTCTTTCCGTAGGACGCACCTGACGTAGCGTAAAATCCAGCACTTGTGCATTTATATCATAGTTGACACTAAAGTTGAGCAACAATTATCTTCGCAAATAGCAATATTTTCGATAGTTTAGAAAGAGAAACAAAAGTATCATTGAATTTATATGTGTGTGCTAAATATTCTAGAACGTTCCGCATTAAAACGAGAATAGTCAATTCAGAATAGTGGCATTGTGAAGTTTACTATGAAGCTTAGGCAATACAAGATTAATATAAATATAATGAGATGAATAAAAGGAAGGATTTTAAGCTTATCTTATTATCGACTGGATTCAATTGCTTATTGTTTCTGACTTATGGATCAATTCAAATTGTTGACCTAACGTATCATTAAATTTTTTAAAAAATGATTGGTCACACACCAGATATTCACTTTCACAAAAGAAGCCGCACATTAACAGTTTGACTGATATATCTAAAATACTAATATATATGGTAGTATATCTATCCACATTCATTCCACTTCGAAATACTCAGAGTTAAACGTTTATTTCCACGGTAGACGAGTTTTCGCATTTAAAATTCATTGTAAGGATTTATCCAATTATTTACCTTGTCATATTTAGCAATGAAGTGGTAATGGAAAATCAATAGGTGCCAATATTTTTAGCGGACTCTCAGCGCATTAGTTTCACCACATGACTTTATTATGTCCTTATGGAGCACTGGTAGGTGCCTCTTTGTGCCCCGGGTTGGACTAACTGATTTTAAAATACAATGTGGTCGTCATGTTTTAGATGATTGGACAAAGTCACCGCTTGACCTATGATATGTACCCCATGCCCCCTAAGTAATAATTAGGAGATCTAATGCTAAGATTTTATCGCATTTGGGACCACCTTCATTGAACATGAAGGGCCATAGAAGGCCCTGTACCACTGGTAAACGTTATGCTTGGGACACCTCAATTCGACATATTTTTTTCAATCTTCTGAAGCTAGTCGACACAACATTGGAATCTCTTGAAAATGTACATGCATGAGGAATATTAGTTAGTCAATATACTGCAGCAGTTGGAAGAAATACAAACAAGCAAGAGATACAAACTTGGTGAAGGCCCCGGTGAAGGGTAATTAATGGGACATAGCTTAATAACAAAATGTGGATTCAGACGAAACATCTGTAAGTGTTGTGGGCAACACCTACACGCTTATAGTTAGTTACGGCGTTGTGACATGACAGGCGATTAATCCAAAATGAAATTGATTAGTGGAGGCTAATTAATGTGTAACGATAATAGCTCCACCTAAATCAACCATTTGTTTACTATGATCTCATGTAATAAAACAGCATAATCTCTTATACGATCAGAGAGCAAAATAAATAAGGTAACAACTTGCTTACAGTGCTATTCAAATGGGGATTTGGGTAGCAATTATAATCTCATGAATCCATATTCCTTCCCAGCAAGATTGATACATACATCTTCCGACTCAGAATTGAAAGTTCAGAATGAAATATTATATTAATGAGACTCAAAGATATGCATACTTGGGTGTGGCGACAAAAATTGAATTTTGATGCACGGCGGCATTTTTTATTCGCACGTAGCCTGTAGTCCTGTTTATGTAGGGTGAGGGCGGTCTGTTGTCGAGTATTTCAGTATTAAAATAGTGAAGCATGTACTTCAAAAAATTCTGTCGTATCAATGAATATTAACGGTGATTTTTAAGCATGGCAGATGTGGAAAATAATTTAATCATCTTGATAAGTTTAAAAGGCAGTAATTTTTGTAAAACAGTAGAACTCGCATTTTAATTTACACGACAGGCAAAGCATTTCCAATGTGATTTATGAGAGTTCTGGATATTGATTTTCAGAATCTTAGAACTATCAAATGGCGCCAAAGTCAATATTCCGAAAGAGAATATTATTATAATGAATCTGTACGTGCATATTTATAAGGAATACGTGTTCATATGAGCAATGTTGGCGGCGTGCAGTCAAATTTACAAAAGAAAAGCATATGAGGGTTTACTCCATTTCAGGTTGCTAATGGATGCCATGTAAAAGTAGGCTATCACGTATCGATTAACTGATAACGAAGGACATCATTGGGTATTGTAATAATTCGAGAAATTTAAGGTCTTTAAAACAAACTCTAGTGGGATAGGTGACAGGATCTGTACTCTTTAATTAGACATTTCAATTTTACTTGAGACTATGAGAGAATGTGTATATGAAATTATTACTCGGCTCACTAAAACTGGTACTGAAAATATAAGACAGATTCCACTCATTGGTTGTTCACTACAACGGCTATGTGTGCATACTTATTTAATCTTATCTAAATCTGCTACGTAATACGTTAAATAAGCACACGGTATGCCAGCTATATCGACATGGAAATAAGTCGCACTTGAGTTATCAAAATGATTATATTTTACGTTGCAAGCATATCTACCTCTACAAATAAATAATTCAGTATTATTCGACATTGCCTAGAAAATTTTACATGAACAACGATTGCCAACCAATATATCCGAACCTCATATCGAAAATTAGGCTCGGAGTTTTACAATATGCTTTCAATATTTTCGACAGTACACGTATAATCAATATTTTTCTCACTTGTCTTTGGTATACGCTGCCTTGTGGTGATAGTTCTTATGGTTCAAGAAAAATAATGTGGAATAATAGCTCAATTAGAGATATTGTTCAGTTTGGCGTCAAATGTTATTTCGAACGAAATCACAGATATTCTGATTTATCAAAACAAAACGTGCGAATAATACAATTAGCCATCAAATTTACAAATTGTGCCTGTGTTGACCTCTACAAAGATACACTTAACCACAAAGCAGGGATAAACGTATTGCATCGAAATCCCGACAGTGAAAAACAATTTTGTAAGTCATCCATTTTAAATATTAACAATTTGTGACAGCGTAAAGGAGACTGAATTGTTAAAATTTGAATTGAATCTCGACATTGCATATTTTAAGGTGACTGCTTTTAATTTTACAACATAATTCAAAAATGCGTTTCGCAAAAAAGAATGTCCTCAATTTTGTGCTAATTTCAATAGTTTACGGTCTCAATTTCGTCTCAACTTTCAACTGCGAAACACGTCAAACTTGTCGTCAATGTGTCATTACGTCCATAATCAATATTCCAGTTTATGGGCTTGACATTGAAAACAAAGAACAAGTTGGTAGCCTGGCAGCGTTGGGTAAAAAATTCGCTGCGGAACAACAAATGATCTTCAACATTTCCAGTCTTATGTATTATCTTAATGGGAAAAGCTGCCATGTAGTAATAGACAACTTTCAAAATATCGACATTGAATGGTTGCATGAAAGCGCTATTCTGCGGCGTCCACAAACGGTAGTAGATGTTGACATAAGCGCAGACGTTACCGATTTATCTGGGGCCCATTTGGGTTTCTGGAAATCAATCGAACCATATATTCGGAAAATGGCAGCACGTCTAACTGTAAGGGATCCAAATATTGGGCGCCATATTCATTCGGTAGGAGCTACCAATATGACGAGAACGAATTATGTATTAATTTGCATTTTTACAAGTATGCTTCTCAAACGAAACCCTGGACATGTGAGGTACAAATATCCGTCCAGATAATCCAGGCAATTATTCAGAAGATGAATTACATTTCAGCGTTTAAATACGACAAAAGCAAATTATCCGAAATGGAACGTGTAATGCTGGAATCACGTAGTATCCCTAAAATTCACATATTTGCTAGCCACGACCATTTTCCCTTGGACATGCAGGCGATTAGACGACCAAAATTCTTTGAAGAAGCTAGCTTCCGCTTGTTTAGCGTTATGTTTGGTCACTCACTGGCGGCGCCAATATCCAATACGCACACATCAGCCGAAACAGGCCTGCTTCAAGTTGTTAGCATCTGCCAGCTACTAAAATATAAAAAACATGGCAAACATACTCTACGGATGGGCTGGACTTGTGTCAGTGGAGCGAGTAGCACACCATTTTTTAATAGTTTCCATTTCAAGGAAGATGAAACACTTTGGGCAATATTTCCCCGTCCCATCAGTAGCGTTTTTCTCAAGTCGCCGATAACAAATTTTCTAAAAAAATTATCGGCTTGTGAGCGTATCGCACCTTTCAGTCATGTTGGAAGAACATTGTCTGCAGGACTGCAGAGTTTTCAACCTGACGATCTGTTTGCATCCGCAGTCGCCTCAATACTTTTTGATATTATCTCAAACGCTTCAACGGATTCATTTTCTACTGCCGTACTTGCATACAACTACTGCAAAAATGGAAAACCACTCCCACTGAAACCTGAAGTAGTTTTACTTGACGATTGGACGGGAATCAACTTTTTTGCTGTGGATGGACTGCATGCGCAAGCATTTTACCTCTCTTACAAAGAGCGTGTGCACAATTTGGCGTTTGTGAGCTGTGGCGGAGACAATAGATTAAGCAATTCCGGTTGTATGAATTAGTCAAAATTTACGACATTTATGTATGGATTGGTATCCTGATATCCTTGTTATTCTTTTGAGGATCAGTGCTATGGTGTCAACTAATTTGTCGCAACGGTTGGACATATTTTCTCGTATGGTTAATTTTATGAAACTTTTACTTGAGCAAGGTAATCCATTTCTGGACGATTTGTTGAAACAGGACACACTCAGAATTATTATTCTGTCAACGCTCCTGGTTGCAACTGTTCTCAGTGGTGGATTCAAGAGCACAAATATCGACAAGATGGTGGCATCCAGGGAACATATACCGTACACCAAGTTTTCGGAACTAGTGGCGGATGGATTCACAATTTACACCAGATCAGTTAATATCATCTATAGTTTAATGATGATTCGCAATTCCTCTCTTCAGTACGGAAATATCCCTTTTCCGGAAACATCACGGCATTCTGTAGAATTAGTCAAATCCCAATATTCTACTGTGGCGTATTCCGAGGTTTCACAATGGTCTAGTATTTTGAATTTTACCGGGACGGAAGCAAATTTGTTGGCGAAAATAGAAAAGCACACATCCTTGCACCCAAACATCACACAACTTTTTGAACAATCAGCTAGTCGTATCTTTGGAGAATTGGTTATCCGGGGTTATTACGCCATATTATCAAAGGAAGAAGAATTGAACGCGTTTTTGGTTCAATCCCAAGAAGGTGCCATATGGGATCACCTTGAATCGTGCTCAAAGTCGGCTCTTTTGTTGCCTGCATTTAAAGCAAATCAATATGCCTCGTGATTTTTCCAAGCCAATCCAAAATATATAGTGAACGTCGGTCGGGATTCGTATTCAAATCTTTCAATTGGTTTTCATTTTGTGTCATCTGGAAATCAAAAGTTTGTTAGAAGAATGCATGCGATAAAACCTTCCGGAATTTGGTTCTGGTTGTCCGATTTTATCCAAGAGACCAACTTAAAGCCACCAAATATGAAGGGCAACATGTCGACCATATTTCTCATTTTACTCTACCTGCTTGCCGTGGCATTTCTTGGTTTTATTCACGAACAGAGATCTAAGCTTTACTCTAACTTTGTGTTGTTATGTAAACAGGTGAAGGTTTTCATGCTTGAATTATGGCAACTTAGTAAAGCATGTTTTCGTAAGTTGGCAAATTATAAACCCTGGCTACGTACAAAATATATTTGCCGACTTGATAATGGTTGTCACTATATCGCAGTAGCTTGTACTGTGAGAATTTGGTGCAATCAGTCGAAATGCCGTTGAAGTTAGAAATACAGTTGAGTGTTTGACATATGAGAATGAAGCACAAATAAGATACCGAAGCAATAAATACGCTGCAGGCTAATAACTGGGTAGGCACAAATAGTCTGGAATGGATAAGCTTGACAATTATAGCACAGTTAAACACCTGACCGGACTGTTTCCTAATTTTCCGGCTTGTTCATAATTCTCCTTGTTTATTGCTAATAACTCAAGTATTAAAACATTTGTAGTGATTTTTTCGTGCACGAAATGATTAAAGGTTTCGGATCGATAAAGAATGTAAGGGGTTTTTGAAAATAACGTATATATTGATATTTCACAAAATAATGGGCTTTTTGCTGAGGTATGTGAGTTTTGTTGCTTTCACTGTACAATATAAAACGGCAGTATGAAAATTATTGACGTAATAAGATATGATTTTGTGTTCCATCAGACCATTAAGGTTTATCCATTAACCAGTTACTAGCGCACTCAGCAATTCATCAACCAGTGTGCGTGCATACCAATTTCAATATTATTAGAATGAAGTGTCATATCTTGCACATGGCTTCATTGTTTGAAAACTGAGGCCATGAAATCTAGAACACTTTTAAAGCGCTTCACGTTAGCCCAAAATAATGAGGTATGATGTATCGTATCTCAATATGTGTACTTTTCGTTCGCATGCACATTCAAAATTTCTATGCGAATTAAACAAACACGGAACCTGTAGCAGTGATGTATTTAATAAACCCCAAAGTGGAAATGAGCATCGGTTAAACCATGCAGTTTAAGTAATTCAATAATGTAAATAAAGTAACTATTGGCACTCAAAATTGATAATCACAATCCAATCCACCATATAAACACCACATTACCTGTTTCTTCGTGGCATGTTTCATCGCTCCATAAATTATGAACCTTTTTTTAGGTCAATGTGTTGACCAACATTAATTTGTTAAATTTAGCGGTTTTGGAAGCATAGTAAACTGACACATAATAGTATATCCGCTTATATAAAACCCTTTTTATGCTTGATAAAAACGACTATCAAGATATTTACATCTGACAGGCAGAATAATACAAAAACTGATCAGGTTCTCAAAATATCCGTTGGTGCTAGTGAGTAAAATTAAAAAATACAATATTAATTGGTTATGTCGTTTAATTACTAAACTTTAATACTTTACGCTTGATGAAAAACTCGAAACAGTAAACTGTTGATATGTGTGCACAACCATCACAGGATCGGACTGCATTGGTATATAATGTGGATATTGTATGCCAAAATTAGTAACAGATTCCAGTTTTGCATTATAATTCTTTATTCGATCGAAACACCAGACCAAGTTTTCAGAACATCTTTGCAACGAGTCAATTCTGAGTGACCGAACTACATTCTTAATGGTGCTATTTTTAATTTCTAGAAATTTATCTGTTGGGACGGTCATGGAATAAAATTGTTGTAATGGTTTAAAAATTCATTTTCCTTACAAATTGGCCACATTGACATTGGTAGCCACTAACTGTCCAGTTAATTAGCACTAACAAACGGTTGCCATTTTACATATAATTTGACTCGATTGAAGTGTTTGTTTTCATGTAGATATTTGGCGTGCTTCCCTTGCAATCATTGACAAATTCTTTCGAAATACAAATACTATGGTCTAATTGGAAAATCCTTCATGTGATGGTCGTTAACCTTAGTAGCAAAAAAATCACCGATTGGAAAATCCAGAATGTACCCGCTTTACAGGAGAGGTTGCATTCTTACACTGGCATGTGCTTAAAAAATCCAAGGATTCAATACAATTGACCAACATAATGCCTTTTTACTAGCAAGTGCACACATTTTTATAACACTAATCTTTTAATAATTTGGAAATTTTTTCAATATTTTCATGATTAACTGCTGCAAACTTTATAGTCGGCTCTTTGGTTGTTCGAAAATTGAAGAGGTGTTCAAGTGAGGAGTATAACTCAATAATATGGACTCTTTATGCAGCGCATGAACTAAGGACGACGGGGATTAAAATACCGAAGAGGAAGAGTTCTCCTTTTAAAAGAGTTTTGAACGCATGTAGTGAAACAAAGCAAGCGTATGCACTAATGATGTTTCGGGAGGTATCAAAAAATCAAATATTAGTTAGAGTCAAACCGGTTAAGCTTATTTAAGTGCTTATCTTGGTGGCGACTCTTCTTCCAACAGAGAAGGGACACTCTGCGAGGAAGCTGAGAGTTGATAACCACTTCCTTTGTGATACTCATACTCCCCCGGATAACTTCCCCGTACAGGCTACAGGCAGAAGTCACCGTGCCGAGAAATATTTAGAGGACCGGCACGGGTATTCGATACCTTAACCTGTGGCCGTAAGTCAGGTTATCTGCTCACTGCACCACCTTGCCACCCTCTGTGGTAGGCGTTCGAATATGTACTTCATTAAAATAAACAAAACAATACTTAAAGTAAATACTAATCCCAAAATTGGAAGAATTACCGTTTCACTGTCCTGTTACACATTCATGATCACCTAAAGAATGATATTTTTCAGTTCATAAAGATACAGATATTAAGATAAAGTTCAGGCATGTATTCATTTTTTACTGAATTCACGAGTGTTTTGTTGTGTGTAAATTGCATTACCGAGTTTGACATATTATTAAATCCCGGAAGCAGGAAAGGTTTTAAAGATAGTTACAGCTTTTGATGTGTTTGTCTGTCGGTCAGTCTATCTGTCTGACTGTATTCGCTCTAAGTTCCCCCCACATTGATTCAGTTGCCTCAAATTTGAAACCAGGACACCGTGTGGCCCAGAAAGGTTCCTATTTTTGGGATAACCCCATGAACTCAATGTAATTTCTTTGGATAATATAAATGTGGAGACAACTTTTAAAAAAACAGACGTAAATGGGAAATTTTGCAATCTTGTGATTATTTCTCTCTTTAACCTCATCCCAACAATTGTGTCAAGGAGGATGAAGTTTAATGTGGTATTTTGATATGGGACTTTTGCTCTTTTGAGTTGGTATTTTTACCATATTTGAGATGGCACTTTTGCATCTTTTTAGAGCTTTTGTTTAAATGTATTCGTTTAGGCTACGTTTTGACGACTGCATGTTGGTTTCAAGATAAGTATGTATGTGTAAATGTAAACGTTTATGTCGACGTGCATTGGAAGTTGGAACTTTTCTTGCTCGCCGTTCATAATCTTAAGATCGAGTTTTGTCTTGTTCTTTTGCAAGCATAGCTGTAAGTTTAGCAAGTAAGTCTTATGTATTGTATTGGTAGAACTTGGGAAAAAAGAAGAGAATAGTCTAGTGCGAGTTTGACTTAGACATAGTCAACTCAGAGCTCCAGAATAATTTTTTTCTGTAAGATATTTGTTAGAGTTAAGTTAAATGAGCTGTAAGTCAAATAATTAGCGTAGAAATCATAATCTGTTAAAATTACTGATAACGTAGTTGTTCCCTTAATGAGTAGATAGTGTTTCGCTGCTCGTCTTATCAGTAAATTGTGTCTGTCAAGATAAGGGTCCTCAAGATTGACGGTGTCGGTCAGACAGCGCGTCATAAAAGTGTGGGGTTTGATAGTCAACGATTTCAGCCCCCACAACAACAATTTGCTTTCCAATCCGATCATGACAGAATGTTATGCATCCGTTAAAAATAGACGTAAGCAAGCAATTTTCATTCCCTGATATCTGCACTAGCAATCATCAGTGTGTGGCCACAAATTATGTCAGAAGGCATTCAGATGAGGCGTACCGAACAATTTCAGCCGCATCTTAATTTTTTGGCTTCTTGAACTGCATCAGCAATTTTTGCTGGAAAAAGCGTATTGTTTTGTTTTATTGCAGATGTAACTCACGATACAAATGCATTTGATAGATCGCACATAAATTTCTTAACATACCATATATTCATTAATGTGCCGTATACTGCTAAATTAGCCGCATCGCCATTGTTGGGAAATGGTCTGCGAGGTCGGGTAATTGATGCGTTGGGGAAGCCGTCTGCCCCGGTGCCACCTGAACTAACTACATCTCACAAGCTTGTAAGCTCAAGCACCTTACACGAACAAAGTTTTTTAAAGATGCATTATGGATAGCAAACGTGTTCTGTCAATCGTAATCTTATATTGAAGCAGTAACAAAATATTGGGTTAACATGTATACTAAATCTTAATTAATTGTCGTAATTGATTCTACAATTCAATTTCACGTACGTGGAATTCGATACGTTTCAAAACATGTGGCAGTGGTCTGAATGGATGACACGCTTAGTCAAGAAACATTCTACATGAACCTAAAACCTATTTAATGTCTCCACCTAAATCTCACCCACACTGTGGACGCAATTATTGTGTTGGGAGCTATAACTTAAACGCAGAAGTGTTTTAAAACAGATAATATTATGAAAACGTTTTAGTTGTAGACATGCAATTTATATCTGGATTCTACGTATTGGTAAAATTACTTGACACGTATTATAAAATGCAGTGTTTCGGTAACAGGCGGATTTCATTTGTATTTTTGTTTCTTATATATTCATTGAAGGCAGTGCAAAGTTGAACTTCTGGAGGGAAATGTATTCAGTAACATTTAACTGAAAATGTTGTTTGCCAGATTGTAACAATGATGGTCGAAATATCTGGAATGGAAAAGTTAGTCAAACTATAATTTTGTTAAGGAATGGAAAACATAAGCTATTGTGGATAAATTGGTAGCTTATTGTGCAATACAACGTCATATAGAAATCATAAGTGTTGTTTTATAATTTAGGTGTGCAAGGTTAGTAAGATTACCTATTACCTATATTGCTCCAGGTCATTTCGACATCCAATTCGAATCCTCATTCCAATTGGTACGGTCCTCATGTATATTACACTATTGCGATACTTGGCAAATGATATCAATTTACAACTATCCAAAGAACCCAAAGCAAAAGCCAAAATCCTCTCGTCCATTGTTACAAGAAAAACTAAGGCGTGCAATTAATACTGTCGACAGTTACCTAGTCATAAGATATTGACTAATAGTCATGTATTATCATATCGGACGCTCAACCTAAGCATGAATACTTGTAACATCAGTGATTAATTTAGTAAGCTTTCGTTTCCTATGCTAATGATTTCTCTTATTCCTCGGTGATTTAACTAAACAAGTGTCCACTTTACTTGCAAACTCCATTTGTAAATGAAATGGGAAATGACGAAAGATATGCAATATCTTCATCCGAGGACAATTAATATTTGCAATCTGCATCAACGTTCGCTCCAACACATGTTAGAGTTTGCAGTGTTTTCGGTGTTTTAATTTGGCCAAAATAAATGAATGTATGGGTTGGCGTTTATGTAAAAAATATTCCCGATTCGGTCGAAATATTAACACTCCCGAAAGTAACCAACTTGTACAAAACGTTGTAGTAAGGACTCCGTACGGGACTACTAAAAATTTGCAGCTGAAATCGTTGCTCTTGAATGGGGGTTAATTAAGTTTCAACAAACAAATTAGTTAATTATGTGTTGCAAATATCGATTGTCCTCGCATATTATCCAATTAAAATTCTTAGCGGGACGAAAATAAATGGATATCATCTCAAAACACAACAGCAACATCAGCAGCTCATCCCAACAGGAAAATAAAGCATTGCTGTCAGCTACCGAAATTAAGGTCGTCGTCACCAGAGAAGAAGAGAAAAATCGATTCAAGATTTTCAAGGTTCGAGAAAATAAGCTGTTTCTTACGAAAGGTTGCAGTACTCCAATTCAGTCATCTGAAAGTTTTCACGAAATCGTTTGTACTATGATTCGTTGCAGTGTGAGTTAATTAGTTTCAACCAGCAACAAATTAATTATATTTAGATGTAATGGAATACAAATTCATAGCACGATAAAAGTAAATTGAACCCGATAAACGATTCTTACATATAACATGTTGCTATTAAAAAAGTGAACTACATTTCATGTGTTCCGACCGTATCTCTTCCCAACGGTTTAAAAAAGGTCAATAAGCTTCGTTTGTTTTATAATTCAAATGTTCCGTTATGCCATGATAAACCAAAGTGACAAAATTCTGCAAATATGTATTTAGAAGGACAAACCAGAAATCTTGTAAAGTAATTATGACGGCGCAATCAAACTGGCTAACTTGGCTAACAAGTGAACGCATTATCCAATTTCATGGACGACAAAGCATGTAGAATTAATGTTAAATGACGAATTCGTATGTAATATGAGACCAAAGTTGCAAATCGAAATATCCTGAATGCGACACTGATCTATAGCTACACTGAACTAAAGATAACCTTGGACATATGAACGTTTATTAATTTCCAACGAAAGCACAACGGAGATACTATTTCGCAATTGAAAATACTTTTCAGTTTAAATCTAACTTTACTTGTATCTGTAAAGCTGCATATCGAGCTAACGCTCCATGAATTATGCCAATGATAACAAGCGTTCAGTCTACAATGCTGCAATACAGTCAGCTTTCAATGCCAGAAGAGTGTGTATGCTTCCCAAAGGAAGAAACAGTCCAGTAGAAAAGTTTACTTGACTAGAGTCAACTGAAGTTATCCAGCCGACGCGCAGACAAGTGATATTTAACACAAGAGTGAACATCAATTGAAAGAAAAGATCTGACACGTTGTTCTTTTTCGGGGCTGTTCACAGCTACGTGAGACTTGTCAAATAGATGATGTTGTTCGAGCTTGAATAAAAGTAGACATTCAAAAGTTTTTGAACTGAACGAAATCCTAACTGTAGAAAATTGAGCGTATATTGTTATCAGTGTACTAGTTCGGAAATATATTCACAATAAAAATATTTGTAACGAAACTTGCAACTAAAAATTGCTTAAGAATATTTAAAATATTTAGACGCCAATCTGGGTTTACCTTGCTCTCGTATTATTTTGCAAGTAAGAGATTCCTTGGCTTTTTTTATTTTGTGTGCCGATTTGTGTTTGTGATGATGTTGCAATATTGTAATTTTTAGCGAAAGATTTATTTTGTGTTTGCAAGTAAAATTTTCTCCCCTTCAGCATATACTTAATGTGGAACAGAATGTTTTTTGCGGCAGTGCTGCCATTTGACAAATAAGAAATGTTAATGATTTATGCAGTATACGGAGAATTAACTGTATAATAACTTTAATATCAACATTCGCTTACAAGGTGATACAAATCACATACGTTTAGGTAAAACAGGATAATCATCCGTATCTGAACCTGCTTCGGACAAATGGGTAGGATATCCTTTGGAAGTGGAAATCATCGTTTCAGAAGGAATAAAGTTCCAGCAAAAAATTTAAGAAGTAACTCTTATTAACAAAGTTTTGAATGATGAGATGCCACTGATGGACAGAAAGGAGGAGGAATAAAACAATTGGCTACTATCCAATCATGATTCAATATTGTGTAAATACTTTTCCATTAACATTTTATTCTAAAATCGTCAGTCAAACGGTGTATTCAGTTAGCTCAGTTTTTCTCATTGTCTATTATGCTCTTGATGAGGGCTTTCGTGTGAAGTCTGAATTTAATTTAACACGTTTTCTCTTACAACACGTTGTTAGAACTACATGTAAAATCAATAGAGGATTTCATGTCAAAAAAATCTAAAATATTAGAATACCTACAAATCGACATTATCGCCACCCGTTGATTTTCTGTAGGAATACTGATCCTATTTATGATAAGTCCGCACACAGTGACTCATGACTCATTCTGAGTTAGAGAATGTGAAAAGTAAATGTAACGAGGAAGTGAAAAGCTAGTGAAAGTGGAAGAAAGCTGTGCGTTACTTAGAATGTAGAAATATGACATAATAAGCTATAAATTAAAAATGACTCAGAAATTTTATCTGCCCTATTCTGACAAGAATCAAAGACTAAACTGGCACGAATCGAGATGCTACAGAAATGACCTGCTACTTACTACTTACAGTTAGCCGTTCCTTTTATCAAATACGACGTTGAGGACATGCAATGTGAGAAACAAATTGAATGCAAACCAAATATAATGAAATGCGATAAGGGTCATTGAAAGGCACTGCCATAAGCAATTGTAAATTTTACGTGCCAATAATCAAGTTAAAATACCAACTCTTACTTATGTAGTAACTAGCTGCTATAATAGTGCGACACGAAACTAATTAATTAATATCGGTGATTCAAATTCCTCATCCTCTTTTGCATTTTCTTTAAAAACAACGAACTCCTGAGCAAGGCTAATATGCACTTAAGAAAGGAACAGTGGAAAAGTGCAATTTGACCGAAGCATTGCCTTTGTTGCTTAGTGCGTGGTGGAAAAAATACAAAATATTTTCCACCAAAACATCTTTGAGATATTATAATTAATTATGTCATGTTCAAGGTCGTATAGAAAAGAGCTAGAATTGGGATGGAGAACAATGTCAGAGCAACATAGGTTTCACAATTTTCACAAACATGCTAACGTTTCCGAATCATTAATGGAACTTCGTAAAACCACAAAACCATTCATCGCAGTTCCATCCTAGATGGTGTTTATATCAGCCTCAGCGGTGGTTTGGTTACCTCGTGTGGTCGAAAATATCATCTAAAATCATTAACTTCCAGCTTTATCGCATTCGCATGCACCAGATATAAATAACAATCTGCGAAAGAAACAGCAGGTCCTTTAACCAGTAAAAGACTAGAGATCTATCGTTGGTTTATCTGAACGATTTCACTTGAAGAACTTAAACTTTCACTTGAACTTTCCTCAAGACCCACATAATTATACGACAACTTTTGGACTTCATCACGGAGTTAAAATGCCGTAATTATTGCTATGTGTTCTACACTTCATATTGGTTTAAATAAAATACAACTAAATACATCATAATAAGATTCTATTAAGCTTACTTTAACAGCGCCACGAAAAATTACAAATAAAACCGTAACTATCTGATAAATAATAAAACTAATCATGAATTCAACTTGGCTTTGATTTTCATGTTCAAAAGAGAAGGTCCAGTACTAAATTATAAATAGACTGAATACAATTTTATTTGCAACAACCAACCTTATTTATCAATATTATTTTGATCGCCGCAAATAAAATTTCTTTCCATTCATTCTACATAAAGTATTCATTGCAACTACTTCCGTACAATTATTGCAATTAGCCAAAATAAATAACATTTACTACACGAACCGGATGCAACCCAATCTCCATCCACCCATCTATATGTTCAAAAAGCTGTCAGAATCAATGAGATTGGCAGAAGAGAATAATTACTTGCATTTTCGGGATAAGTAAAAAGGCGTTCGTGCTCCAGACGGAAAAAATAATACCAAATTTTAGTAAACTGTGCTTGGCAATTTGCACGGAAACAGAAATAAACAATATATCCTCCCTGCTTGCACTGCGGAGAAAGAATATTATCAATTTCAGATCTGCATTTTAAAATAGGAGTGGAATGTACAGAACCGATGTATCTGGAGCTACATACTAGTGACCAAAAAATACTGGGTAAAACACACTTGGAATTCAATATAAGTTTACTAATTAGTGCAACTCTTTTCAATTAAATTCAAGTAATGTCCACAACCAACATTTTGAATCCCAGGCAAAACTGCATCAAGTGCAGCAAAAAACCTGTTTATGTTATTATATTCCGTAGCAGCCAGTATTTCATCTTATGACGTTCAATTGTCAGTTAAGTGTTTATTGAACCCATATTAGACCAAAAAGAATAATCACATTTACGAAATGAACTAAAAAGCTCTGTTCATTAAACTGCTCAAAGATCTGTGTCATAATTCATAAATGTTGCGCAATTGACTTATTTATATCTACTCCGAGAACAGTACACGTGTTAGTTGTAATGTACACTATGGCCGTTACGGGCCCGGTCCCGGCGGAGTAATATCCCCGCCAGTGTCAAATTCCCCGCGGACCCATGTCCCCGCAGGACCATCTCCCCGGAGTCATTCCATGCCCAATATGTAAGCCAAAGAACCGACCTTTTTAAATGTAAAAATGGACGCGGAATTCGAATTTGTCATGAAAAATTATGCACTTTAGACGTTATGGTGGTATTAAGCCTTACGAAGAAGTCCGTTCAACGGGGTATATTGAGAAAATGCGGTATCTTGACAACAGTCAGTGGGACCCACTTTATTTTGACACGATTCAACGGATTTCGCTGAAATTTGGTATGGGCATTCCTTGAGGGGTCCTTCTTGGAGTTCCAAAGCCCAAAATCCAATTTTTTGAAATGGGGTCACGGGGATGGAGTCAAACTCTCGAGTTGCGAATACGACGATTTCATGTTAGCCGTCAGACTAGATATTGATTAATATAATCATCTTTATGAGAGCAGTATTGTCAAACTATAATATGTGGGGTGTTACTATTTTTTAAATGATGATGCTGACGTGTTACCTAACCTGACCTTAATTATGCGCAATAGAATAGGTAGCTTACTTTACGCGGTTTACGGGTTAGTTAACTGTCTCTGTCGTTCGAACACCACTGGACAAGATGGACAACGCGATGGGCAGATCTCTTCCAACTTGCTTCACTGGCTGGGCACTGATGACTGATAATGATGATTACTTTTAAAATTCGACTGATGACAATAATGAGGTTGACGTGCACACAGACTTTATCGTTTAACTTCATATATATTTTTATTTTCAAATCACTGCATATTACTTTCAACTATGCACAATTAGGTACATTGTTTTATTGTCGCTAGGCGACACTAATCAAGTAAGCATGGAACAAATTAATTTTAATTCAACAAAACTATAATGAACAACGCCCTAACTCCTAACCTTCTTCCTCAAGCCACAAAAAAATATTGCCATCTCCTTCTTCTCTCCTGCTCCTTACTATCCAAAACATATGCTTACTTTTTCCCATTTACTTTTACAGGGAACTAAAACGTCCTCCTCTCCAAACTAACTGTTTCAGCGTACCCACATACTCTATTGTTGGGTATGGGTACGCATTAGATAGGTACGGCTACATAACTGCACCTTCTCATAGTATTCTAGGAGAGTAAGAGAATGCTGATTTGTGGCTGCTTAAAATTCATTGATCAGTAGTTACGTGGCACAATGTGTATTTTTAGTATTTAAACGCAAGTGATTCGAAATTTAGAAACCATAGTGTGATTTGGTCATTCCATGGGATAAATGAATTTAAAACAGCCGTAAATCAGTATCAGTCCCAAAATATGTATTCTTCTAAAATAAAATATGCAGCTCTCTACTGAATTTAGAATTGGAATGCATAAGTAGCTGCGCTACTTTAGTCATGGTTTTATTTAATTTAGTGTGCAAATGTTGTTCGTACTTTTTCGAATGTCATGGCAGGATGACAAAATGTACTGATAGCATAGGCATACTAAAAACAGAGAGTAATTACACTGGTAAACTGCGCCTACTCATTAGATGATCTGTACTACCAGAAACATTCTAGCCCTTTCTCATCGTGATCATTTATGTCACAACCACGGCTGATTGTACAGGAAAAGTTATAGATTATTTGGGCATCATTAAACTTCATAATCAAATATCCACCGTTCCAATCTGTCCAAAACTAACTCCAATATTTCCTTTGCAGTACACAAAACACAGTGCAAATTTCAAATTACAGTTTCCCAATATAACACTGCAGAAGACCGATGTATCTGGTACTATGATAATTCTGAATGCGTGGAGTATACATACCATGGCGCTGTATTTAAGCAGTAGGATTAATGGTGTTGGTAGTGTCGCAGAATCAGAATATTTGTAGCTTCTCTAATTTTATCCTCTCGTAACTGGTGTAAATAGTACCAGTCATGAAAATCTGAAGTGTAAAAAATGATACTAGTGATAGTTAAATAAGTCTAATATAATTACTGAATCGTATTATTTAGCTTGCTATGAATCTCTTCTTATGATGCAGGAAACTTTTAATAATAATACACATTTTAAAAGCAGATTATTTTATGGTGAGGTCATCGAATATTGCGGTCGTACAAATGGCTCCAGAATGCACTAAACACTGTTAGTTTCTACTTCTTCGATGAACCAGCCAAGTTCATTCAATGTGTTTGAAATTAAAAATATTTCCAGTAAGTGACAACATTGTGCACATGATGTTTGATGTAAGCTCTTGACTAACATGCCTGATTAATTTAGTTTCTACGAGTAATTATGCAGTAATATTTATCGTCAGCTCTACATACTATTTACAGCTATAAAATACATACCATCAAATGATCTCGAATTACAACCTCCATTTACACAGCATTCCTTGGAAGTCAAAGTGTAGATATACGGCAATAAAAATAAGGATACCACGGGGTCACAAATATGTTAAATTACATTATTTTTCCAAAACGGATAATACGACCAATGTTCAGACTTTGGGATCCTGTTCACCCATTAATCAATTGAGCACAACTAGATCTTTGACGTCAACGAATTCCACTCTACACATTTCGATAGCGGAAAACTTATGGTTGTCCACAAATTTTGGGGGTGTGCACAATCGAAAATCTTGAAGAAAAAAACTGAAAATTTGGATTGGTTGTTTTCGACAGTTGGCAATTTAATAAAAACGCTTTCAGTTTTTCTTCTGCAAGGTTACCTATTGTGTACATAACCCAAAATTTGTGGACAATTCAAAGTTTTCCGCTATCGTCATGTGTTTAGTCACATTCGTTGTTTGACATTATGTAAATAACCATGCACACGCTTTCTCTACCTGAGGCATAATCTATTTTCGAATGACAGGTATTACGACAACGGCGCTACAGTTACGTTTCTAATAGGTTCACACATCAATTCCATACTGCTAACAAGTATACTAACACTCTTGTCCATCGCCGATCTTTATGAAAATTTGCTGATATATATATTTTTATGCGCTGATTACGAATTCGGGAACCAAATTCCCAAAAAAGTCCCATGTCGGCTTATACACGGCACATGGCTACGCTAGTGTTGCTAATATGCATAAGCATTTCAATCGGTACTCACATAAACCTGCCAATAGAATCTAGTCACAATCCGTACAAAGAAACAACTCCAAATATAGATCGAATATCGGCAATAAAAAGTTTGTGTCACCTCAGAGTATATGGAGGAATGTGCACAATGGTGTGGTAGTAAGGTACCTGTCGTGGTACAAGAATCTTATTTTTTTATTGTCGATTCGGAGAGAACATTAAATATGGAGTAAATTTCACCAAAGAATCATATATCGATTTTTATGTATCGAGTCACTACGACCGACAAAAGTGAGAACATTGAGAACATGGGAAACTGGGAAACATTTTCCAAGTTCCCCCTTTTTGTACCGCGCTCTCCAATTTAAATTAAATGGCGGATTAGTTTAGCGACATAATATGAACGAGCTGGTTTAAAGTCACGGCTGCACCGACGTTCTATTTGTCGTGTCTCATTTGGTTTCGGCTTTTCACAGTGCACAGCCATAAGACCAAAAACCCATCACGCAGCAATTCTTCAATTTGGACATTTTTAGTATTACCGTCACTATGGGCGTAGTATTGCGGTTTACTATAGGAGCAGTATTACCTTTCACTATATACATAGCATTACCCTTTACTATAGGATTTTTCTTCTTTGCTTTTCCGGGCCACGACGCATTCAATTAGGCATATTTCAGTTTGTATAAGTCATTATGAGTGCAATCAAATTAACAATAAAATACGGGTTTCCATTTCGCTCCCACCTGTACAACCTCTGAACCACATCATCGGGCTGCGTTAGATCCACATGATTATACTGTAGCCGTATCATTGCACCGTATATGATGATGACATTCTATTGACTACCGGAAGCATGGAGTGCTTGAATGGTAGTTATTGCGATTGATCTGTTTGTCTGTCTGTCCGTGCGAACTCTAGCTTTCCTCCACGTTGACCGATTTGGTTCAAATTTTGCATAGAAGTACCTTGGCTCAAGTAGACGCCACTCTTGATTTTCAGCCATGTACTTTACCATTGACCGGAAGTATGGGTGTCGGCGTTTTTGAGGTGGTGCGGTGTCCAAGCCGTCAAGATTTTTGATTGTGTAAATCTCCTATCCATAGAATTTAAACATGCTTTTAATTTTTTATTCACTGGTTTTTGAAGTATCTGTGAAGTAGCGGAAATATTATTATGCCACATTCTTTTTGCAGTATTGAGTCACCAATGGAAGTTTCCCATTCTCGCGCTATTAAATCCGCAGGTATTCAAAAGTCCAGCATAATATTATATTTATTATTATTATGTCTTACAGTGCCCCATTATTGTTTTACTACAATAAATGCTGAAAACTGCA
The DNA here is from genome assembly GCA_004115045.4 of Sinella curviseta. Lineage (NCBI taxonomy): Eukaryota > Metazoa > Arthropoda > Collembola > Entomobryomorpha > Entomobryidae > Sinella > Sinella curviseta. Next base: position 5,498,590 of record CM023201.3, on the reverse strand, counting down.
TAGTCATTCTTGGGAGGAATCCGAATGTCAGAATAATGCCCACTTGCTTTGAGCTGCTGGTGTTGTATAATCATTTGTTAACGCTGGTCCAATCAATTCATGCTTTGTATATTATAGTAGCATACCATAGCATTAACGCACTGACTAAATTACCAGAGCGAATGTTCTTATAGACGTTGTCCGGGGTCAACACAATCCATAAAAGTTTTCAAACTGTGCCGGCTCTCCCGCCAATGCTATTATAGATAGTTGAAAAATCTTTTTTCCATTTAGAGCAGAAATAAACTATATAGGTAGAACTTTGTGAGTTTTTCACATGTCGGCCTCAAAATTATAAATTCTCACATTGCCCCTACCAAGCGCCACCTGATGTACCCAATTTACCACCGGTGGATGGGGCACGGTGAGTACAATAAAATGGTACGATTTGTTTTTTTAATTCACAATAACGGAAGTGTCACCATCTTCCAATTTTAGTGGGATAATTGTTAATTTACAAGGATTTTAATTGGATAATATACTACGCAAAAACTTGCCATACTCCGGTACCACATTTTGCGTACGGAAGTGGAATTGATTTTAAATGTACCTAATGGATGGATTGTGCGGAACTGCCATCACGCCATCATCAGAATTGTACTCATCCCGTATGTTTGTATTGTTACTTGACCAGCTGTTGCTTGTGCTCGTTGTGACGTAATTATCACCCTTCAATTTTAAGCTGCCTTGCATCATTTATTATTGGTTTTCAATGCAGGAGGGTTAGTAAATTAAAAATAAAAGCTAAAGATTATCAACCTTAACAGCTGCTTTGCGTTCTGTGATAAGATTTTCAATTTCATAGTGCATTTTTTACAAAAAATTGTACAGTACGTTAACAAACGGAATAATGTCTGTGAATCCGGTGAACGTTGCTAACGCATTTATCCAGATTGTGAGGAGCGAGTTTGAAAATTTCGGTGAACATGGTCACCCAAGTGATCTGGAAAAAGAAATTGCTTCAATACTATTTGAAAAATTTGGTGAGATTAGTGTCGCGTACGAGGTTGTTGATGAGTTTGTTAATGATTTTGGTAAGACGTGTGTATGTAAATAATTGGAATTTTGTTATAAACTAATTTGAGTGTACTCTGTTCAGGTGGTCGTTGTGATATAGTCGTATTCGTAATTGAGGAAAACAAGCATATATGTGAATAGTTTTTAAAGGTAAAAATTAATTGTAAATATAAAACCATTATATTTTATTCATTTGTTGATTATAGCGAGCTGCATGTCAGATAACCAGCAATCGTCATCCTCTTCCAGCCACCCAACTTCCAGTGAGTCCCAAGGCTCCTCATCACCAGCATCCAAGGCTCCACGAAGATATGTGACGATCAAGCAAAAAGCAAAAGTTCTTATGCAAATGAAGAAGAAGGGCCTACGGTTCAAAAGCGTTAATAAGCAGTACCCTTCCTTCAAGGACCCCAATTATCAAAGAAGGTGGAAGGAGCAGGTTCAAAATGGAGGATCAAAGCACGAAATCTTTGAGGAAGTCAGAAGATACACATTCAAAAAGTTTCAGGAAGCCAGACGGGAACACAAAACGGTACACGACAGGGACCTCCGAAAATGGGCTCTCCAGCGGGCAACGGATTTCCCCTCCATCAGGACGGCTTTCACCGCAAGCGTGCAGTGGATTCAGAGATTCAAGAAGCGCTACCGGATCTCATCACGAAAGGTCACAAATGTCATCAGCAAGCGTGAAGTAGCAAACCAGAACGAGATTTTGGAATCAGCGGAAAAGTTTCGAAAGGAAATCCAGGGCCTCCAGCCAAACTATGAGCTCTCAGAAATTTGGAACACCGATCAAATTGGTTTTACATACGAGTACGTTTCACCGCGGACGTTGACCCACAAGGGGGAAAGATTTGTGTTCGGCTCGGCATTTTCTCCAAAAAATTGTATGACTCATTCATACACGATGCAATACATTATAAACGCTGCTGGAAAAGTGGTTGGGAAGCCGTTTCTTTGTCTTCAGGAACCGGGCGGACGAATAGGTGACAAGGCAATGGACAGGATGTTCAAACCTCCAAACTTGGAGATTACTTACAGTCATTCCGGAAAACTAACAGGAACTCATGTAAAATATTTTGTGGATAACGTCATCCGACCCGTTGTAAAAGAGAAAATTCTTTATATTTTGGATTCTTGGACTGGTCATACGAACGAGGAAATCTACAGTGAGGCATCAGCGTTGGACGGAGTGGATTTTAAACTGAAAATAATTCCGAAACATTGCACACCTTTGGCTCAACCGTTGGATGTATATTTCAACTTACAATTAAAATACCTTGTCAAAAAGATATACGATCAGGCTCATTTACTTGACATACGCTTGACCAGCCGAAATGATATTATCAAAATTCAATCTTTATGTGAGTTTATAATATCCGCTCCAGCATTTGAAAAGATGATACAATATTGCTTTCTCAAAGCTGGCTTAATTGATATTGAACGGGAGTATTTTGACAATGTGAAGGATGTTTGTTTCTCATTTAATGCCCCATTTTGTCAACTGGAAAATTGTAAGAACGAGTCCTTTATTGAATGTAGTAGATGTAAAACTATTTTGTGCTTTCATGACTTCTTTAACAATTACCATGTCACAAAGTGTAAAGATAGCCCCTACTTGGAGGAGTCAGACGACGATAGTGATTAGAAATATGATATTTATATAAATAATAGTAAGTATAAAACAATTCTGTTGGTCTTTGTTCATGACGGAGTAAGGGTAATCATTCAGACTTTGAAATATTAATTTTTAAAAAGGTGCAAAATATGTTAATTATACAGATTTTTTATCTTATATCCTATTTGAATATGTATAGATTATAAAAATTGAACGGCCTTTGTACTATAATAATACGTAAATAAAAATCTTGGTTATATTGTAGACCGAAATCCTATTCAAGGTTTGTTGTCACGTCTTCTAAAACTTTTCCCACACACTAAAACGTGACATCTGGTGATAGTAAAAAACAGTAATATTAACTTCAATGGGGTACCAAGCGACAAAGTGAATGAAAATGTGAGAATCTTTAATTTGTTTTCAAAATAACAACGCGAAAATATTTATTTACGTTCTCACACTACTAACAAGATTAATTAAAAACGCAAGCCTATAAAAATACAAAGACATATACACAAATGTGTACATAAATGGAAACATAAATCGTAACTGAACATACATTAATTTAACTTCTGAAAAGCGGGAAGTAATTCACAATGGCAGTACTTGTATTAGATAATAATGATCCGATTGAGAAATTAGTACATAATCAAGCATTGCGTCCGTAAAAACTAACCTTCCCGTGTAGAATGGAGTGCATATTTGCAAACATATATGAGATGACAATATCCGTTGCACAATCCGGTCGGATTTGTACATAAATACATTATCATCATCATATACGGTGCAATGATACGGCTACAGTATAATCATGTGGATCTAACGCAGCCCGATGATGTGGTTCAGAGGTTGTACAGGTGGGAGCGAAATGGAAACCCGTATTTTATTGTTAATTTGATTGCACTCATAATGACTTATACAAACTGAAATATGCCTAATTGAATGCGTCGTGGCCCGGAAAAGCAAAGAAGAAAAATCCTATAGTAAAGGGTAATGCTATGTATATAGTGAAAGGTAATACTGCTCCTATAGTAAACCGCAATACTACGCCCATAGTGACGGTAATACTAAAAATGTCCAAATTGAAGAATTGCTGCGTGATGGGTTTTTGGTCTTATGGCTGTGCACTGTGAAAAGCCGAAACCAAATGAGACACGACAAATAGAACGTCGGTGCAGCCGTGACTTTAAACCAGCTCGTTCATATTATGTCGCTAAACTAATCCGCCATTTAATTTAAATTGGAGAGCGCGGTACAAAAAGGGGGAACTTGGAAAATGTTTCCCAGTTTCCCATGTTCTCAATGTTCTCACTTTTGTCGGTCGTAGTGACTCGATACATAAAAATCGATATATGATTCTTTGGTGAAATTTACTCCATATTTAATGTTCTCTCCGAATCGACAATAAAAAAATAAGATTCTTGTACCACGACAGGTACCTTACTACCACACCATTGTGCACATTCCTCCATATACTCTGAGGTGACACAAACTTTTTATTGCCGATATTCGATCTATATTTGGAGTTGTTTCTTTGTACGGATTGTGACTAGATTCTATTGGCAGGTTTATGTGAGTACCGATTGAAATGCTTATGCATATTAGCAACACTAGCGTAGCCATGTGCCGTGTATAAGCCGACATGGGACTTTTTTGGGAATTTGGTTCCCGAATTCGTAATCAGCGCATAAAAATATATATATCAGCAAATTTTCATAAAGATCGGCGATGGACAAGAGTGTTAGTATACTTGTAAGTATATTTTGTATGTGCTTGTTTATTTTGTGACCTCACTGCAATCTTGCTAAATTTTTACTCTTAAAAGTTACTGCTGGCATTTGTCCCAAAATTCGCGGCCGCTGTGACATCGATTTTGGATTATTGGCTAAAATCGACAGGGTCCTAAATTCAAAAATGTGTTGTTCCATATAAAAATGATCTGTTCAAACTGGGCAGCTTTGAAAACCAAACTATGAAGTTACATAACTAGGCATAGGGGATTAGTATCGCAAGCTTGAAAATTGAACCTCGTCATAACATTTACAGTAATTATTAACCAATACACAATGAAATTGTTTTTTCTCGATTTCCATATCCATTCGCATTACAGACAAAGTAATTGAACACAACATTTTTGTGGTTACCTTGGGTCTCACCCCAACCATGATCCATGTAGACTTCTAGTGTTAGCAACTGAATGAATGTAAGATTATTTTGAAAGAAGGTTGTCATGATTCTTGTCATATAGTATGAATTTATTAGCAAGTGACATTGCAAAATATACGACAGATGCGATTATTTTTTGTTTGAGTAATTGATGTTAGAATTCATACGTGAGCTACAATCAAGGGAAATCTAGGTCCTTTTGACTAATTAAAGCCTTTGATGACGCGTGTGAAGCGAAAAATGAAATGAATGTGAAGATTTATTGATTGTGTGAAATTGCAATGTGAGATATAGCATGTTTTTAAAACCACATGTAGATCCACAGTAATGTAGATCCAAGTAATTTACAAAAGTAGTAAATTTTATAAGTAGATCTACAATCATACAAACATTCATTTAAACTTTACAAGGACCAGTCCAAAAAATGAATTCTATTTCGTAACCATTAACCTTTAAATGAGTTTACAACCCGTACTTCGTTGGCAGGCCTCTAATTAGAATACATGAAGTTTTGTTATTAGGTTAAATATTTCAGTAAAGGAATATTTTGTGTGTTGTAGAGTTTTTGTTTTTGCAGGTAAAAATACGCGACTGAATTGCTTAATCAAAAGCATTAAAAACTCATTGTGAATAAATTATAAACCAAAAAGGATCAACCCTAAGTTTCTATTGACTATGTGAGAAAATAGTTTGTGAAGCGCTGAATATGTGTGTGTGTGAAAGATTTGTTGTTGACGTTCCTCACTTTGATTGAACAGTGTGGATATGAAACAGTAAAAACCCCTGACACGTAAGATGCATGAACTAGCACAATGAAGACATTAAAAAATATTAAGAATCTTGAATCGGCTCTCAATAGCGTAGTTAAAATTAACGATACATTTTTCAATCCAGAACTTTAGAGAAATAAACCAATTTTTGTGCTAGTATCAACTGTGAATGAAAACAACCAAACACATTTCTCATCCACCAATTGGAAAAGTAACTCTAAAATCCAGCAACATAAGGATAAACTATCTTAGCTCTTAATTTTTTTTCCTGCAGCTATTCCACTGTTGTCGTTAGTGTCAAGCACATAATCTAGATTATTGATAAAACGGATTGACATTTTAAAAAATTATATTTTTATTGACATATCGGGATTGCATACTCAAATTGATTATTCCATAAAATATGAAAAGTGCCGTATAACTCTTTAAAAGCTTCTCCAAGAGCAACGTAATAAATCACTGCAATTTGCTGGTTTCAAGCATTGCAGGTTGGTTCGTAGTAGTTTACCCAATATCGTCTAATATATATAGAGCTTTCAAAATGCTTGCGTTGTTGACCATTATTGGTCAGTAATTTGTGACTCGCTTCATGATTTCGATCGAATTTCTTAGTTATTTATTGTCAGCTTACAAAGCTTTTTTTATTTTGTCTTACAAAACGTTTTAATTTTTGAAAGTATAAAACAAATTTGTGGAATGAAGATTATGATTGTTTTTATTATCTAAAAGTTTCCAAGTCAACAAACCATCGTTATTGTTTAACTCGTTGAAGAGGAAGTAGAAACATACTCTCGGGATCATTGGAAGCGCTCGTGCAAAATTCATCACAAAATGCTTGCCCGTGGCGGATACAATTATTTTTCACTAAAATATATTCTTTCATTGTTAGTTATCTGATATATGTGGTTGAACCGCCATTAATATTCACGTCGGGTCACATCTGAATTAAAATTAACGCAGGCACTTTCGGAATTCTCGTGTCTGTGAATTTGTTATAAGCACATGTGAGCAGATAAATTGAAGTTCTGCACAACATTCGTCATCTTAACTTACGTTTCTGCTGATGTGGCGTTTCAAATGGCAGTTAATTGTAACTCTCCTGCTAACTAAATGAGCAATTATACTAAATGCAAGCGAAAAATAAACACACTAATGTCACTAATGGAAGTTATAGATATGTTCTACTCTTCATAGCAACATCGTTCATCCAAGCCTTGATAACGGCCGTTCTACATCACACATAAAATATCCATTCAGAAAGTGACAACATTCGTGTTGACGTTCAAGCTTACCTAGTCAAAGTACAACTAATGGAGAAGGTTGCATTACTATCGCTCAGATAGTCCCGTAAGCGATGCTTTACTCAATTCGTTGTGTATTGATGTGGCATGGTCTCATAATGTTTATGACTTTTTCCTATAATCTACCAATGAAGATGTGTGGATAGTTATTTTAAATTGTGTGGCTACCCTAATTTAGAAACATCAAATTATTAGTTTGTATTACAATGAGCAACATATTTTGGACCGTGAGCAGCGGCAACGACGAGTGTTGCGAATGCTCTTATATTATGGATATAGAAATAGGGTACGGTGAAAAATAACGAACGCAAAATTCAAGGACTCCCGGTGCGATTCTGATAGGCGATTGCCATCGAATTTGCGGGAATGATTTCCCAATTTTTGTACGTGTAGGGCTCACAGTTTATTGAAACTTGAATCTGGTAGTCGACGGTTAGTTGTTATGATAATTTAATTTAAAATGTCAAGGCAGGCGTTCGATCCCACGTTCAGGAGAATACTCTTTGCTTCCAACCAAAGGCCTGTCGGGCAGTCTAGAGGGGAAAAGAGGTGTCGAACCGACCTCTAGCCAAAACGGGTACCGTGGGTGATGACTCCCGCCCCAGAAATCGGAGTAATACCACTCAGACTGTCCCGGGGAAACCCATAGTTAAGTGAGTAGTTTAGAGATATGGACCTTGCGTATGTGTAAGTCGATCTCTAGGAACCTGGGGTAATGCCTAACTAGAGTAAAGTCTACTATACGATATTGTGTCTGCAGTAAAAGTCAAAAAATAAATAATATATTCAATTTGTATTAAGGAACTGCGAATAATTTGAACGAGAAGACATAAAATGACAAAATGAATGTTAATGAAAACATCTCGATCTCGATGCCAACTGCCGAGAGGATTCAAAAAGTGTGGAAAAGGAAATGATCTTTAGAAAGTTATTAGATCTCCGAAAACCGAAAATATTCTGGCTAGTTTATTGTCTGGTAGCATAATAACGTTACCAAGAACTTCAAAACATCAATGAGCTTCCATTAACTGGTTTTCTTACCTTACCAGTTTTCTCAATTTATTGGCCTTAATACAATTTCATTGTGGTAGCAAATCAAGGAGTTTCATTGCATCATCACTGTATTGTCTACCGAATACAAACGAGTCAGGTAATTGGTTCTTTTTACGATTTTCAAAAAATAATTCATTATGTGTGATAATGGCCCCATCTGTATGATGTGCTCCATCAGGCCTTATTAACGTCTAAGCGGATCGAATTTGATGAATCATGGTTTGTAGAAACTCTCTTAGTCCACTTTCGTTTTCTCTCGATTTAACAGAATCTTTAACTTTTAATGTTGTCCAGAGTTGATTTTATCAACTGTAAAACCGATTACAATAAACATCTTCCGTTGGAAAATAGTTCCAATCATCTTTTAGGTTTGGAATTGAATCTGAAATGATGTAATATACGATCAATTGTAATTTGTCGATGACAGCATCGAATACAATCCTGTTGTTTGGATACTCTATAGACATCCTAATTTGCTTGAATAAATCTCAAGAGCCGATCTAGTCCACGGGGTTGAGTTTACACCTTATGCCACATATTATCATGCGATTATAATCCACTTTGTCGTTCATTCAGAAGCCCGTAACAATAACAAACCCCATAGAAATATTCTAGGACAGGCATGTAGCGTGTATTAAGTTGAAACGTTTTAATGCGTCCATTCATGCAATCGTTCTTTAATAACTTCAAGGACTCCGTCTGCAAATATTAGCACCCTTATGTATATGTAAAGTTTCCTTTATTTTATTTTAAGTTTTATTGACAACTAAATTCATAAAATGATTTTTTGTTCCACCAACGAGAAACGGTAACCAATGCTTATACGGATATAGGTAATATTGTTCATGGGTGCACTGTGAAAGGAGAAAATGCAAAATCATTTCGTCTCACCGAAATAAGTACTCCCGCCCTATTTTATTATGAAGCTGAGACGCTTGTTATTAACAGAATTTAATGAGCTCTGTCAACCAACTGAGCATTTTAATTGATTTCCAAGCTGATGGATAATCTCCTAATTATTAACATTTCATAATTTAAACAATATGTAAAATAAGCAACATTTTAATCAACAATTTTCTATCAACTGCTTTACAAGCAAATTTCGTTCATTATCTGAAGCAGAATTGTCGTTGGTTCAACCTGCACGACAACTTATGTGCAAACATGTCAACTCTTTCGTATAGACGTACGAATTTCACAGTGCATCTGTAATGATCAGGTAGAATTATTTAGAGAATGTTGTTCTCACAATGAGAGTACCCAACCTCGTGGAGAGATAACTACAAATTTTAGGACCTACTATATGTAAAAAAGAGCGCCAAAAATTATGCCACTCTCAGAATCTGCTAAATGTTAAGTGGTCAGCCTCTACGGTCGTTGGTATGACATAAAGCATCTAAATGTACGATGTTACAGTACTTGAAAATTCGGTAAAGATGAATATGTACCTAACAGTAGATCAGAATCAGAATATACGTATCAAAGATTAGCAGAAAAAACTTGGCATATTTTATTGTTCGTGTTTTGTAGGGTAAACTCACGTGTACCAAGTACCAGTAAATACGACAAAGGGAGTCAATCGTGTATTTCATTGATGTTCATCATAAATGTTCTGATGAGCCAAAATAACAAAAAGGGAAAGAAAGTCAACATTTTCTTTTAATTTGTGTTCGTAAATACAGGATTTACTTCACCAAAAGGTTACTACACACTGTCCGGTGATACCAGTGTTCACTAATTTTGTCTGGATAACTACAAGTCCATCTTTACCATATTTGAATTCACTCCAGCATTCTATATTTTGCCACTTTAATCCACATCAACGGCCGTAGAGGCTAATCACTTAACATTTAGCAAATTATGAAAGTTGTATCATTTTCAGCGCACTTTTTTACATATAGTAGGTCCTAATATTTGTAATTATCTCTCCACGAGTGTGGGTACTCTCATTGTCAGAGCTTATTGCAGATGTGGTCTGAAAGAATGCGTATTCTTTATAGATCTGATGCCGCCACAAATATGTATATTAATTTGCTAATCCGACGCCCATCATATAAATAAGCGATTACTTTTGGTTACATTTTTAACATTTATAACGAGTTTCTGCAAATACTATTAACTATTTGCGACTTGTGTAACTGCTGCGACAACTTGACTGAATGCTCACCTAGCCATAATGTCATTGCCACCTTCTTTTGACAATAATTACTTTTCTAATTAGTATTAGAAAAATGCAAGGGCAAAACTTTGTACGGTTTAACAATAAATTACATGTTGTATAAAGCCAGCATTTGGGGAGTGGTTTTAGTCTCTATGCAGGTTCATACTGTGCTACAATAGGTGAGGAAAGTTCTGATTCTGGATATTAATTTGATGTCACGCTTCACAGGAACACCTATTTGTGATTTGAATAGTTGGATTACTCAAATTTGCATGACGAAATCAGAAATGTACCGTTTCGTCGATTTGACAACTTGCTCTTCTGCACCCGTCACGATAAATAATATCGTAATGCCAAAAATAGCATCACCTTAGGGCAATTGAAAGCATAGATACATTTATATAACTTTGAACTGATTTTAAATGGCAAACACTGCTCATTAATTGGTGTTACCAGAAGCAATAAGTAACTAGTGTTGAGTGTGACAGGTTATAATTCCTTTATGCTTGCTCTGAGTATTTTGATTTTGTAATATTTCACGCCGTGCTATTTAAAATTGGTTGTTCAAACCGGATTTACTTAGTAGGTATCGGATGTACGATGGGTTTGATAATGGAATGTAATGGTTTTGTAGTTTTAATCAGTAAATTGTAAGTATTGAATTGATGTGTCTTAACTAAAATTTATACCAAAAGACAGTGTCCCAGTAAAAATTCATATCCATAAACAAATGAAATCCTTATGGAAGTAGATAGATTTTTTATTAATTATTGAACTAATTATTATTTATGCTAACTCCGTTTCTGATTCAGCTCATTTCAATGATTTTAACAATGACAACATTTTAGTATTAAATGAAAATGCTGCAAACAAAGCTTTATCCTGATTGTCCCGATTTAGTGATTTATCATCAGTTCTACACTGACATTGGGCCCTGACTTTTAAGATGATCTGGAACCACAAAGATGAAAATTATATAAAAAATAATACATTGAAGTAACAGAAAAGTAATTCTTCGTTGATCTAATTGAATGTTTTTGGCTGACCATATTTAGAATCAGGTATTCAATTCTAATTAGTAATTAAGTGATGACTTTCAGTTATTTCGTACTACCAAAATACAAAAAAGTCATTTTTAGAATATATCGGGCGTTTTATTTCGTACTGCATTGAATTCAAACGGCAATTTAGTTTTAGTTTTGCTTAAAGCAATTCCACTCAATAACATTTATTTTTGTGTGGGCAAAAATGTTGTTGGCATAACGATTTTGTTCGGTGCATATTGTACAGGTCAATAATTGTGAGGAACTTATTTGATTAAGTAAACTATTGCGAGCGTTGACTGATATTCTGGAAAATATACTTTTCTGTAACACGTTCGTAGGTTTGAATAAAAAGGAACATCTGTAGTCTATCAGTTTTCATCCGTAGAAATGACATTTGATTGAATTCACACTTTTATTAATGGGACCAATTTGGCCCTGTTGACATTTTTTGCGTAATTCATAATATTTTCCATGTTACCTTAATTAATTTAGTGAAAATCAATTCTATTCGTTTTGTCCCAAATAATATCCTGCCTTTAAAGTGTTGTAATTTTTCTAAATGTTAATTTGGTGTGTCTAATTATGGTGACGATATTCAAAATTCTACAGGACGAACTGATTTTTATTCTGACTGGCGAGATCTCGATGGTGCAGTTACTGGAATCTTTGGAAGGTTATATCAATATTTAGTGTTAACTCGGCAAACTACATATAGGATTGAAGTATAATGACGTAGGAAATCATTGGTGATATCATTTGATCCAAGACCCACAAAATTGGCTGCTGCGGTGCACGCACTAGGTTGTTGCAGCTAAAACAAAATCTTTTCTGCATCGTAATCGGAAATACAATCTCTAGGTAGTACTTTCCGTGTTTTATCTAATTTCATTAACATATTTCCCACAAAAATTCATAAACTTTACCTATCGAGCCGAGGCTAGCCGTGAATGATTCTATCAGTTAAATAGACGACAGTATTGACGCCGACACTTAATTGGTGCCCTAGTGAACAGAAATTACCTATTAGGTCACTTTTTCTTCGACGAGTGTGGTGAAATATGAAGGAGGGAGGATGAGCAATATATATTTGCGCTCAGAAAAAACTTCGTGGCAGCATTTCCTGTTGTTCATGCACGCCCGCTCAATAATATTATCGTTAACATACTTTTCAGATGCAACAACTATTCATTTGTAACTCCGACAATAACATTACTTGATTAATTTTGCAAACCACAAATATTCCACACATCTGCTCAAGTACATATGTAGCTCGTGTGAAACACTGCAAAAATCTTTGACAACTCAATAAAGTTTCAAATTTCAGCATTCAGCAAAATATATTTTTAATTAATATTTATACCCACGTCCCGACTGTACTCTTACTTCCTTGGCAATTTCTTGGAGTTTTTTTCACTTTGGATTATCAGACTTAAGAATTATATTTAATGTAATTTCCATTGTCGTGAAGAGTTGTGGTCAGTTGCTGGGATTCGAGACGCATTAGTTAATGATAATTTTGATATAAAGAAATTTTCACGCCATTACCTGAATTCTGAACTGATTGTCGATTTGTGAGAAACTTGGTTTGTATACCAGTTTGTATTTGTATATATTCGTAAACATTTTCTCGTCGATATTTACAAGCTCCTAATTTCAACAATAATCCGCTAAAGTAATTGCATTCGACAAATCTGGTCATAACGTATTACGGAACTCCTTCCGATTTACAAACATTTGTCGCCGAACAAGCACAAAGTATTTCAATATTTTTTTCCAAATATTGCTGAGGTATTCTATTCGCCAAAGGACAACACTAAATAATGATAACAAAATTATGGACGGTCTGATAACGGATGTTTGGAAGGATTTAATGGGAACGCATTTTTTCTTGTTATCAAATCACATTAACTTAGCTGCTGTGGCTGCCTAAAGCGGTTTGGTTTTCATAATAGTCGGCCCAACGACATCGACACCAAATGCAATCATGAACATAAATGAAGCCTTCAATATACATATTTGCAGGTATTTAAAATAATCTGATTACTGGTGTCAGATTAAGGATTATTCCGATTATTTGAATAATCTGTAATCCATAATCCCGATGTAGTAAATCAATTCGAGTAATCTGTAATCTAAAAACGTGTTTTGGGCGATACCATTCAAATCCGCATTTGAAACTCAAAGCGGCTTGTTTGGACTTGCCTGCTATGAAACTGATAATAAATTAAATTCGATTCACGTGGCTGTGAATAGCGTGTGGACTTGAAACAGAGTTTCGGAGGAACGAATTATTCATAGGATGCGATACATACAATTGGGCTCGAGAAATTTCGCAGAATCCCACGAAAACACAGAAACAATTCCATACACGTATTTCATTTTCACATTTTCTATTAACTAATCATGGAATTTGTAAATTTCGATTTCCAATCAGCTTGAACACGTTTCTCAGTACATTTGTCAAAATACTCTTTCATGGTGGTGGCGAAGGAATTCATTGTTTGTGTGATCATTGCGATTTCTATACATCAATACGAATTATGGGGTGTTTGCAGAGTATTTGAGCATTCCCCAAAGGTAACACATTGAAGCTTGATTTTAAAGCCGGAATTCAGATTAACTTGCAGTGGCTGATTTATTGCACGAATAGATATAAAACCTCGTGTATTCATGAATGTGTAGTTCAGTCAATATCACTTTGGAATCCTAAGTTAACTAACAACAACAGCAGCGGGGTGTTGAATTCAAAAGAAAGGAGTATGAAATGCTGCTAATCGCAAAAAACATACTTTTTAACATCTCTACAATCTCCTGATTGTAGTGAAAGCAGTGACAGCACCATTAATATAACATTGTTTCCAATCATTTCTTCTTGTTAGATAATCAACTTAGCATACGTTGAACTAAATTCACTGTAAACGCAAAACTGCTTCTTAAACCGATATTCGTAACAATGACGGTTATTGAATATTAGCATTCATGCATTTACTATAAGAATTATTAATGAGCTATAGCCAGAAATAATACATAGTAACATCATTATTAATCACCCGATCACTGCCATTGTGAATTCATCGAGTTTGCTTCTTCGACTCCGAACGGCAGATTGAGGCACCATTTCATTTGCAATCATTGAACAAATCAAATTGAGTTTGTTCTTGAATTAGCATGAAGGTGAGTTTGCTGCGTGCTAAAGATAATTTTCCACATAAGCCAATTCCTTAGTCACTCGTAGTTGATTATCTTGAAGGATCTTCCATCTTTTGGTGATAGCGTCATTTGCAACAGATTGGAGAATCGTGTGTTGTCTGTGTGGAGGAATCTGAAAGAAGGAAATTTAGTAAACAACAAATTAACATAGGAAATATTAGTTGATTTTCCAGTTAATTTTTAATCATTAATTTGCTAAAGTATGCGTACGAAAGAATTCATGTGGGACTTTATTTATTCCAGAAGGTGAGAGGATCGTATTCATCAAATTCTTTTTCATTTAGTGAACTCTAACGGTGACAACCAATTTTACGGGGACATTCTAGTTTAATGTTGAATTGCTTAATGGGTTCCCAAGAGTACGCGCTAATGTTTGTTGACTAAACACAATTACAAATTGACACCAGAAGGGAAACACACCTAAGAATAATATAAATAAACACTGGTACCAGTATCAATGTTTCGTCGCTCTGATAACTCAGAGTCAAAATCTGTATAATGTGTAAATGATACCACAACAAAAACCAATTTTTAAAAAATGTGATACATAATGTCTCCGTAATAGGACACGAAATTACCCAGTCAATAGGTACATATGCCTATGCCTGTATATGAAGAAGAAACCGAAAAGAAAATAGGAAAATGAATGGCAAGGGGCAAACTAGCAACCCAGAAATTTACACAACTATCTCTGTTTCCTTGTGATAACTATTATATTGATAACATAATTTTCGCTTCGCATCGTAAACACTTTGTGTTACATTTGATTATGTCAATTAAAACATTGTTCTTCATTCCGCTCCTCTCTAATTACTTTGAAAATAATTGCTTCCATGATTGTGATTAACAACTTCACTTCGGTCAGATTGACAAAAATGTATCACATTTGGTATTCCAATATCTCGTCCCCCCTTTATTAAGAAATGAGACATCAGACCGGAGCAAGGAATAAAGTAGTTCTAGTAATATTCATATTTAAGCGTTTCTAATATGTTGAACTGATACATTGTTTTCCATTCCGTACATCCAAATCAATGGTAGGTAAAACATATCTTACCTAAGTTATGATTCATCGAGGTACATTAAATAATTTGCAAAACTATAATCTTAACAAAATGTTGAATCCAAAAATTAAAATGCTTGTGCGTAACTATGTTTCATAAAGTTGTGTTCGTATGCAAACCATGCATTGTAGCAATTTATATACAAGTAGGGAAGTCAATATTTATATGATGCACATGGCGACATCGTTGCTAATTCAATTTAACCTCAAACAATCAAACTAATGGTGTTTGTGTCTGGCAGTATTTTAGATTTTATACACATACATTCCAAATGCAACCTTGGCAAAACAATTAATTTAACCTGGAATGATAATATATTACATGAGCAGGAAACTTCTACTTCCATTCTTTCGGCCTCGCAAACACGCATGCTGTGTATTAGTTTTCGTATTTAATATTGAACTAAATATGTAGAAATTTTATTCAGAGTTTATAGAATACTTTTGTCAATATTCATATGTGATCAACAATTTTTGCATTGTGTGTATTATTTTACGCATTCATTCCACCCTCACAATACATTATCAGCTGAATAACATCATTACCTCCGCCGCATAAAAAGACCATATGTCTGTTGTTATATCGTACGACGGTCCAACGGGTCAAGTTCAGGAATCAGTATTTGGCCCTTTACATTGTTTCATATTGACAAAGTGTTGCAATGTTAACATAAAAATGTTAATGCTCGGCCCTTTTATTTCCTTTATTAGAGGACCACTAACGTAGGTAATAGACCAAAATGCTTATCGTGCTAGTGATAATATCTATCCGGAGGATCATATAAGTAACATGTGAATATCGTGTCCTTTTACCATTTGATTAAAGTGATTCAGGACATGAATGCGTGGTCTGTGCTTCTTTTGCAGTTGCAGAAGTTCTTTTTATCAGTCTATAAAAAAAATCGCACACAAGGTAGATAATATTTGCAAGGTAGTCCCATTATGAAATGAATTGGAACGTAGTTACAATCATGGAAAGCATGTAGTGCCGTTCAAACCCTATATAAACCTTCCTATCACTGTGTTCATAAAACGTTCTCAAAAGAAACAAAAAAATAGAAAGTGCCTTGCGATGAGAAATTTGTTGTTTTTCAGTATTGCTCAGGTGGCAGTTGATTTTTCAGTCTATCATTGTGCGCCATCATTGTCCATTAGCTGGGAGTGTATAAATTATCGCCAATGAATAAATGGAATACGGTAAGACAGTACTATATCAAACTGTAGATTGAAACGGCGAGTATCTAATAAGTAATCACATTGGTTGATTTGTTCATGTTGTAGAAACCATGATCTACATTGCGAAAACTGCTTTATCATTAGATTTCAACAGGCACTAATCATTGCATTCAGACAAAAGGCTCACAACTAATGTATATTTTAAAATCCAATCAGCACTGTTTCCACATTTTTGGCGCCATGGTCACAAAAAGTCCATACATGTTCAGATAAACGTAATTTGATTGATTAGAAGAGAAACTATAATGTGATTGAGAGGCGACTTTAATTGCATGAAGTTGTGGTGATAACTGTTTAATTTAACATGTGGCAAGCTGCAAGTGCTGATGGCTTTAACGTTTTTCGTTGACATTGATTCTTTAAAAGTAACACCTGGAAACGAGTTTGTGGTCTTTTGTGCGTAACTTGTAGAGACGGCGCAAGTTTTCTGATTAATTTAAGTACAGCATATGATGCTGTGTAAACAAACTTCATTACTCGACAAAATTGGCATGCCACGAAACGCAGTCAACATCATTGGTAGACTGTAATGTAAATTTCCAACACGTTTGCAGGGGCAGTTTACATTTTGCATACTATCACTAAATTCAACAGTCACAATACAACGTTCAACTTGACTTAATCCTACATAATAATAAACGAAGAAGCTACGTTGCTAGCTCGCTCGCTCGCTGATTCTGTCGATCCATTCTGTCTGGCTCCGGCTACCGTCTACCTGGCTTCGGCTACCGTCTACCTGGCTCCGGCTACCGTCTACCCGGCTCCGGCTACCGTCTACCTGGCTCCGGCTATCGTCTACTTGGCTCCGGCTATCGTCTACTTGGCTCCGGCTACCGTCTACCTGGCTCCGGCTACCTGGCTCCGGCTACCGTCTACCTGGCTCCGGCTACCGTCTACCTGGCTCCGGCTACCTGGCTCCGGCTACCGTCTACCTGGCTCCGGCTACCGTCTACCTGGCTCCGGCTACCGTCTACCTGGCTCCGGCTACCGTCTACCTGGCTCCGGCTACCGTCTACCTGGCTCCGGCTACCGTCTACCTGGCTCCGGCTACCGTCTACCTGGCTCCGGCTACCGTCTACCTGGCTCCGGCTACCGTCTACCTGGCTCCGGCTACCGTCTACCTGGCTCCGGCTACCGTCTACCTGGCTCCGGCTACCGTCTACCTGGCTCCGGCTACCGTCTACCTGGCTCCGGCTACCGTCTACCTGGCTCCGGCTACCGTCTACCTGGCTCCGGCTACCGTCTACCTGGCTCCGGCTACCGTCTACCTGGCTCCGGCTACCGTCTACCTGGCTCCGGCTACCGTCTACCTGGCTCCGGCTACCGTCTACCTGGCTCCGGCTACCGTCTACCTGGCTCCGGCTACCGTCTACCTGGCTCCGGCTACCGTCTACCTGGCTCCGGCTACCGTCTACCTGGCTCCGGCTACCGTCTACCTGGCTCCGGCTACCGTCTACCTGGCTCCGGCTACCGTCTACCTGGCTCCGGCTACCGTCTACCTGGCTCCGGCTACCGTCTACCTGGCTCCGGCTACCGTCTACCTGGCTCCGGCTACCGTCTACCTGGCTCCGGCTACCGTCTACCTGGCTCCGGCTACCGTCTACCTGGCTCCGGCTACCGTCTACCTGGCTCCGGCTATCGTCTACTTGGCTCCGGCTACCGTCTACCTGGCTCCGGCTACCGTCTACCTGGCTCCGGCTACCGTCTACCTGGCTCCGGCTACCGTCTACCTGGCTCCGGCTACCGTCTACCTGGCTCCGGCTACCGTCTACCTGGCTCCGGCTACCGTCTACCTGGCTCCGGCTACCGTCTACCTGGCTCCGGCTACCGTCTACCTGGCTCCGGCTACCGTCTACCTGGCTCCGGCTACCGTCTACCTGGCTCCGGCTACCGTCTACCTGGCTCCGGCTACCGTCTACCTGGCTCCGGCTACCGTCTACCTGGCTCCGGCTACCGTCTACCTGGCTCCGGCTACCGTCTACCTGGCTCCGGCTACCGTCTACCTGGCTCCGGCTACCGTCTACCTGGCTCCGGCTACCGTCTACCTGGCTCCGGCTACCGTCTACCTGGCTCCGGCTACCGTCTACCTGGCTCCGGCTACCGTCTACCTGGCTCCGGCTACCGTCTACCTGGCTCCGGCTACCGTCTACCTGGCTCCGGCTACCGTCTACCTGGCTCCGGCTACCGTCTACCTGGCTCCGGCTACCGTCTACCTGGCTCCGGCTACCGTCTACCTGGCTCCGGCTACCGGCTACCGTCTACCTGGCTCCGGCTACCGTCTACCTGGCTCCGGCTACCGTCTACCTGGCTCCGGCTACCGTCTACCTGGCTCCGGCTACCGTCTACCTGGCTCCGGCTACCGTCTACCTGGCTCCGGCTACCGCTACCGTCTACCTGGCTCCGGCTACCGTCTACCTGGCTCCGGCTACCGTCTACCTGGCTCCGGCTACCGTCTACCTGGCTCCGGCTACCGTCTACCTGGCTCCGGCTACCGTCTACCTGGCTCCGGCTACCGTCTACCTGGCTCCGGCTACCGTCTACCTGGCTCCGGCTACCGTCTACCTGGCTCCGGCTACCTGGCTCCGGCTACCGTCTACCTGGCTCCGGCTACCGTCTACCTGGCTCCGGCTACCGTCTACCTGGCTCCGGCTACCGTCTACCTGGCTCCGGCTACCGTCTACCTGGCTCCGGCTACCGTCTACCTGGCTCCGGCTACCTGGCTCCGGCTACCGTCTACCTGGCTCCGGCTACCGTCTACCTGGCTCCGGCTACCGTCTACCTGGCTCCGGCTACCGTCTACCTGGCTCCGGCTACCGTCTACCTGGCTCCGGCTACCGTCTACCTGGCTCCGGCTACCGTCTACCTGGCTCCGGCTACCGTCTACCTGGCTCCGGCTACCGTCTACCTGGCTCCGGCTACCGTCTACCTGGCTCCGGCTACCGTCTACCTGGCTCCGGCTACCGTCTACCTGGCTCCGGCTACCGTCTACCTGGCTCCGGCTACCGTCTACCTGGCTCCGGCTACCGTCTACCTGGCTCCGGCTACCGTCTACCTGGCTCCGGCTACCGTCTACCTGGCTCCGGCTACCGTCTACCTGGCTCCGGCTACCGTCTACCTGGCTCCGGCTACCGTCTACCTGGCTCCGGCTACCGTCTACCTGGCTCCGGCTACCGTCTACCTGGCTCCGGCTACCGTCTACCTGGCTCCGGCTACCGTCTACCTGGCTCCGGCTACCGTCTACCTGGCTCCGGCTACCGTCTACCTGGCTCCGGCTACCGTCTACCTGGCTCCGGCTACCGTCTACCTGGCTCCGGCTACCGTCTACCTGGCTCCGGCTACCGTCTACCTGGCTCCGGCTACCGTCTACCTGGCTCCGGCTACCGTCTACCTGGCTCCGGCTACCGTCTACCTGGCTCCGGCTACCGGCTAGCGTCTACCTGGCTCCGGCTACCGGCTACCGTCTACCTGGCTCCGGCTACCGGCTACCGTCTACCTGGCTCCGGCTACCGTCTACCTGGCTCCGGCTACCGGCTACCGTCTACCTGGCTCCGGCTACCGTCTACCTGGCTCCGGCTACCGGCTACCGTCTACCTGGCTCCGGCTACCGGCTAGCGTCTACCTGGCTCCGGCTACCGTCTACCTGGCTCCGGCTACCGTCTACCTGGCTCCGGCTACCGGCTAGCGTCTACCTGGCTCCGGCTACCGGCTAGCGTCTACCTGGCTCCGGCTACCGGCTAGCGTCTACCTGGCTCCGGCTACCGGCTACCGTCTACCTGGCTCCGGCTACCGGCTAGCGTCTACCTGGCTCCGGCTACCGGCTACCGTCTACCTGGCTCCGGCTACCGGCTACCGTCTACCTGGCTCCGGCTACCGGCTACCGTCTACCTGGCTCCGGCTACCGGCTACCGTCTACCTGGCTCCGGCTACCGTCTACCTGGCTCCGGCTACCGGCTACCGTCTACCTGGCTCCGGCTTCCGGCTACCGTCTACCTGGCTCCGGCTACCGACTACCGGCTATCTGGCTCCGGCTATCTGGCTCCGGCTATCTGGCTCCGGCTACCTGGCTCCGGCTACCGTCTACCTGGCTCCGGCTACCGTCTACCTGGCTCCGGCTACCGTCTACCTGGCTCCGGCTACCGTCTACCTGGCTCCGGCTACCGTCTACCTGGCTCCGGCTACCGTCTACCTGGCTCCGGCTACCGTCTACCTGGCTCCGGCTACCGTCTACCTGGCTCCGGCTACCGTCTACCTGGCTCCGGCTACCGTCTACCTGGCTCCGGCTACCGTCTACCTGGCTCCGGCTACCGTCTACCTGGCTCCGGCTACCGGCTTCCGTCTACCTGGCTCCGACTACCGGCTATCTGGCTCCGGCTACCGGCTATCTGGCTCCTGCTACCGGCTATCTGGCTCCTGCTACCGGCTACCTGGCTCCGGCCACCGGCTACCTGACTCCGGCTACCGGCTATCCTACTGACTGCCCATTACTGAGCTAGAAATTAGAACGGAAAAATCCGATCTATTTAATGTTAGGGGCTTAGTCTTGCTGTATGAAATCATTTGAAACAAAACACACCGGGGGGACCCCCTATGGGGTTATCCGATTTGGCTGAAAACCAATAGGCTTCTTGAACTTTATCTAAGGGAGGTTCATTCCAAATTTCGTCATAATCGGACAAAGCAAGTGGTTAGGATAGTGTCAACCGATAAACACTGCTAAATCAATACTTGGGTCTTGGGTGTGTTTTTTTCAGCTACGCAATAAAATATATGTAATATATGAATATATCTTTTCTAGTCCAATATATTTAACTACGCCTACTGTTTTACCATGTTAACAAAGAAACATAAATTCAGTTTCCAACTACCTATATATTTCTTTGGCCCAGCAGCGCAGGAATTTTTGTGTCGGCGTCAAGGGTAGGTAAGCTCTCTTTGCAATGAAAATTAAAGATTGATTTAGTAAACTCATTCGGACAATCATCGCTTTTAACTTATCAAAAATATGTGTAAAATTAATTCATGAACTTCCGAGTTAGATCCAAATTTGTCGGGATGTTTTGTGTATTCCTGTGCAGATACGAATCCCAGCATTGCTGCTTTAGAATAGTGAAATACGAATATACGCTTGATATTGTTTCTAAGGTCCACTACACAAAACGATTGGGGATTGACACAGTCTATTATCGTTTTAGGCAAAAATCTATTTCTAGACAAATTTTCAAAACCAGTTAATAATCAAGCAGATGCTAACTGTGGGAATTCAGCTTTACCATGTAATTTCTCGTCCATAAAAATTCTACTTTGTCATTGATATAGTGATGCCCAGCTAGTTTAGCTAGGCATTGACCTTGTTCCGAAGCAAGTCTTGGTTGCGTTTGCATTTGTTTCAATGGAGCATGTAGTATGGAGCAGAAATATGATGATTTCCCATCAGCATTTCCAGACAAAGAAACGGGAAAAGTAATTATAAAACTGACATGAATGCAAATTTGTTGGTAACCTTGTGTTATCTCAAATCCTTCCCATTTTCACGAAACAAAACAGATAAAAGTTGAATTGGTGACAAGTTGTCTTCAATGTCTTTTTCTATTGGTGAAATCAGATTTTACGTTGTAAACGGAGAGTCAGCAAACAAATACTCCAGGGAGGTTCGTACATGGGGATAAATATTCGTCATGCTACGTGAATGTTCATATTTGTCAATATCTACTGTCTGGCCAACAACCAGACAAATTATAATTCTTACTCACATAACATTTTAGAATATTAAAATACACCATCATCAATTTTCTGTTTTGTGAACCCATTGCAGAAACACACGACGAAAGATGGAAAGGATTTGTTTCAAGAAGGACTATATCTGAAGAGAAACGTGAAATGTTCCGATCCAGTCAACTCGGCTCAAGATCTATTCGACAAGAAAGCGTATAAAGAGCTTACAGAATCTGTACGGTAAATATTGAAATATTTTCATTAAAACACTTACTTGCTATTCCTATTAAGCCAGTTAATATACTTCCCTGGAAGTACGCCTGCCTTTTTTATTCCAACATAAACGTTTCATGGGACAATAAAATGTTGTTGAAAACAATGATTCTAGGGATTCTGCTTGTGTTACTATCAATACCTGAAGTGTCTGTAGAACGCTGTGGGAGACACTATCAATAAACCATTTCACTGGTCAAGAAAGTAGTCAAGAGAAGTTCAGAGGACAAGAAAGTCAACAGCAGAAAGAATAATGGATCAATTAGTCAAGACTGTGGTGAAGAAGAAGCAGAAGCAGCCTTTGACTTGAAATCAAAGGAGTCAAGTGGAGTCAAGAAGGAGAGTGATGTAGTTTGCTGCCTTCATAATTGTGTTTTCTTCTGAATTGTAAAAATTTCTATTGTATATATGTACAGAAATCAAGGATAGTGAAATTATCCTACTCAAAATGTTAATTAATACTAGTATAAGAATATAATTGCGCAGGAAGAAGTGAAATAACCTTCGATGAAGAGAGAAAATCGTCAATAGTCAATGTGGCTGACGAGAGAAACTCCGTGTGGTCAATGTGGCTGACCGAAGATCGCTGATCGCTGTAGCCAATGTGGCTTGCGGGAGATCACAAGTCGCTTAGGCAATGTGTCTGTCGACTTTAAAATTATAATCATAAAATCGTTATAGTCAAAGTGGCTAACGATAGGAAAAGATTTAAGGTTGTCTAGTCGAAGCGGCTGTTACCTTTAAATCAGTCATGTCAAAAAGGACTAAAACCAACCAACCGTGTCTATAGCAAATTGAGAGACCCAGAACCAACCGTGAGAGGCAAAAAGTCTATTGTTATAAGACTTGATTCGAAATTATCAACCCAGGATCGGTTGAGGATTCCAATACCGTGTACCGAGAAATTAATTGTGCACCGTTGACGTTAGTTAATGCTATCAAACGGAGAGAGGGACCGGAGTTCGAGCAACTAGGAACCGGAGAAGCAGAACCAGTTTGATGTCCCCCAGTGTTTGACAAGGAAGGAAGTTACAATCCATAGACAACAATATTCTTAATAAGAAGGATATATTATGATAATATTATGATTTCTATTTCATTGAAAATTTGATTTGAATATGTATGAATGTATTCCTAAATTGATAATATGCTTTGAATTTGAAGTTGTAATATGATTTGATGCAATTATGAAATTAATCAGAATTAGAAAAGTTATGATGATATTTACGATGATATGAATATGCAACTATATATTTCTACCATTGAAAATTAATGTTAATTCGAGTACAAATAATTCGATTATGATGTAAGTAATGGTGTGATGAAGATATATTTTCAGAACTTATGTTTCTAGTAGAAGAAGAGTTAGTTAAAATTCCCGAAGGGAAGGAATGATAGACGTATGATAAAACGAATGCGTGCGGAGAAGGGGCGTTACCCGACCTGGGGGTGTCCCAACGGAGGCCTCTTTGGGGCTCAATGTGAGAGTAGGCTAGGCCCTTCAGGCCAGTAAAAAGAGAACAAAGAAGAGAGAGCGCAAGTTTTGATTTTGGCAGCTAGGCTGTTAGCGTTCCTGGTATAACCCAGCTCTAGTTTGTTATTAGTAAAAAATAGAGAGAAGCAAAGAAGGAGATGACCAGCAAAGCAATTTAGTTTTTGGTTAGGCATTCGTTGTTGAGCTTAGCTGGAAGAAGGAAGGAAAGGAAAGAGAGGAGAGAGATAGCGTCAGCAGTATTACGTCAAGTAGGCGTAAATCCGTTTAGCGGATATAAAAAAGGTTTTGGTTTTTTCCTTGTTGTGTTGTTGTGGTGAACTATTGGAAAGACAGTTAAAGTGAAATTTAAATAGATTATTGTTGTGTGTGTATGCGGAGAAGACATGCATAAAAAGATATGCAACTGAACTGAAATAAAAAAAGGTTAAAATATTATACTGTGAACTTTTTCCTGTGCGTGCGTGTGTGAATCATTTTCCATTTAACTACTACTTCCACCCCGACTTCTGAAGACCAAGAGGAAGGGCTGCTGAGGACTGACCTGACCTGAAAAATAAGCGTAAGCGAAATGGCATATTATATTAAAGCGGTTAGGCAAGCGTATATTAATTGCGTAGGTCGCTAACAGCATAAGTCACAGCAGAAACGCCCACATTTACTCTGATAACGCATGGACACTTTTAATTGACCATGAGTGCTGCGATAAGTTTCCTTTTTGATAGATTAATCATCTGTTTTGTCGTGTACAATGCAATTCCCGTGGACAGGATGTAACGCTAACAAATTGTGTACTATCCACATTCAACATTCTCTGCTCAAAATGTATTTCTGTAGCACGCAGGTTTGCACTCATCGTGATAAGTGTTGTATAAACGGTTATAATCTTGGACGAAATTCAGAACTTTGGATTCAAACACCCATAGTGATGTTGAGGGAAGCTTCAAAAATGACTCCGTGTCCTGATAAAATGCACTCATATTTGTTTCGTATAGTTAGGGGTTGTTTGCAGTTATTCTAGTATAATCATTTAAATTGTAGTATTTCCACGGCAGCCTGGATACAAATAATCTGTTCGTGTTAGTTGTTGCTTTTGTTTTTCTAATAAATAATGGGAAAAGGATAAAAATCAACGGAAATATGTTTTCGGTAGGGAGCTTCGGAGGGATTATCACAACGGGATACTACTGCAAATAACACCTGCATTCCGGGGTGTTTTGTTGCTGTTGTCTTACGAGCCTAACAGAAATCTCTACTTTGATTACCATTTGGCAGACTTTCTTTGCTTTCCGAGAAAAGATAACAGTTTTGTTCTTCAACAAAATTCAAGTGGTAAAGATATAATAACGCAAGATACATTTTCTACACCCATGCAGATATTCACTTATGTGAAAACTTTGCTTTGGTTGGAATTTAAGTGTGCAGCATAAGTTGCTGACAATGCTGCCGGTAGGAGCTTCTATTCTTTGACCCGAATTCAACTCTGGTAATTACAGTATAGTTCATTGCATATTTCAGCCTACAGTGCTACGAGAGCCGTTTAACCTAGCGGTGTGCAAAATTACTCAAGGCGACAGCAATCGCTTTAACGGCATCCAACTGCACCGGAGGCCATGAAGCATAATTTAAGCCTATTGTGCCTGCTATATTTAAAAAAAACCCAACAAATTCTGGGAGCCGACACAGTATTCGAAATGATTGAGCTGAAGGCTTCTCGCTTTTCGAACATAAAACTCAACATCGATAAAGTTATGCCAATAAATAGTAGAATGAATATAATCGGCACGTTTCCACTAATACTGCCGCTCGTTGGAATCATAGCATCGCTGTTTTTATTCGATCGGTTCCCACGAAAATCCTCAGACAGCTTTTCGAACAGGTACGATTCCTTCATGTAGCCAATGCGTCTTAGAAAATCCGGAGGCACATGTCCCCGAAAACGAATCTGTATATCTTCAGAATTAAAGTCCTCCACCCCAACGGATACAAGGCTGGATCCATCTTTGGTCAACTTCTCCCAATACTGGTTGCCCAAGTATTCCGGTAATATAACGGCAGACGTGTTGCAGTCTTTCAGCTCACAGTAGAACACGTCCATTTCAAACTGTTGATTCTGCCTATTAATGTCGTCGTTTAGTTTCATTCCATATGAGTCATTTATGTATTCCTTGTGCTGATAAGTTTGTACTGTCTCGTTGACCCAACTAATTACTTCATATACACTTTTGGGTGAAAATTGGGAGGCTCTATAAAGGCGGTGCACATCTGGGTCAACTTCGGCGGAGCAATTTACATATTGTGCACAAATTTGGCCCAGTTTAGATACCATGTATATGTAGGTGTTTCTATAGTCGTGATTTGAATCCCGTGTCCTTCCTCGGTAGTTTGGAGCGTGATTGACGGCCTTGTAGTCCAATGTTATAATGTCAGCTCTGATGTATACCGAAAACGTATCATCCGAAAGCTGCTTTAGGGTTTTGTATATTTTCGGTTCTCTTGGAGTGATGATGGCGTAAACATTGCTGTTTTTGTATGCGTTGCTTAGAACCAACGTGGCTAGAGGGAAGGCGGCAACAATCCATCGCAACGATTCATTTTTTATGATTTTCTCTGGGAATGGGTCACCTTGTTCCAGGAGCGCTTTGACAAGCGAAAGCATGCTTCCGCACTGTACCCAATGTGAATATGCAAGCGTCGTTTGAACTAAAACCTCCATGAAATGTTGCGGCTAACACAGTAGCAACGATAAACGTGACTAGTACAAGGGTCAGCCAAATATAACCGTCAAATACTTTGGTAAATTCTTCAAACGGCAAGCTGCTGATACCTCTTTGGCCACATGCAACGATTTTCAAGGTGCTGAGAGGATAATGGGCGTGTTGGATATTGTCTGCGCGGTATTTTTGAACTGATGTTAGATCAACCCTAACCGACGTTTGTAAATCATAGTATCCCTCACAAAATATACCACTTTTGGACATTCTACGTGGACACGACTCCGGCCAATCATAACCGCCTGCAAGGAATGTATAGTTTTTCAACATTGTATGGATAAGCGCTGAAAATTGTCGAAAGAACTCATCTCGCATATTTGTTGCATCGGAATGCAAGAAACGTTTCTCGTTTCCTGGAATGGTTGCATCAAGAATATTGAGGACGAATGCAGTGGTTTCTAATGTGTTTAGTACAGGCGTGTCAACAACTGACCAGAGGCGTGTTGCGCGACTGGCAGGAAACTGAATAGATGAAATTATGCCAAGGGGCGACGCTGCTGCAATATATTGCTGATAGTCGAGTGTGCCGAAGCTTATGTGAAAACAAGGGAAGTTGGGCGGCTCGGGAACAGAAATATGCACAATTTCAGAAATATTGGATCCCGTACTCATTATGAGAAATATTTCGTGGGTAGTTGTTGGACCTGCAGCCCTATAAAGTGTAAGTTCGTAGTTTTCCGTTCGCTTATCCATCCATGCCAATGTACCCACTGAACTTTGTAAACTTGTCAAGAACGTTGGATAATGTGCAAAGTTGTGATCGAAAGGGTACAGACGAACTGTGATTTATCAGCTAGTCTGGAATCCAGATTATCCCAAAGTCATGTACAAGCCACTTGTCGCCTCTTGGAATAAGAAGCAGAGCAGGAATCTGCTGCCTTATTAATATTGGAAACTCGGGTTCATCAATATCCATGCCTCCGTAATTATTCAGGACTGTATACGAGTTGCGGCTGTGCAACGACTTCAAGGCCATATTCAGATTTCTAACGGTTTTAACCCCCGCTTCCGCAACACTTTGCAGCCACATTGTTTTCAGGTGTTGCAAGTTGTCCATGGTGACTGCGGCAGAGCTATTGAACGACTCCAGGGTAGTTAATCGGAGCTTAAGATTGATGCTGCTTTGGAGATTTATTAGGACGATCAGGACTCTGCTCACTAATGTATTCGGTCTCAATTTGGAAAGACAGAATTATTGAAGTTTGCAATTCCCTAATAGAGAGCTTAGTTCGAAAGGGTTAGGTCAAGTTACTGCACGAACGGTTTGTCGTCGTATTTGTGCTTCTACGTTCTGTCTGTTTTAATACTGCAACCTTTTGTTTGAAATGTCTTCAGAAAAAAGTCAAGCTGTGGCAAATCCTCCGTATACACAACTGAATAGAATATTACGAATCGAGTTGGTTGAAAGTTGAAATCTCGAAATGTAACTGTCACTTGGAATTATAATGATGCTTCACAAACATATACTACACTGATTTGATGTTTTTAAAACAACCAACTCTTATATAAAATTTACACCGAACGACGAAATGATGAAAAAATGAAAGAGTGCTTTTAAACGACGCTTGCGAGTGTCAGCGGATAATGAGGAACGTGATGGATTGATTGAACATCAAAGCGGATGCTACAATACATGGAAAGCCATTCAGGTGTGCCGATAAGGAAATTGTTATGTTGATTGTTCATGACAACAGATTTAACATAACATGAAATAGTGCTCAACGTGTGCTCTCGTTTAATGGCATGTGTTTCCTCATAAGCTCCTTTCCTTTTAAATTTATGGGGACTACAGGCTGTCCGAAATATTGACATTAAAATATAACTCTGTCAATGTGTTTAACAAAGTGTTTCATTTTTAATTTTAAGATTGCAACATTACTTGATTGTTTTTTGGCTCCGAGAACATAAGAGATTTATTTATTCGATTTGGTGGAATATTATAAGATTCACATGAGCTACAAATATTTGAAGTGGCACCTGTTATGATTACTTGAAAAATATAACAGCGCTTCCTCTTATCAATCTAGTGAAGTATGTAGGATAAGCACAAGGCGAAAATGACAAGCTCATACTTATACTTTCCAATTGGAAATGCATGATCGACTGAATTTACAAAGATTCATGCCCTTTTTCATGATAATATACACGTCACAGCAGATTGGAATCAAGCAAAGAAATGAGGCACTCTGAAAACTAGCATTTGTTTGGACGGTTGCAATTGGACATGCAATCAGATAAACTTGCTTAATCCTAAATATCCTCGATGGAAGCATTGTCCTTGGCGACAACTTCTCCATTCTACTAGCACGTTGTTGTAAATCTGCACTGTCTGTCGCGTAACCAATGGGATAATATCTCCCATTCGCTGTACACTACCGTTCCACGAAAATCACCATCTTCTGTACGTATGCACATTTGTTAAAAGCATAGCGGAGTCTGCTGCACCAAGAGTTCCCAGATCGTATACACATTTGGAATTGGATCACATTACAAGTAAAGTTGACAGGATTGCCCAATTGGTGTCGTCAATATACTTCATCATGTACAGTTATTGGTTGTACGGCGTTGTAAGAAAGAAGCTGACAAGATTGCCCCGCAACTAAATTTTACATGTTCACCGCTACACTGATTTTAGTTGTGACCTGTTTGTAGATTAATAGGACGAGGGAATATCAAGTAGTATCGTTATATATTCCTCATGTAGTTTTTGTTCACTATTTTCGTGCTAAATAAGAATTCCAGAATATTTATATGTCACTTAAATTTAATTCTCTACCAACATTGTACTCCCACAATATCAAATGGACAAATATCTATTGCTAGGCACCAAGGTGCACATGCAGTGTCAAGATCAGGTTAATTATTATAATTCCTAAACTAGAGGTTCTTGTCCTTTATTACTCAGTATCCCCCTGCAACTCTAATGCAAAATCTATACAAAGCATCATAGGTTAAGTAATCTATTAACATGCAAATTGGCAAGATCCATAATAATCAACTATGCGGCGCCGAATGTAAACTAAAAACTACTTTCCGGTTCGAAACGTTTGTGGAAACTGCGACTGAAAGAATTTGTTTTCATCCATTTACTTTCTTTGCATATTTTACCATCAACCAGGCAGAAAATGCTTTACTTATGAAATAATCGTCGATGCGAGAAATTAGCACTGAAATGCAGAGTCACATTTTATGATTCAAGTAAATAATCTGGAGACCTATAAATTCGACGTCGCTAAAAATAATTCATTGAAAGTATCACCTTTCCATTTCCAGCAGGTCATATATTTGTGAAAGGCTGAATATGTGGTCTATTAATGGCATTCGTTGTTGCTATAAAACACCTGTACCAATTTACTATTGCCCAATTCCGAACCATCAAAATGAAAGATTTACTAGTCAGACTTTATGCATATGTCTCTGTTATGAAATTAGTAAGCTATCTTAATATTAATCCAATTTTGTCAATATGGTCGGTTTATTTTTGTGGCGAATGGCAGTGTTAACATTATGGTAAAAAAGTACTTCAACTCTCTACCTACGTTTTACATCTGATAAACCCTCTGAGAAATATCATATCACAAGTTTAAAATACCATTGCTAATCAAAGTTTTACAATTGCCACCCACAAGCAATCGGAATAATATAAACGCCATCGGTTTTATTTTCCAACTTTCTGACTGCCCGAGGGATGCAGATCTGGAGTACAGAGCAGAGTGCATTTAGGACGCAAGTAAGGCTAAAGTATACTTTGACTGTTGCTGTTTTGGGTGATTGTTTGTTGCGATTTATCAGTAAGCCTCTGGGTAACGTATTCAGCAAAATCTAACTTTCTAATGATATTCAACATCGCCGATTAATTATTTTCCCAAATTTAGAGGTTCTAATTTCACAAAGGGCACAAGATTATTACTTGTCAGCTCTCTTTTCCCTATTATACTCCTAGTGCGAATCTAAATGAAATTCTGTCCAGGTTGCCACTCTCGTCTAAGCACTTCATTAACATAGGCCATCACGCATTTGCTTTGGGTTTTATTACTGCAAAATGAAGTTATATTATGTTTTACGTTATGTCCGTGGGGAGTCGACAAGAGATGTATTCACCATTCTTGTCCTCTAGCATGTGTTAGTTTTTTGGTCATTTTATGCAAATTACTCTAAAATACTTGTTTATGCAACTTCCGGAAAACAATGCATGCTTGAACAGATGTTATTACAACACGAAATAAACATAAATCTGGACCGTCAATTTTCTCTTGAAGGTAACACAAGCCACGGCAACAAGCAGGTAGGATACTGCAGTTTTCAGTTTCGCCATGATAACTGGTTTTTATAGAAATCGTCTTCGTGACAATCAACTTTTTTTGAAAAATGCCAAAATTACATTTACTTGCGTAATTATATTCTGCAGGAAGTTTGATAGGTGTTGTGCCATTACGGTGTCAACGTTATACCCACAGCTTACACTTCGTACATTAATGAGAAAAAATTGTTATTTTGTTAACATTTGTTCTGCGGCTGTAATAACTCGAACTTTACCTTCTAAACTGTAAACTGGACCCATTACTCACAAAATGAAAAACCAACCATCCTTTATTTCTTATTACCTGTTTGTGAGGATTTTGGGAAACAGGGATGCAATTCACACAATACCGTCGAAATGATACATTTATATTCTCCAGGTCCGATGCCTTGAACACAATAGTATGATACTTACCGTGCATAATAAACAAAAGTTTTCATGATAGTACAAATTCTATTAATCATTAAAGTTAGTTTGGAATGTCAATCAATGCAATCTATACATATATCCTCGATGAGGGTACATCCAATGTGGGTATAATTACGTAAGTCGGACATGATTATTTCTTCGTTAATGCAGGGAAATACTTCATTTTCAAATTTTGTCAATAAGTATCGCCTAATGGATCAAATTTGGATAAAAAATGGATCAAAAATCAAACAGGCTACATTTCAATTGTTTCACAATCTGTGTATTGCCTAAGTTGTTCAGCATGTGGCGGTAGTATTGTTGCGCGAAAATGTTTATATAGTTGCTAAAATGAATGAATATTTAGGATGTCGTTTTGTTTAACCAATTTTATATTTGTAAAACTTTTCAAAATCGTTTGCCTAACTACAACTTTCGCTAATGAGAGTTGAGACAACGCATGAACTATTTGAGAGTGAAGAAAAATGAGTTATCAAATGACTCAGCCTAATGCCACATAATGCTAACGTAGACCTACCGGGAACTTTGTTCGATCATTTCTCGTATGATTTTGTTGAGCAAACATTCTTTCTCGAAAATTAAAATTCCTCCCTCGACCTGAATCCATGTTGGCCACCAAATGATGGTTGTTATTTGTCGGTAGGTATTGTTATAGCATACTATTAATGTGGAATAAATGCGACCAATTTACACCTACAATTTGACATTGGAGTACCCCTCTTCTATTGTGTACCTCATGATCACAAAAGCATAGTTCAACAAAATTTTAGTTAGGCTACAATAAATCTTTGTACAAATTTCAACGCCAGCATTCTTCCTTTCTTGATCAGTGACTGCCTGGGTCCCCAAGGTTCAAGGATGTTGGAGTATTGTCATATCTACAGCGGCTTTGGGAATGTCAAAAAAGGCTTTCTTTATTCATATTATGTATTGAATGTTCATGAAATAAATACTTAATACATTACAGAAACACTTTAATAGGTTTCCACCAGAAGTTAAATATAGTGGAGCAAATAAATTTTTATTTTATCACATACCATTAACAAGATGACATATGTAGTTCTAGCTTTGTCCCAGTCCAATTTGACGACGATCAGTAGAATTCCTCGTAAATCGCAAATAATGTTCTATTCAGATTTTGTTTGCGAAAGATTTGGTGATTTGTATGAATAATATAATCAATTAAAGTTCACTAGAGTTACGAAACCGTTAATCGCTAATCTTTGCCAAAATTGTGAATTAGTTATATAATTTTCATAAAAGCACCCATCCCAGCCACAATTTGCATGCAGTATTATTATTCAGTTCAAATGTGCGTGATTATAATGATCGAATAGTATTTTCTATTAGTTTTTCAGTTACTATTTCAGATTTCGGTGAATCTTTCCGGATCGCTTGACTCCTCCTATGCAATTCGTGATCATGATATTTCTATTTTCAATTGATTTTCTATTCAATTTCATCATTTAGGGAGCTGCACGTCAAGCGTAATTGACAGAACTGGAAGATTACCAAAGTACGGCTGAAACGAATAGAAATACGATAAGTTTATGCATTCGGCAATGATTCAAAGGATGTAGCGAATTGTTTTGTGTATACGTTGATATGAACAGTTAATAAGAATTAAAAAATTGATAAGTTCCAGATGAAACACAATTTAATTCAGCTGTTAGTTCCATCATGGCCTTCATCTACGTCCCTTGAAATTGAGAATTAATGAAGGGTGACTCTAAATCATTTACACTGAATGAACCCAAGACAGGCATATTAACCTTCCACAAATGAGAAAATATCGTGGTCACCTTTATATCTGAATATCAATTCTGGTGCATTGAATGAAGAAAATGACATTAAAATACTTCCATAAATTATGAACAAAGGATTCGGGCAGATGATGTAAAAGTTAACCAGCCCGCGATGAATGTTGAAACAACTGGTTAAATATGCATTCCTTAATATTCATCAGTAAACACATATTTCAACCTGCCTGCTCGTCAAACACTTTCGAACGAACAGCATTAGTGCCTCATTGCGCATTTTTGTCGTCTCCTGTGTCGTTATAGTGATGCGAATATACGCCTCTATTGATCTTGTTATATTTGATCGCATGCATGAAGCATTCAAAATGCTAGAATGCTTGCTTATTTTTGGGACAAATGAACGAATACTAACACAGGTTTGCCGTAAGTCAATAAATAAGCAGATATTGACTAACAAGAAACAAGGTACACACTTTAAATTTTTCATACACAAGCACTCTATCTAGAGACACAAATGCTGGTGCAGAACATTTTTCCGACTACATACGAGTCATGTTTATTATAAAACGCCTGCCAGCATACGAACAATTCCATTCGTAATTCATCATGACGTAGGAAGCTGCTATTTGCTTGCATCTCTTCAGCTTCCCAACTCCTTTTATTAGCCTCAAAGAAATTATGAAAATGTTCACTTTCTCGTCTAGCCATCTGTTCGCTTTACGTTTACATCAGAATACCTTTAAAGCTGATTGACCCCCCCCCCCTAAAATTTTCATCTCATCGATTTCCTTCATATTTTTCTCACAGATTGTGGCTAATATGAAACTGTTAATTGTGAGGTTTCAGCCCTCTCCTCCTTCGCTGGTGGCCACTGCGCCAACATCAATATTTCGAAAGACAAAATTGCATGTTAATTTTAGACATGCACAAAATTTTCACGTTTCAACGGATTTTTACGACCAATAGTAACTCTGAATCTCCAACTCAAACTCCAGGATGGGTATTTTTTGGATTTTTGAAATTCATTCAAATATTACAGAGTTAGTTACAGAGCCACAAATTTGAAAATTGACCAAAATCGCACGATTTTTGGGTTTTCGGAAAATACTGAAATTTGTTATTTTTGGGATCCTACTGTTTCTTAAGTATAATTACAAGCGAAATTCTGGGATATACGTTTTGAAGCCCTCTTTTCGCGCTACCATGTCAACTTGTTGCCATTACGAAATATGTTGTACCCTGTGAGTAGCAACTTGCTAAATTTGGTGATTTTGTCCAGGTTATTTTGTTTAAAATTAGCAGAAACGAAACTTATCGCGTGTGTAATATGCACCAATTAAAAAAGTGGTACTGCAGAAGAATCAACCTTTCAAAACTGTTTGTGAACATGGAAGTCACATTCCATATTATCATTTGTGGTTGCCATGCGATACATAAATATTTAAAATTTTCTGATAAACAAAAACAGTCGCCTCTATGTTGTACCCAGATAAAACAAAATGTTAACAGTCAACAAGCAAACTCGATTACTGCCCTTAACACTATGGTGGCGTGGTAGCATTTCTTTATTTGTAGGCATGTATATGCATATACTAGCCATATCGTTGTGATCCAATTGGTAAGTACAGCATGATTTATTAAAATGTCATCCAGTAGAAACGCCTTTTCTTCATTGCCACCGGTTGTCGCCATTATCCTAACATTCAAACTCGATACTGCTGGGTGTGTTAAATTTAGCAACATAAATTACAAAAAGTACAATCTGTAACTCTCTAATACCTAACAAAAATCTAGAGAGCCTTAATGCAACGACATTACTCAAATGCTCAGGTTACTCAGATTTTGCTTTGCGCTAAGATGCCTAGAGGCTCTGTATAGTTTTGGTCTGAATGCTAAAGTTCGTATCAGTATTGATTTATTTGAGCCAAATATGATTTAAATGAGACCAGAGGACCTCTGGCAGAGGTCAAGTGAATGGTATCAAGCGGTTTTGTTTGCTTGTCGTATCATGTAGGTTAATAGTGTGAATTAGTTTTCTAAACATTATCTAACATTTGGAAACTGATTTTCCATAGTTGTGTGAAATTAATAGACAATTAAAACTTCTCAACACATATATTCACTAGAATCCAGGGCAAATCAATACTTGTCTGAATTCAGCTTTCTCCATTTACATTTCCCACCTATATATACCTTACGATTTGCTTATATCAGTAGAATGGAACTGGTTCAAGTCATCGTCGTCCTTTTATATTCATTTTATGTGGATTTCCTTGGACTCCAGAAGACGAATCATGGAGATCTTTAGACAGTTCGTCCTGACGCCGTAGTGGCGAAGACGTTGTGTTGGACAATTATTACCGGGACAGGATTGGTGCTCGTCGGTCACGAACTGTTACTGTATAGTATGTCAAAAATTGCGAAGCGTTATGATGCAGTGTTACAACATCTCAGGTTCCGTATTTTTCAAGTGTCACCGTTAGCACTGGTCTCAAACACTGCGCACTGCAATTTATTAGCTAATATCAAATCGTGACTACAAGTATGTAATTATAATTATAAACACAATCTATATTTTTTAATAGTCGAGCGGGGCTCCATCTAATTCAGCGGTGATGTCGACTAGGGCCTTTTTATTCTGATTTATGCAATACTACTTCTGGTTGGTTGGAATAATTAATTTTTCCATGACCACAAATTCACATAATATGCATATTTTTATATTTTTGAAGGGTAGAGAGATGTTAGCATTGTCACAACAAATTAAATTAAATTTCGCGCTGCTAGGAAATCGGAATATTGGCTGTAGGTGTGATGCTCCTCGTAATATGCGAAAAAAGAAAATTGTAAGGCATCATGCAAATTGTTGCTATAACTCATTCTGATTTTCTGTTTGCTAAATGATTTTCATACCATTTCAAATCAGCGACTCAGCGAGTTAAATATTCGGCGAATGAATACATTAAAAATAGATTTGGTTGGAGTATGGCGCTAATTACGTTTACGATTCTTAACAAGTATTAATTTCAAAGTAAATAAATTCTACCATCCGTCGTTCATGTCTTCATCCTTGCCAGAAAGCAACCATATGACAGAGAATGGTGCGACCTGTTATGCTTAAATCAATCAATGATAGAAGCATCTAATGATGGTCGTTTCCATCCTTCAAAAATGTCCCAAATCCTCATCTTGAGTGCCACATGAGTATGCCGTGCTTGAAACCCAAATTGATTGAACTTAAGTTTATTTTCAACTTCTTGCCTTTCCAACAGCAGAACAAATTATTGACAATAATTCTCGTCATATCCTGAAATCATTGCCTGAAATCTGAGATTATGTTGTTGGAAAGCTAGCAAACAAACGCCATACTAAGCCCTTCGTTCTGTATATTAACTGCACATTGGTAGCGCCTTTGATGAACCAAAACGAGCTAGTTCTTTGTTTCCGAAGTCAACTGGAACCAACCACTTCACACCAAATAATTCAGGGAAGTTTGAACCTTCGTCAATATTAATTTCGCTAAATGCCATGAAGCTGTATGGTGTTTAAACCATTTATACACCTGAATGAGTACAATAAAGTAACTAGTGACATTTAAACCATTTCTCCAATTGAATTGAACATGTCGAAATGTGTTGTCGTTAGCATAAAAGTTTCTAGACACTTCGTATATCACAATAAAAATGTCCAAAGGTAATGTTAGCACTCATATTAAACTTTTCAAAAAGTTTGAACATACTTCATTGTCATCAAATTATCGAAAATCCATTATAATTTCTATGGAAATCAAATAGTACTACATATCTAATGCGTATGTATCTCTTTTCACATTGTCCCTGTTGTCTACAAATAGCAATGCCTCGGAAAGAAAATAACCACATATAAGCTTTTAAATGGACGTGCATGGAAAGGCAGTTAATCTGCAGCGTAGCATAGGTTTTTTGTATGGAACATGGATGGCTATCTGAAAATACTTTATGCTAATCACAGGATAATTAAGTTTATTGATTTACTGATTTATTGCTACACAGGTACAGCCGCTCAAAACCAATTTAACACAGATGAATAGCTTTTCGTTGGTCATATCTTCAACGCCACACCAGAAAAATACTTTTGCATAGGACAATTTACCTGTATCAGGTGTGATTATGTCCAATGCAATGAACTATTAGCAAGTAAGAATATTGAAGAATGAAGGGCTATAAAAATTTTGAATTTCTAAACTTGTTTCACGGAGAAACTTTACAGGAAGGATCCTTCGGATTTCTGTATTAATTTGGCGGACTACTCACCGATAGAAGTTTTTGTTTGAAAATGAATGAATCTAATGTCGAGATACAAATATATGTATTTGGACTGCTGATGGAAGTGGGTTGTTAATAAATAAAGATGGATTTTATTCGTTTGGAGAGAACATTTTTGTTGAATTCAAAGACTAATGGTTCGGAAATTTAATGTACGAATTTTATTATATAGTATATAATATATTTGTCATCCTTTCACCTTATGACGAGAATTATTGTCAATAATTTGTTCTGCTGTTGGAAAGGCAAGAAGTTGAAAATAAACTTAAGTTCAATCAATTTGGGTTTCAAGCACGGCATACTCATGTGGCACTCAAGATGAGGATTTGGGACATTTTTGAAGGATGGAAACGACCATCATTAGATACTTCTATCATTGATTGATTTAAGCATAACAGGTCGCACCATTCTCTGTCATATGGTTGTTTTCTGGTAAGGATGAAGACATGAACGACGGATGGTAGAATTTATTTACGTTGCAATTAATACTTATTAAGAATCGTAAACATAATTAGCGCCATACTCCAACCAAATCTATTTTTAATGTATTCATTCGCCGAATATTTAATTCGCTGAGTCGCTGATTTGAAATGATATGAAAATCATTTAGCAAACAGAAAATCAGAATGAGTTATAGCAACAATTTGCATGATGCCTTACAATTTTCTTTTTTCGCATATTACGAGGAGCATCACACCTACAGCCAATATTCCGATTTCCTAGCAGCGCGAAATTTAATTTAATTTGTTGTGACAATGCCAACATCTCTCTACCCTTCAAAAATATAAAAATATGCATATTATGTGAATTTGTGGTCATCGAAGAATTAATTATTCCAACCAACCAGAAGTAGTATTACATAAATCAGAATAAAAAGGCCCTAGTCGACATCACCGCTGAATTAGATGGAGCCCCGCTCGACTATTAAAAAATATAGATTGTGTTTATAATTATAATTACATACTTGTAGTCACGATTTGATATTAGCTAATAAATTGCAGTGCGCAGTGTTTGAGACCAGTGCTAACGGTAACACTTGAAAAATACGGAACCTGAGATGTTGTAACACTGCATCATAACGTTTCAAATTTTCGGCAATACTATACGGTCACAATTTGTGCCGGACGACCATCACACCTGTCCCGGTAATAATTGTCCAACACAACGTCTTTTCCGCAACGGCGTCAAGACGAACTGCGGAAGAATCTCCATGATTCGTCTTCTGGAGTCCAAAGAGATGCACATCGAATGAATATAAAAGAGAGACGATAGCTGCACTTGGACCAGTTCCATTCTACTGATAAAAGCGAATCGTAAGGTATATATAGGTGTGGAATATAAATGAAGATAGCTTAATTCAGACAAGTGTTGATGTGCCCTGGTTTCTAGTGATTATATGTGTTGAGAAGTTTTACTTGTCTATTAACTTCACACAACTGTGGAAAATCGGTTCCGAAATATTAGATAATATTTAAAACCCTAATTCACACTATCACCCTACATGATACGACAAGCAAACAAAACACTTGATCCCATTCACTAGATCTCTGGTCTCAATTAAATCATCTTTGTCTTAATAAATCAATAAAAACTTTACCATTCAGACCAATAGTATTCAACGCCTCCACTCTACTCAACTACTCTTGTATCGAGGATGCAATTAACTCTTTATTTTATTAAGAAATTATATATTATACTGTAAAAAAAGTTAGAACTTTTGTACTATATCCATACTTTTTATGTACTCGTTCTATATTGTTTTTTTACCTCTTTGTAAATAAGTGTAAACTAACACATGCCAAACGATGTAATTTGCCCCTCAGGGAAATCATTCGACAATAAACACAAATTATTATTAATTATTAAAATCACAATTCAGTTGAGAAGTTCGTCCCTGTGGGCAAACATTTCCTATTTAATCTATAGTTTTAAAACCGTGGAAAAAATATGTACATTACTCTACATTGTAAGTCAATAATAGTATACCGTAGTCAACATTTTTCGTATAACGTAGTCACCATACGACGTTGAGCTTAAAATTAAAATCTCTGCATTTTGTGTTTAAACTATATCATAGTAATCACATACAGGAAATGTAATCAATGTTTATAATTATGAACTACTGGCAACCATTCCCTATGAAATCGAAAGTTTGAGAAAATGTTGTGAAATGACAATGACCAGGCAGGCGGCCTGGTCTGATTGCTAAGGACTAGGACTTAGGACTGGAGGAACCACGTTCGATCCCACGTTCAGGAGGATACTCTTTGCTTCCAACCTTAGGCCTGTCGGGCAGTCTAGAGGGGAAAGAGGTGTCGAACCGACCTCTAGCCAAAACGGGTACCGTGGGTGATGACTCCCGCCCCAGAAATCGGAGTAATACCTCTCAGACTGTCGCGGGGAAACCCATAGTTAAGTGAGTAGTTTAGAGATATGGACCTTGCGTATGGGTAAGTCGATCTCTAGGAATTATTTTTTGTTAATTAAATATTTCACAAAGTATTCAACGAAAATTTATGATGTTAGTTTCAGAAAATCGAGCATTTGTTTCTGATTGTTCTACTATTTTTTCATAAATTTACTGCAGTTAGTTCACGCGCTATTTCAATTAAATGATTTTAGGTGTCTATTTAGACACCCCAAAGTGTCTATTTAGACACCTAGAAAATATTTAATGAATACACAAAAGTGTCTATTTAGACACTCAGAGTGTCTATTTAGACACCTAAATAATTAATTATTCGAAATTGTCTAAATAGACACTTTTAGGTGTCTAAATAGACACCTTTTCAGAGTGTATAAATAGACACTTTAGGTGTCTAAATAGACACCTGGTACTAGACTGAATATAAAGACTAGGATAACCAAATTCGTAGGTTTTCAGCAGTTATTCAGCAAAGTATTGCAATGTAACGATGTACGTCGTGGTTAAACATTGCAATGCTATTCAGATAAACTATTTGCGGGCCCATATCAGACTTTTGGACATCTTGGAGCGCAGCCCAATGTATTTTCATGCCATAAGTCCAGCATCACGAAAATTGCCACTTACAAAAACTGCGAGTACGAATATTACGAAAAAATATTTATATGCAGTTTTTAATATTTCATTCCGTATCTGTTCATTTGCTTTTCTTGATTACAGAGGGGCTAACATTAAATAATTACGACTTTGTATTATGTTTTTACATTTTTATAGAGCAACTGGGAAGGAGTAAAAGTGATAAATATTGTCGAAATATAAAAATAAAGCTAATAGTATTGGTCATTTGTTGTGGACATTCTCGTGATCACAAACATGTACTAAAATCAGTTACATTTTGAATTGTGGTAGGACATCTTTTGACATGTTACACATTATTTGATTTGAATACATAAACTGCATGGGTGCAGGTCAGTAAGATTGCTAAAAGTCATCCACGAGACTGAACGTAACTGTGACTTTCAGATAAAGTTGGTAATTAAAAAAGTAAACACACTTTAATTTAATTTTAGTAAGGAGTAGTTGGCACATCTTCCAGAAAGTATCTTCTTAATGGAAGCGGACACCAAATTACAGATGGATAAATTGCTTTACTTTTATGTGCATTACCATACTGTCGTTGTATCTCTCCCATTGCCATGTACTATTAATTGTGAATGAATATATTTTGTACCTTCGTAATTATCATAATAATTGCATTTTTACGACAACCTGATGCAAGTATCATCTTTTTCCAGATATAACCAGTTTTAAATTTGACACCTACATATAGGACGCATAATCAAGAAACTATTCCAGTCAGATGACACTGCACGTGTTATAATATTAGTGTTTACTAAGTGCCCTATCATTATCGTAATTATCCTACGTATCGTCGAATTATAGAAAATTCTTAACTGTAAGTTGCACTACTCGTACGTAACCTGGTGCATTATTTATGAAACGGAGAAACTTTGAAACAGTTTTGTAAACGACGGATTGAAATGAAACGATTCGACTTGCATTTTGATCTCACCTAAACCTTCTTCACTTCTGATCTGTGTAAGATTAAACTCCCCATCGACGCCAAATGCGCTTAATGGCGTGTAAATATATTACAATGTAGACACATCGTTTCAGACATAAACGTCAAGCATACATACATAGCGGATCTTTTACTACAAGTCCTTATAACAATATCGTGAAGCTTATAATTATTTAATAGCTCTGGTTGCGCAGTATGATCCCACTTGATAAACCGTGTCAAGATGTGTATCATAATTTCTAGAAGCTTTTATTTTGTAATGCCAGTTATTTATGCGAACATAATTGTGGCTATCATAATGTTTTGTAATCGTACCTTGAAGCTGTCGTATTTGTCATCTAACGACAAAAGCTGTATATATGGAAAACTTGAGTACCGATGAATTTGGTCCCAACAAAAGTGATAGATATAAATGACGTTTGGGCAGCGTTCTGAGCTCCCGAAATATATCTGACAATTATATTTCTAGCACATATAAAACAAAGAGTCGCTTAAGAATCGAAGAAAAATCTGCCTATTAAGCATGGATCGCCTCACTCTTAGTATTTAAATTGTAATTGAAATGACCGATTCGACAATATGATCACGCAAATGTTTTGTAAGTGTTTGAGCGTCGTATGGCCTGTTATCCATTAGATTGAAGAACAAAATATAATATGTAGCATAACGTATGTATTTTGCATGTAAGATGTCATTTGTTAGTGTTAAATAAGCAAAAAGTTAATTAATTGTAAAATCTTAAATTCTAGCAATAGCGCTTTGAAACTTATGTATGTGATGTAGTAGATGTAGGTAAACTTGTATGCAAAAAATGAGAATCTTAAACTATCTCGCAAGTAGTTAAAATCAAGGTTAAAGTTCATATGTTGTTAGGTAGTGAAGCTGTATGTATTGTAGTACAAGTAAATGTAACTTAGTATAGTCGTCAAGGAAAAGTCTTTGTTAGTTGTTTATTGAACGGTCCGCCGGCTGCGCGTAGGAATTAGAAGAAATCTCGGTAGTATATAAGGAGCCGCGCCAGTCGTCGTCTTTGTCATTGTTTCACTGAATTGTCGTCTGTCGACGGAGTAGCGCCCGTCATTCGTATAAATTGTAAATTGTCTGTAAAAGCGTGTAATTAGTGTTATAGTTGGAAATAAAAGCGTTTGTTGTACCAACCTACCAAACCTCTCCTATAGCCTTTTTATTACGTCAGATTTTAAATGTGGTTTTAATTGTGATTAAATTCAAAGTTAGTTAAATTCACCCCACTCTTGAGTCATCGACCATATCATTAGCTGAGCATCGTAACAGTAAGGGTAAGCGATCGCTTGACATATAGTTAGGAATTACCAGCGTATCATCAAATCGGCATTTTGCGTATATATTGCGGTAATTTAAATAAGTTTTGCCTTAGGTGCCACACACATGCACTTACCATTTGACTAATAATAACCTCACTGACTGACGTCTCGACAATCTAACAACAGAATAAATTTGGATATCGTACGTAAATTTAGAATACGGCGTTTGCTACCTGAAATTGCGTCGCAAAATGTATTCATTCCACCACATACCAGTAATATTTAATTATTCGAAAAAAGGCACAACCATAATATCGTCTTCTTGCATCCAATCAATTGACAGTTGGAGATGTGGTACTACTTAAGACGTCAGTGGTCAGGAACACGAGCAACAGCGAGGGAGTACGATCTCAAGTACATCAGCATTTGGGATCAGAAACCAACACCTATCGTCACAGTTCAACCGGAAATTGAAACAAGTTTGACTTTAGCAGTGTTTCATGATTTACGTTGCCATTCCATAAAAATATTTTGAAAGCAAATATTCATTGGCTAGCGTTTTGTTATCAGGACTGTTCCTAACATGATTTCGCCGGATAACAAGTGCACCAAAATTCCATCTCGCCTTCAGAATGGCGATTTTTATTCAAGTTAATATATTTTGGGATAATGTGTGGGAAGTGCTTTATCAACTTTAAAAATATAACAAATGTGATGAATGGTTATTCAGGATATGACATGCGAGGCTTTTGTTGGGCATTTCCTAATCGAGTCTCTTGGTTTAGAGATAGTATATATTGCCTCCGGTATGATTAACTAATAAATCATATAACCATCCTTGAGCAACAATGTATCATTAAATTATAATCTTATGCTTAACTACTCAACCGCTTAAGCCCTGTGCCACAACCTTAAACGAAATTTCGCTGCAACGACACAAGAGACAATTCCAGTGAATTGTATAAACCGAATACTACTGATGTTTATAAGCTGTACTCCAGATGATTACATAGGCAGTACTAGTACTCCGAAGATCATAAGTTGTACTCAACATAATTATATATGCCGAACTCTATAATCGTCTATAGGCGTTCCTCAAAGAATTTTATATACCGTGCTCCACAGAATTCAAAAGGCGGTACTCGATGGAATCCCATATGCTGTACTGCGGAGGCAACGTATATGGGTTTATGCACATTAGTAGTGTACGAATATATTTTATTTATAGCTAAAACCAGTTTTTGACCAAGAGGACGGCCTTCTATACCGGACAGCTTGGAGTGGTCGCTCTACCGTTGCTACGGACCTGATGACAACTAATAAGTGTAGCTGATTCAGGCATAATGCATTGAATTGTTATAGATATGAAGTTCTTGAAGCACAGGCAGGTTTCCTCGACATAACCTAGGAGAACAACTACAAAGCATGGAATTTATACGTATGATGCTTCAAACTGCTTTCTGGTACACTAATGCGGTTTCCATTTCGCTACGGGATGCTTGTGATTTTATCCAAATTATAAATGTCCGTGTGTTACAATGTCGGGAAAAGAAGCAAACTATATATTCACTCCTTCTCGTTTTGTGACAAGTTTACATACAGACATGTTCAAACGTACATATGTGTACAATCTGTAGTCAACAGAGACCCAGTTCCATTTTTATGTGGGTGGTCGACGATACTTCCGCGTAAGATAAATTGCAGATACAAGTTAGATATGGCTCC
Source organism: Sinella curviseta (assembly GCA_004115045.4). Taxonomy (NCBI): domain Eukaryota; kingdom Metazoa; phylum Arthropoda; class Collembola; order Entomobryomorpha; family Entomobryidae; genus Sinella; species Sinella curviseta. Next base: position 5,453,851 of record CM023201.3, on the reverse strand, counting down.
AAGGAAAAATGATATATCACCTTAGAATCACCATTTATCTTGTAATGAGTCAAATAAGCAAAAGATGGTTCTAAATCCGTAATACGATTAAAGGAGTGCCAATGTTCCATATAAAATATAAAAATATCTACAACCAAATTTTGTATCGTGGCAATTGCTGCATGAATACAACGCCAATAATCATCAATGCCACAGCAAAATCCATTAAATTCTCACAGATTATGTGGAACATCAGGTCACAATGTTCGAACTGGTCGCAAAAATGATTATCCCAATATTTTTGTATGAAATTTAAGTTTTTAACATTAAAGTTCAATTTACTGAAAACAGCGGAGAGATCTAGTCGTGGTTTAGGTATAGCAGCTGACTGAAAGCCCAACTCTTCCTTTATAATGAACCGCTGGAACCACGACTAGATCCTTCCGCCTTTTTGAGAAACTACGTTCTAAAAATAAAGTTTCGAAATAAGTTAAGTAAGTTTGCTATAATTGTTATCAAAGTTGACCAGTAAATATCATAATTCAACAGTTAATTTGAACTAAAATGACAAAAATTAAAAATTGTATTATTTATTAAACATTAAGGTACAAAAATAGTGCACCAATATGCAGCTACATGGTAACAATCGCAATCATATACAGGTGCCATCGTCACGCTTCGATCATGGTATATTGTGTGATTTTGGATGTTATGTAATTTATTTTTTTATTGTGCAGTTGATCGAAATTCCCTCTTTTGAATATATCATGTCAACATTTCATGTCATTTTAAACTCGTTCAAATTAGGCAAAAACATTTTTGTGAGAACAAGAAATGTTGATATCTTACCTAATTTTAATGGAACGTGTTGTTGATAATTACGCATACTTCTATTTTTCATGAATCTCTCTCATTAACTACCCGATTGGGAATCCCAATTTGGGATTACTGGTGTTGCAATACAGATGAGATAGTTCCGAGCTATTGGAATTCATAAGAAGGTATTAAAGGTCATAATGCTTAAATTGCGGAATCAAGAATTGTTACATCATGGGATACCACTACTTCAAAATGTCTTATATAAACTATTTCTGAAGTAGTATTGAGCGTTTGAACTTGTTTCATAACTAGAAATTATCGGTTTAGTTAAATAATTCGTCATTCATTTTTTGCAGATTTCTCATGACTCAATGGTACGAATTATGAGGAAAGTCATTTGACGCCAATATGGAGGGATAGCTGAGACGGCAATATGTTAACTGGAACGTATTGTGGACCTTAAAACTGTGTTTGCGGATGCCTGTGAAACAAATCAATACAAGGAAATGTACAATTTTATCTCAGAGAAACCGCGTTTGCATCAGTATACCATGACATTTCCCCTCCCGCTCGCCGGTTCCTATGGGGGTAGTGTATTGTGAAAGGCGAACAAATTGTGAAACCTAAAAATTTCTCTACGTACAAATTTTTAGTTTTTAAATTCCAAGAATTTAGTGGAGTTACAAATCCAAGTGAGACTTTGGAATTGAAATCTATATTGATAAGTTGATGGGAATCAACGACTCAATTAAATCTACCGTGTTAAGTGAATGCGGGCTTTTTATCTGTAAGAGTATGGTGGACCAAGGTCAGTTAAAAAACCTTTTCTTTTATTTAATTTTCGGTTGCCTTCTCTGTATAGCTTAACTGCCATACATTTGCACTACAGCTTTGATGACTATAACAGCAAGCGTAGGTTTGTTGTGCTACACCAATTGAGTATTATCGTGTGCATCGTTGTGTAGGGCGATTGCATACATGTTGAGGCGAGGCTGGTGAGGTGATCATTTGAATATCACCGTCGCCTTATCTATTACTAAAAGTTAGCGCTATTCTGTCCTGTAAGATGTTGTAAAAACAGGACGAAAGGAAGATGACAGACAAGATCTCTGAGCGAAGGCATAAAACAAATATTTTCATGTTAAAAGTAGAAAAGAGGGGTTTGAGAGTAACAATGAGAGAGAGAGAGAGAAACAAAGCAAAAGAAGGCAGAGAATTCTTGATGAGAGAGTTTTAGAAGAGTGAGCTGGCATTTGGCATCAGAACTTCAAGCTGAGTGGAAGTCCCTTCTTGGTGCAGTTGGCATCCTTATCATCATCATCGTTACCCCTCCAGAGTTTTAGTTGAGTTGGAGGAAAGTTTCTTTTTAAAAACGCTCTTGTCATCATCGTGATTATAGGAAATAAATAATAGGTAAGGTTTACAAAAATAAAGATTAATACGAGATATTTTTATTGTTTCATTTGAGAGGTTTGTGAATCGGAAAAAATGGTGAATAAGGTGCGTGTGTGTTGTGCATCTTTTATAAAAAAAGTGGTTCTTCTTTCCGTTTATTGCAGCTCCGGTGATTTGAGCTGTATCGTATCGCTACTCTCGGAGTACTGCCGATTTTGGTCCAGGAAACGAATTTAGGTAATTTTAAAAGTTTAAATGTAAAAGAGAATGGTTTAAGTGTATGCGGATTGCGTGCGTAATTTCGTGCGTACTTTTTTATAAAAAAGGAATTTCTTTTGTTGGTTTTAGTTTTTGGAGGAAGTCTCTTTTGGTGGAGCTTTCTACTTTTCGGGTTTAGCGTGACACAAAAAAAGTTGTGGTGAGTTAAAAAATATGGCAGTTAACTTATTTCTTGAAGATGATGAACGAGCGTTTAGCGTTGTCTCTGTTTAGACGAAAGTGTTTATTATTCGTCGTTTTGTGTAATTTTATAGCCACCCTTTGTACCCTTTGGTATTTCGAACTGTTCTCGGGTTTCTGGTGCGACTCTCCGCTTGTGTAGCTGTCCGTTCTTCTCACCCGCTTGCCACATCCGTTTAGAGGAAACAGATTCGGGCTTTTAATTAAGGTGATTTTAGTTTTAAGATTTATGAATACGCTGTGAAATGTAAGCAGCGTTATGTAATTTGTTCAATTGGCAATATTGGGTGGGAATAAGCACAAGGGTTTGTGGAGACTGGCCCAGGGTCAAGCCCACGAACTCCAACGTTTTTGGGAATCCACTTTGTGGAATGCGGCGCATAAATGGGTGCATTGGGAAATCATATTTAGGTATTTCATAATGCGTTTTTCGTACTTTTATGCGTAATAAGTAATCTTGTATTTATTTTTAATATTTGGGGTAATTTGAGAAATCGGAGAAAATCGGTTTCTTTCTTTCTTGTAACGTACAATTATAATATAATAACATTTTGGTATTGATTTTATAGAAGAGCTCTTCACCTAATTAATGATTAATGAACATTTAAACTCTTGATCAATTCTTTTAATTTAGAATAAACCCCAGTTGTCATTTAACTTGTAATTATTACTGGATTGGACGAATGTGTACTGATTTTCCATGAACAACTTAATTAATTTTTATGCTTGTCGGTATTGTAGGGAAAGCATTTATTCTTCTCGTTGCGCACATATTTTATCATCAATTCATTTCCGTTGTGAAATATATGGCTCGCTTTTCCCCTACAGTTAGAAAATACCAAGATGCAGGTAGCCATGCAAGTTTCTAACAGTATTTGTTAATGACCGAATAAGTAAAAATGAAAATGGCACAACTTATTCGTAGACATATTCCAACTATTTGGAATTCAATAATTCAATGTAGGATTCCATCTAAATCCCATGAAATGAGCTATAAAACGTACATCGTGGGAATTTTCTATACCCACTAGTCGAAAGATAGAGTTTGCAAAATTATGCGCTCTGTCGTTTTTAATTAATTGTAAAAATCGCACGCATTCATTTAAAATTTTGTGGCAGAGATGGAGTGAAATTTTCATTAATAACCTATGTTCAAGTTTCTTTCAAGTCTACTCTCATATCTTTACGTCAATACAAACCATTGTCAAAAACATTGTATTAAATTTCTTGATAGATAAGTCTGAATCCTCAGTGAATTTAATGTATATTGCTAAAATAAAATGCTAAAACGAGTACAAAGCTAATTCGCTGTCATAAACATGGCGCTTTAAATAATTTTAACCAAATTCAGGTATTTGTAATGCACATGGACATTTAACAGATCTAGCTACCTCCATAAAAACCGACAGTCTTTTGTATTAATGTATAATTTTGTTACATCAGTTTAAAGCATCATTATCTGATTTATTTTGAAATACCACTATTGTTTGTTATTTGAAAGGACCTTCATTTAAATTTAAAAAAATCAATAACGAATATTTATTCGCATGAGTACGCTTGAAATGGATTTATGAATGCGAGTATGAACTGTTTATAAACATGTGTCATGTGCATTCTTGTGCACCAATTTTTCATATGTCGCGATTGCAGTTTTGCACAAAATCACAATAAATAGGTAATTATAATTGGTAAAGCTACACTACATTATCCGCGTGCACTCTTAAAAACTGGAAAGAATCCCAAAATGAACATTACGGGTTTTGGATGATACAATAAGAGCCACTGTTAATAACAAGGTACCATATAAGCAATGTAATTGTACACCAAAATATCTCCGTAAACGAATACTCATAACGACTGCGAAAAAAAACTTGGAATGAGTACACATAGCAAATCGGTAAATCTGGATTCTGAAACTTCAATTCAGAATATATTTTGCTGTTTACATTACAGGACTTCAAAACATGAATGGAGTCACTGCAAAGCAGTTCTTCAGTTCAGTTCAGTCGCAAAGCGTTATCAAATGGGGGATGATTCTTTTAATTGCGGTTGTTCTGCAAAATAACCAAGTGGATAATATAATGCCAACAACACTTGAACCTGAAAGAAAAATATTACATTCACATGTGACGTTAATTCACGACAAATATAACCAATTGAACTTACAACTTAACGCGACTACTCACATCAGTCAGTTACCACATAGTTTACAGTAGTGCTCGGTTTAACCGCTATTCATTCTTGCTCTGACTTCCCTTAGAATTAACACTTTTAGAGGTTCTCGTTTTCACGCTCATATGGAATTGTATTGGGCCAGGAAGTATATTTTCCTAATGTACTTTATAAAAATTCTATTGTCACATATAGTTGTTTAACATTTCATGTCATTCGGAACTTGTTCAAACAAGGTAACTAAATTTTAAACAGGTAAAAACATGGAATGTGGATAACAACTTTTTATTCACTGGGTTGTTATGTTGACAATTAAGCGTTCTTATGGGTTTCGTGAATCTTTCTCAACCATTTACCCGTTGCGATAAAAGCGGTTTCCTTTACTGATCAAAATGGTGAGTAATCAGTCATTAGCAAAGACGTTTTAGGAATGGTGTTAATAACAAATCAACACAAGAATTATTATGATATCGAGCATTAAAATTATTTTGCTTCCAAACACAATACCTAAGCTTAAGTACATCGCCATTTCACATTTACTACGAGCATTCAGCGTTTATTCCATTATAAGATATCCACATCGCCTGTAAGTTTTGATTAAACATTGAATTTTGGAGAAGTTGAAGGTCTTTGAGCCCTATTGGCACGTAAATTGGATAATACCGACTTTTTCCTTGTTGCCTCCTACAGCAACAACATATTTGTATAATTATATTTTTTGAACTCTCCAAAATTAAAACAAATTTAAATAACTAGATGAAATTAATTTAACAGCTCAATATATAGTGTTTATAATATGAGCTCCAATTGTTCCTCTGTAATCACAACAAACGTTGTTGGATATTTTTCAGTCTGATTAAGTTGTATTACAGTAGGTATATAGCTTTCCGTTTCTATTGCCAGATCCAACAACGGATTCGTTCTCCAATTATTTACTGTAGGAATTGTCTTGTCAATTACAACGTTATGCAATTTTGTCAGCAGAGCGTAGCCAGAGTCTATGATAAACCTTCCAATTCGAACAGTTTGGTGGTAAATGACCACTTAATACGCCGTCGTCAGTTAAACACGGTAACAACCGACTGTAGTATTTGATTAAAGAATATGCCTTAAAACCAACTAGACGTACGCAGGATTAATCTGTTTGTTCGAGATTCATCCTACCTGAAGCAATTGCTGAGTGGTCGCTTTTATCACACATAATAAAATTGTACGTTGTATGTGCGTATTGTCATTGCATACATGTATATATATATATATATGTATGTAGGTATGTATGTTGCCACATAATATGGTCATAATTCAGGTGCTTGAACTCAACATAATGTTTTTACAAGTTCTCCCATAATTGGTTCTACACTTCCGTTTTGCTTTATGGTCTAGTGGAACTGCGTACGGCATTGACTAGATCATTCGATCGTAACCAACAAGAACTATTGATATATCGGAAGACATTAGTTGGAGTTGCTTGACGAATCTTATCTATTGAGAGGGTTTAACTATCCATCACGTCACATCTCCTCAACCCATCACAGACACCTAAGCAGTGTAAACTAGTTTCGTCTTCCAATCCCACACAAATCTTGTATTTATACCACACCTAGCTTGAACAGATGGCCCTTCAGGACAGAATGCCCATGTTGCTTACTTCCTCTATGAATGCACAGTACTTGCTAATATGAGCTACTAAACACTGTTACAATCAGAGGTGGTGGCAAATATTAAAAGCATTCTGCTATCAGCAAACAAATTCGGCATGTGTAATGGAATTGTTGCGAAATTTCAAAGCATACAAGTACATTATTCGACGGAACGAGTAAACCACGAAAATTTACTAGAAGAAATCGAAAAATATCGTATTTTCGAATCCTGCGCTAATGGTAGGTGTTTAGCATATAAGAAAAACTGGAAATCAAATTCACGAAGAGAAACATTCAACCTTTCAAGCTTATATTCCATATTTGCTGCATCATATAAATGCGATCGTTTCCATCTGACAATACTATCCCAAATTTACATCTGGGATACAACAGAATAATATCTTACGTCAAACGAAAATAGCTTCAATTCGAACTTCTTGCTTTCAGTATTACCACAAATTTCTTTATAAAGTAATTTCCTTGTCGCAAGGTGATTGAATTATCATAATATAGTTCTACACGCTAAAATTCACTAATTAGAATCAATCAAAAGGTTGAAGTGAGAACTGACATGTTCGTGACTTGAAATTAAGCAATAAAAAAATTATTGCCGGATGAAAATGATATTTGATAAGTTTTCTGAATAAACTAAATGAACTAAACTATTTTGGGGGTAAACCATTTTTATTGAAGGCTCACTCTCATTGTACATATTCCATAAGTGTTGTGCTGAGTAGGCAGAGCGTCCAAACATGATATATTTAGCTCATGGATTCTAACTGTATAATAGTTGTATTTGTTCCCGTTTAGGCAATTGTGATTTGTGGTATTCGAAGACTATATTTACCGTATTTCTCCACATTGGTCCCCTGATTCTATTTCAAATTCGGGGTCAAGGGTATCCTGGACCAGAACCATTAGCAATGCAAATTTAATCAGAATAAATACATTTTGCTTAACAATACTAGTTCAAAACGTGCATAGAACGTTATTTCATTGTTGGTGCATACGTGATTCTTTTTCTATATTTCGATTCCTTTGTAATTTCAATTACAAAATCACCTCTAATGATTGCTGTGTTTCGAAAAGCATGTGGCGTTTATTCAAGTACCGCGACGTTTATATCTCGCTTGAGCACGGTACGCAGAACGTTTGGTAACTTGTGAAACTCCCTAGGCTCATAAATTTTCTTCGAATAATATCGGCGAGTTCCGTGATTCATTTCATTACTTTATAGGGATTTACATTGTTATCTCCTACCCGACCCATAGTTTAAGAGACTGTTGTTTTGTTTTCCTGAGTGATAACGTAAGAAAAGTTTACTTAGCAATTTAAGTCTACTTCGTGTTTAATGTATCCATTCCCTTAACGCAAAACAAATGCAACGGCAATAAGTACATACAAGGGCGACTCACGAGTAAAAGGTATCTAGGTGGTGTATTTGACGTATTGTTAATGGAAGTAGTTTTTACACCAAAATGGAATTTCTCTGCAATCACTTAGGAGTATGTGTGGTATAACCGCCACCGAATTTCACTTCGGCTTACATGTTAATTTAAACTAACACAGGTATCTCCGTGAAATATATGGCTTCCAGTGAAAATTTAGTTATTTCAGATAATGAGAAGCTTAGTTAATTCTAGTTATATTCTAGCTTTCAAATTTTAGTTAATTCTAATCTGTTCAAGAATACAAAATGATTTTTGATAACTATTGGAACTGGCACAAGGGTAATACGACTTCTAGTCATCAAATTATGTCTCAAATGCGACATACATACAGTGTGGCATTGCACGGAAATCATACCTAAATAGTGCGTAGGTTAGTCGTTCTAGATTTGCTAACAAATAACCAATTATTTTGTCTTAATTCGGTTCTCATAGCTCCGCTCCGCTCTCACAACTACAATAGCTACCAACTACAATATTATTAAGCATATTTTAATAATACGCAAGTGTTGAAATACGAAATGGCGTTCCTCTCGTTTGGCATTTATGAGGTTGAGTTCCATGCCACCCGTTCGAATAGAGCACAATTTGTTAATTAAACAAATGTTCAGATAGGTGCCAGGTGCCCGACAAATGTTGTGGTTGAAGATAACAATTAGTAGTCTTGTCATCATCCCAATAATGTTGCTTCGCAAAGATTCCCTGGCGCAATTTATGCTAGGCTTGCTTATGTGGAATAAATGATCGTAGATGATTGGGTTGTGTCTGTGAGTTCAAATGATTAGTTGATAACGGAAACGGTATATTGGGCAAAATAAAGCCAGGTTTTCGGTGTAACATTAGGGCGTAAACTCTGCTCCATCACAACTATTTTGGAGTAATAGAATGCTAAAATCAATTTTCCGAACGTATTTTGGAGTGCACACTGTAATGCATAGACAGTCACAATCCACGTTTTAGTGTAAATATTGCGTAAATGATATTTTGACATTAACAAAGCGGTAACACAATTTCAAGACGAAAGAAAATGGAACTAAAAACAGATCAGTAGAATCATCTATTTTTTAGAACTTCCTCAGTGGAAACAGGACGAATCACCTACACTCTTCAAATCCGGTACACCATGCGGTTATTTTAATAGCGGCGTCAAGAGTTGCAGCAACAAAATGTAAACCCTACCATAATTTCCCGACAGCACTCCCAATTTTCTTCTTTTGATTGCATTTACAAACGATAAAATCTCACATCCAAAGAAATTGTGTTAAAATTGTACGTCAATTTAAATACAGTCAATTACTTACACTGAAAACAATCACATATATACTGGAAGTGAAATAAATCAAGTTGTAATAACAGAACTAATAGCAAGCTGCATATTTGTGAAAATACATTTTTATCTTTGAATTTGAACATTTGAAATACACATTGAACTTCACCCAAAAATATTGACCCATGAACTATTGTTAAGTATGTCAGTATAGGATATCATTGAACAGGATTTTATGCAGATGTCTGGGATTCCTCCTTGATAACAGGAATAACGAAAATAAATAGTCAGGTAAGTAGTATAACCACAGTTTAAAGCTGTATTGTTTGGTCTACCCTTGCCATTTTATCGCTTGGCATTTATTTGTATGTGTTCATTTAATCGACTCAAATATTCGACGAATGAAGCTAAGTTATTAAAACCATTTCAAGACCAATGAAGCTCGTCTGTCTAATAATCTTTAAATAGTTGGACCAATTTATTCCGTTAAAATTAAATCATGTAGACCTGCAAAGTTAATCTGTTCAAATTAGTCAATTCCCAGCTGCTAAACTTTGTAAATGAAATGCCAGTTCGTTAGCATTGTCGAGACGCGAATGCGCAATGGTCGTGTGGTAACATACACTACTTTCAATAAATGTTAATAGAGTTGTCCGACTTCAGAAATGCGAGTCCTCAATTCAGTAAATTAGTTCGTATTTTTTTAATCAAGTGCCGTTTTGCAATACTCATGGGAAACGGATTATTTTTATTAAATGTCATTCAATCATAGCACGGAGAGAACCACGTGGAATATGGCTAATTATCAAAATGTTTCGATACACCATCGCTTTTGCTGTGAGTGAATGGGTATGAATATATGAATTGGGTGAAATTGGTGATATCGTATCATATATATCCAAATCACCCTTCCTCGTTATAATAATCCACCTTTACATCTGCATCATGATCGATCGCATATATCCTGATGTGATAAAATAACCTCCGCCGAAAATAAACTGAATTTCGGACGATAATTATATGGAAGTACTTCAAAGAAATAACTTGATACTTTCAAAACGTTGACATCTCAATCAGTATGCTTATATTTTCAAAACGACATATTTGCAAACTCTGTTAATTTCACGAATTGTGTCAGGGCTGAGAATGTGCGAGAGCCAATTGTTCGTCTTGTAGACCACTATTCCCTTTCCTGTCATTCGTGCATTTATTCAATTGTCCAGGTAGTTTCGTTCGCTGTGGAAAAAGGTAGATTACAAAATGTATCGAAGAATGATCTCCTTTATCCCATCATAAATTAGCAAGAGGTTCAAGCTCCAACTTAATAATTAAAACAATTTCGTGCAAAATGGTTAGCTTTCACCAGTGCAAAAACATACCAGCATTACTGTGAAACAACATGGTAATATTTACAATTATAACGGGAGACAGTAACGAATCACGATTGTAGATCAACACAGTACCGGTACAAGCATTTTTACTGATTGTGAGATCAAAGCGAATGCTTAAAAGCTGTTTGACTTGACTGTGCTTCCTTTATGATTTCCGAGAGTAAATTCTAACTGTTTTTCATCGTTCGTTAAAGACTTTTATCGATTTTCCATTGCATACGACGCAGCACCAAATTACGACGACGCAAAGTATTTGGTTCGATTTAGTTTATGAAGGCGATGACTACACTGTCGTAAAAGTTGATTGGAATGCTGCAGGTATTGGCAGGGATAGATACACTGTTGCCTTTGTTGTTAATAATTCATCCTTAGAGGACAAAGGCAAATGACATACTCAGCTCATAAAAAGTACGTTCCAAAAAAATGGGTTAGTCTGGAAATACCATTTTATATGTTTCACCTGCTCGGAATACAAGTAGCCGTAGTATACAAGAGAATATTAGTTCATTAATGGAATCACAACGTCCCATTTGTTTCAATATTCTTGCAGAAGTTTTAACTAACTAAGAAAGTGATGGCTTCGGGAATATATACCAGTCAACCATTTTTCAACTATTAATGTTCATTGAGAAGACATTTTTAAATTTCAATTTAAAAAAAGATCTACACGGTTTTTGCAAATACAAATGCACACCTCGTTCTTATTTTCAGAAATTCCCAAGGAGTCACACTATGCAACAACCTACCTGTGTCTCCCAAATTACGATTACAAGTCAAATGAAGAACTAACGGCGGCGATTTAAGTCAAAAGTTTAAGTGGGTTGAATATATCGTTAGCTCTGGCGCTGGCGCCTTAGATTGTAGGCAGCGACAAAATATCACAATTTCACGAATCTCACGTTCGGACCAATACCGATCCAAGTATCTAAACTGATTGAACTGAGAAAGAACAGTGTCGTTAACTACACGGTTACCGTTTGACATGCGTGGATGTGTACTACTTGATAAATGAACTGCTCTCGCCAGTTGTGCAACACGATTTCCAAAATTTATAACATTTCCACTCAACAAATACGTGGACAACAGTAAATGAAATATTTGGCATTACTGAAATGAGCAATATACTTGTGTAAATTCATATGTACTTCGTATAATCCATTGATGGAATCCAAACAAATGAAACCGTGTATGATTCATAATTGGAATGTATTACAAAATTCAGTGAAAATGATGTTTATGCGAAGCGATCTTCTAATTATAATCTGTAATTAACGCGTAACCGGAAAGCGAAATGAAATTCACAAAGTGAAGGTCGTTGATGTAATTATCTTTCAATTGAAAATTATGGTCTCTTTTAAGATTCAAAAAATATAGTTACCTATTTGTAATACCGTGGTAAAATATTTAATAATAAAAGAAAAATTTCGTATGAAATGTAGAATTTTCCGTGGCGAAAAATGTGCGAAAAAAGGTCAAACATGGTGCAAGGATTCAAGTATTGTTTGAAGGATCTAGATAAATCTAGAGCAATATAGTCACATTAACAACTTGTCCAATCACAATAAGTTTTCAATATTGCTCATTGTTCAACCACTGTCTGAAGGACAGTCTACTATCTGCGTTTAGCACTTAATTCAATATGTTGCAGTAAAAGTGGGCGCAGCGTTAGTGTTTACCACGTAAACAAAAAATTGGAGAAAAGAATCTCCTCACTTTCTATCATAAACAATTTTAGTTAAAATAGTTCAAAGTGCGAGTAATTTTTGCAATTAATGTATTCTCTGAATTTGGAGTTTTCTCATTAAACGATGTTGCCTGAAATATGTCGTTGAACAACATTACGAGTCTGTTTTTTGCATTTTACCTATTGATCTATAATTGCCGGACTGCATGCCGAAGTGAATAAATGGAAGTCAATTTCAACGAAAGAGAAATATTTCTCTGCGATCCAAAGCGATGGCAAAAGCTAAATTTTAGAAAGTGTTTCATTATTATTCAACTGGTACGACAGTCGATAAAATGATGATGCTTGATCTCCACGTAATTTAAATGGTGATCTTCATCTATAAATATGAAATAAAGGACCAACGGGAACTCCAGTCCTTTCCTAGGACGATTCTCATGCATACGTACTCGAGTGGTTTCTGGATTTCGTTTTGCAACGTCTCTCAATCAATTAATAGTTAACAATCACGCCATTGGCTAACATTACGTTACTGCACGTAACTGTGATTATTCTTAATATACATTTTCTACCCTTACCTTTATCTGCCATATACTATTATTAGGAAAAACTAGAATGTGCGAGGAGAAATTTTGAAAACTCCGTTAAGATAACAATTTCTGTAAAGTCTCTACTAAATTCATTTTATCTGTGGAAATAAAATCGTCTCTCATGAAATGTGATTATTCATTAACTCTATTGTTTTTATCACTGTCTTCTAACTGTTTTCTGGTTCAATTTTCCAACAATTTTCGGATATAAATGAGAGGACGCATTGGCTAGGATAAAAATATGAAGACAACCGAAGCATTCCAGAAAATGTCTAAAACGTCTGAAATCGTAAAAAACTAAATATATATTAAATAGATACACGAATGATATTCCAATTGATTTGTAATGCGTATAAAATATCACATTTGTAATTTTCAGAGCACTGGGCAAAGTCATTATGTAATCAATACTAACTTTTCTTTTAACACGGGGCCTTCAGCTGTACCAAACAGCCTCTAGACCTGGCATTTACTTATCACTTCACAGATGAGATGATTCCGATTTTACCTGTCACCTTGAAATTCAATTCATACTACAGAATTTTGAATACCATCACCGGAATTCGGCATACCAAATTTACCTTTAGAAAAGTTACAACCGTAACTACACTAAATGCAAAATATTACATGAAATAACAGAAATAAAATTGATTTTAGGTAAAATAATTTAGACATGCAAAGTGTTACGATTTATTTAAGAATGGCTAATTAAGCCGTACATTAATTCCATTAATAAAAGTGAGAATGCAATTAAATTTCGTGCTTACGAATCAATAGTTAGACTGCAGCTCTTCATTTTTATTACATGCACACGAATTTGTTACGGAAAAGGATAATTTCCCGAATACCACGGGCAAACAACGGAATAGTTTACCCAATCAGTTAAGACGCTTACAATTATTGGCCAGTATTCACCGAATAAAGACCAGTTATCAACCGCATTTTTGCATACATGCAAATACATTTTATTATTTTCAGGATCTAATTACGTGGTAACTAATTATCTTCAGCAAATCTCAGAAACGTCTGCTGTAATATACCCAGCTTTCACCAAAAGCTGTTTCGGAATTAATCCTTCAATTCAAACAGTAACTTTCAGTACAATAAGCATCCGCTAACCTAATTATAAGTTCATAAGGAACTGCATTTGATAGTGTCCAATTATCGTTTTGTGCGTAACTTTCCCCGTGCATCTAACTATGGCTAAGTGTTGGCTGTGGTAGAGACTAGAAACAGTTTTTCTGCTTTCTATTGCAAACATGTTTTGGAGGCCAAAAACAATTTCATATGTATGCTGGCATGCGGGGTTTACAATTCGTTACAGTTTACAAAAAACATAATTAAGTTTTCCAAGCAATCCCTCATATAGCATGTAAACTGCAGCTTGTAACATGTTTGATTTCAAACCTTTCAGGTCATCCTATTAACTTTGTATAGGAGATGTAAAGATAGGCTTTCTTTTCTTCCATTTCCAAACGAAAAATATTCGAGATTGTTCTCGGCGATTACTTATTGCATGCGCAAACGGAATGGTTTTTTAGCTTTGTTCACAAAATTGTCTGGGCACATATGCAGTGCAAAGTATGTAAATTAGTTTTGTTTTCTGGACAAATCCGGAAACAATATAAAAAGAATACGCGTTTGTTGTCCTGACGTTGCATCTGTTGCCCTTAATAATGCTTATTTTCATTATTTCTGAACTTCGAGATAGTTTGTTTTTTGCAGCAATAAACGAGAACTTGAAATATCCTACTTCAAGTATGCCATGCAACTTGGTACGCTGAACACTCATGGCAAACATTCTCTTCATGATGCAGTGACAATTCCGAGCATAATGCACCACGTTTTTGCTGACCTTCTGAATTTGTCAGTCATCTCAATGTCAGCGATGTAAGATCAAATAGTTCCATCCATTTCAAAATGGAAATAAATGGATCAGTGGGATGGATAAGAAGGTCATCGTAAGATGGCACCTGCTCTCAGCCAGAGAATATATTGAGAGTAGGAAAGTCCTCCTCAGGAAGAACATGAGCCTGTTGGCAAGTGATTGAGGCTACGACTATAAAAGGATGTTTTACATTTTACATTTTACATGTACTGCATTTTTACTGTGTGATCCAATCAAAGGCTGTTTTCATATACAAATGGAAGGGCCTTGCCTGCTTTTGAACGCTCGTTGAGCCTATATAGACCGCTGGACATACGGTATTGCCTAATAGGCTTATATTATGGGCGGTGATTCCGTTTCTTTCGTTTATGAACACACCCTTTGCTTGGTTTACCAGCATGTGTACCTTGGAAATTACTTTTAATAAGGTTAAAATGAAAAGCAAAACATTTGTCATTGTAATTTTTTAACATACCTGTGAATCAAATTCATTGACGCTTTCTTCATTTGATGATGCATTCCTTTTTGCGGATTTTTGTAATATTACAAACAAAATCAACACCAACGTTGTTATCACAACATTATATTTGTAAGCAGTGAAATAACATAGTTGTGCATTTTCATGCAAATTATTTTTACAGCAAAAGACAACTCATCAACTGTAAAGCAAATAGCAACATCGACAGATCCATATCCACGTCGTCTGTACTTACCTTTTGCAATAAAAAGTTTAAAATCAAAGGGAAATCTGTTGGTGGCACGCAGTTTTTACATCCACTTCTTCTCTTAAGCAAGAGTCCATAGTAAAAATGCAATGCTGAGTCCATATTAATTTTCCGCATGCTGACTTACAGTAAATGCCAATACTGTGTAAATGATTTAGGAATATCCTCTAAGTGCATTTATTGCATATCCTGGTAATGCTAGTGCGGCGTAGTGAATTGCGGCATTAATTTTTTATTGCTTTTTGACTTCGACATTGTTTTATTTTACTTAACGGCGTACAGAGCAGCGGCATAGTAAACATCTCGGCATAGTAATTCACGGCGTTATGAATTTGCGGCCTAGTGAACGTCGGCATTCCGTATTTGCGGCGCTGTAAGCGGTAAGCAATTTCATGAAATTTAATAAGCCAATAGGACAAGTATTTCTGTAGCTCTTCAAAATGCATGTTTTTTCTTTATTATAGCAGTGTTGAATAGCGATGTCTTGAATGATGGTCTATTGATTGCTGGATCGAGAATAATATAGCGACTTCTCAATTGTCTCAACCAGCATTATATTTATTTTTTTACTAGTAAAATCTTCACTCCTCACAAGTCATTAGTTTTGTTTAGTTGGTAAGTACCGTTCAAGCTTAAATTTTTATTTTAGCTATTGCATTTTGTTCACGGTGTGTCCTATATTCACGAAAAAATTGTGACGCCGTTATCAAAGTATATCAAAGTACTTGCACCACTGACTGTCTTAAATTATTAGGTAATGATTGGAAACGGATTATATTGGACGACATAGCAAAAAGTAATGTTGAATTATTCTGTGTTTATTTTTTGAGAACCTGGCATTTCTTACACTACTCCTCTTCCGTATTTACTAATTGTAAGATAGGCGTTTCTGGAGCAAAGGAAATCTCCGCGCATTTCTATCAAGTTGAAAGGATTGTTGAAGTATCTATCTAACTCTACATATGAATGACTGCGGTGGCCAACATTATATTGTATTCGAATATTACAAATAATTTTAATGCAGGTTCGAAAGATTGCTCCCCGTGAATAAGTTGTGTGCCTTCTGTGTGGACGTGGCAATGTATCATGCGTTTCATTATAGTGAATTCGAAAGAGATAAGCATGTCTGAGATTTCGTATTGTAAAATTTCAGAACAAAAAATTTCACAAAATTTAGTGGTTTAATTCCACAGAATTTTAACGCATGTTCATAACTCGTTTTGGTGATGCTCCCTGAAGATTACCTTAATGGCATGGTTGTACAAATAAGAACTTGGGAAAATTTGCTTCTGCATTTAAGAGAACTGTCGGCTAGAATTTTATAAAATTATTAAAATACGAACGGAACTGCTGGTTTATTTACCGGTTGTCCTTGTGGCCATTTCTTTGAATCATTTTATGCATGCAATACTTACCTAAAGATCGTATGTGATTTCTGGTTTTGCGCCATCAACATCTGTCCACTGTCCGCATTGCATTGACCGAATCAATTTTCATAAGATAGCTGAATGATTGTATAAAATATTTATAACATATTTGCATAAATACTTTCATTTTTAGAGTTCTTCCTAATTGTAACGGTCATTTAAATATAATTTTATCGCAACTACTTTGTTTGCCGTACATGCTTTAACATGATATTCTGCCGTATCCGCGTATCATAAAGCAGTAGCTTTTATATGCTTTCCGTTCTCACTGTTAATTGCATGTCTGTGAAGTAAAAACATGTTTTCCAGCAGAAAAAATTTACCCCACAGCACCAAATTTTGAACCGCAAAATCGGTCATAAATCGGACAGAAAAGGCAGTAACAGTACCAAATTGTACCCACATATTTGGGAGTCAACTCGGGTTCTATCTACATGTATCACTTGCCTACAATATATGAAACTAAAAAATCGTAAAATCACGAGCTAAATCAAGAGAGGTACCAACATGAGTAATATGTCATTCGAAAGGACTCTTCATGAGCTTTCGATTGATACAATAAAAATGATAAGTGACCGACTGGTTTATAAGTTACAGCCACTTAAGTTTAATTTCGCGAATATTTAGATTGGACTTTTTTTGTTTTGGAAAATTGGGGTCAAAAGGAAGTGAGGTACCAACATGAGTAATATGTCATTCAAAAGCACTATTCATCAGCTTTCGATTGATGCAATAAAAATTATAAGTGACCGACTGGTTTATAAGTTACAGCCACTTAAGTTTCATGTCGCGAATATTTAGATTGAAGTTATTTTTTGTTTTGGTAAATTTGGATCAATACTGAATGAGGTACCAAAATGTGACATGTGTCATTTGAGAGCACGCCTCAAGAGCTTTGTAGTATTGCAATAAAAAAATATAAGTGACCGACTGGTATAAAAGTTGCAGTCATTTAAGTTTAATTTCTCGAATATTTAAATTGGACTTTTTTGTTTTGGTAAATTGGAATCAAAAATAAGTGAGGTACCACAATGTGAGTTGTCTCACTCTAACGCACTCGTCACCAGCTTTCGATTGATTCAATAAAAATAATAATTGACTGACTGATTTATAAGTTGTAGCCACTTAGGTTTAATTTCTCGAATATTTAGATTGGACTTTTTTTGTTTTGGAAAGTTGGGGTCAAAAGTAAGTGAGGTACCAACATGAGTAATATGTCATTCAAAAGCACTATTCATCAGCTTTCGATTGAGACAATAAAAATGATAAGTGACCGACTGGTTTATAAGTTACAGCTACTTTAGTTTAATTTCGCGAATATTTAGATTGGACTTTTTTTGTTTTGGAAAATTGGGGTCAAAAGTAAGTGAGGTACCAACATGAGTAATATGGCACTCAAAAGCACTATTCATCAGCTTTCGATTCATGCAATAGAAATGATAAGTGACCGACTGGTTTATAAGTTACAGCCACTTAAGTTTAATTTCGCGAATATTTAGATTGGACTTTTTTTGTTTTGGAAAATTGGGGTCAAAAGGAAGTGAGGTACCAACATGAGTAATATGTCATTCAAAAGCACTATTCATCAGCTTTCGATTGATGCAATAAAAATAATAAGTGACCGACTGGTTTATAAGTTACGGTTATTAGATTATGGTGCGTCAGATTTTAACCCACAGCACCAAATTTTGAACCGCAAAATCGGTCACAAATCGGACAGAAATAGCAGTAGCGGTACCAAATTTTACCCAAATGTTTGTGAGACAACTCTGGTGCTATCTACATGTATCACTTGCCTACAATATATGAAACTAAAAAATCGTAAAATCACGAGCTAAATCAAGAGAGGTACCAACATGAGTAATATGTCATTCAAAAGCACTATTCATCAGCTTTCGATTGATACAATAAAAATAATAAGTGACCGACTGGTTTATAAGTTACGGTTATTAGATTATGGTGCGTCAGATTTTAACCCACAGCACCAAATTTTGAACCGCAAAATCGGTCACAAATCGGACAGAAATAGCAGTAGCGGTACCAAATTTTACCCAAATGTTTGTGAGACAACTCTGGTGCTATCTACATGTATCACTTGCCTACAATATATGAAACTAAAAAATCGTAAAATCACGAGCTAAATCAAGAGAGGTACCAACATGAGTAATATGTCATTCAAAAGCACTATTCATCAGCTTTCGATTGATACAATAAAAATGATAAGTGACCGACTGGTTTATAAGTTACAGCCACTTAGGTTTAATTTCTCGAATATTTAGATTGGACTTTTTTTGTTTTGGAAAATTGGGGTCAAAAGTAAGTGAGGTGCCAACATGAGTAATATGTCATTCAAAAGCACTATTCATCAGCTTTCGATTGATGCAATAAAAATAATAAGTGACCGACTGGTTTATAAGTTGTAGCCACTTAGGTTTAATTTCTCGAATATTTAGATTGGACTTTTTTTGTTTTGGAAAATTGGGGTCAAAAGTAAGTGAGGTACCAACATGAGTAATATGTCATTCAAAAGCACTATTTATCAGCTTTCGATTGAGACAATAAAAATGATAAGTGACCGACTGGTTTATAAGTTACAGCTACTTTAGTTTAATTTCGCGAATATTTTGATTGGACTTTTTTTGTTTTGGAAAATTGGGGTCAAAAGTAAGTGAGGTACCAACATGAGTAATATGTCATTCGAAAGGACTCTTCATGAGCTTTCGATTGATACAATAAAAATGATAAGTGAACGACTGGTTTATAAGTTACAGCCACTTAAGTTTAATTTCGCGAATATTTAGATTGGACTTTTTTTGTTTTGGAAAATTGGGGTCAAAAGTAAGTGAGGTACCAACATGTGTAATATGTCATTCAAAAGCACTATTCATCAGCTTTCGATTGATACAATAAAAATGATAAGTGACCGACTGGTTTATAAGTTACAGCCACTTAAGTTTAATTTCGCGAATATTTAGATTGGACTTTTTTTGTTTTGGAAAATTGGGGTCAAAAGGAAGTGAGGTACCAACATGAGTAATATGTCATTCAAAAGCACTATTCATCAGCTTTGGATTGATGCAATAAAAATAATAAGTGACCGACTGGTTTATAAGTTGTAGCCACTTAGGTTTAATTTCTCGAATATTTAGATTGGACTTTTTTTGTTTTGGAAAATTGGGGTCAAAAGTAAGTGAGGTACCAACATGAGTAATATGTCATTCAAAAGCACTATTTATCAGCTTTCGATTGAGACAATAAAAATGATAAGTGACCGACTGGTTTATAAGTTACAGCTACTTTAGTTTAATTTCGCGAATATTTAGATTGGACTTTTTTTGTTTTGGAAAATTGGGGTCAAAAGTAAGTGAGGTACCAACATGAGTAATATGTCATTCGAAAGGACTCTTCATGAGCTTTCGATTGATACAATAAAAATGATAAGTGACCGACTGGTTTATAAGTTACAGCCACTTAAGTTTAATTTCGCGAATATTTAGATTGGACTTTTTTTGTTTTGGAAAATTGGGGTCAAAAGTAAGTGAGGTACCAACATGTGTAATATGTCATTCAAAAGCACTATTCATCAGCTTTCGATTGATACAATAAAAATGATAAGTGACCGACTGGTTTATAAGTTACAGCCACTTAAGTTTAATTTCGCGAATATTTAGATTGGACTTTTTTTGTTTTGGAAAATTGGGGTCAAAAGGAAGTGAGGTACCAACATGAGTAATATGTCATTCAAAAGCACTATTCATCAGCTTTCGATTGATGCAATAAAAATTATAAGTGACCGACTGGTTTATAAGTTACAGCCACTTAAGTTTCATTTCGCGAATATTTAGATTGAAGTTATTTTTTGTTTTGGTAAATTTGGATCAATACTGAATGAGGTACCAAAATGTGACATGTGTCATTTGAGAGCACGCCTCAAGAGCATTGTAGTATTGCAATAAAAAATATAAGTGACCGACTGGTTTAAAAGTTGCAGTCATTTAAGTTTAATTTCTCGAATATTTAAATTGGACTTTTTTGTTTTGGTAAATTGGAATCAAAAATAAGTGAGGTACCACAATGTGAGTTGTCTCACTCTAACGCACTCGTCACCAGCTTTCGATTGATTCAATAAAAATAATAATTGACTGACTGATTTATAAGTTGTAGCCACTTAGGTTTAATTTCTCGAATATTTAGATTGGACTTTTTTTGTTTTGGAAAATTGGGGTCAAAAGTAAGTGAGGTACCAACATGAGTAATATGTCATTCAAAAGCACTATTCATCAGCTTTCGATTGAGACAATAAAAATGATAAGTGACCGACTGGTTTATAAGTTACAGCTACTTTAGTTTAATTTCGCGAATATTTAGATTGGACTTTTTTTGTTTTGGAAAATTGGGGTCAAAAGTAAGTGAGGTACCAACATGAGTAATATGTCATTCAAAAGCACTATTCATCAGCTTTCGATTGATGCAATAAAAATAATAAGCGACCGACTGGTTTATAAGTTACGGTTATTAGATTATGGTGCGTCAGATTTTACCCCACAGCACCAAATTTTGAACCGCAAAATCGGTCACAAATCGGACAGAAATAGCAGTAGCGGTACCAAATTTTACCCAAATGTTTGTGAGACAACTCTGGTGCTATCTACATGTATCACTTCCCTTCAATGTACGAAACTAAAACATTGTAAAATTACGAGCTAAATCAAGAGAGGTACCAAAATCAGTAATATGTCATTCGAAAGCACTCTTCATCAGCTTTCGATTGATACAATAAAAATGATAAGTGACCGACTGGTTTATATGTTGCAGCCATTGGATTATGGTCCGTCGAACACTGAGTTTTAGATTTACTCCACAGCACCAAATTTTGAACCACAACATCAGTCATAAATCCTTGATCTCATGCAGTAGCCGTACCAAATTGTTCCCACATATTCGGGAGTATACTTGGGTGCTATCTAAGTGTATCAGTTACCTTCCATACTCAAAACTAAAAAGTCATGAAATTAAGCGTTAAATCAAGAGAGGTACCAACATGAGTAACATGTCATTTGAAAGCAGCTTTCGATTGATGCAATAAAAAAGATAAGTGACTGACTGGTTTATAAGTTACCACCACTTAAGTTTGATTTCTCGAATATTTAATTTGCACTATTTTTGTTTTGGTAAGTTGGGTCTAAAGTAAGTGAGGTACCACAGTATGAGTAGTGTAATTTGAAAGCACACGTTATGAGATATGGAAATGATGAAAGGCTTTCAAAACAAGTTACTAATATTATGCTAAAAGTATTTGTTCGGAACAACGTTATGTGAATACAATAACATTTGAGGGCACGAATATACAGTCAAGGTACAATATAGTTAAAACTCTAGTATTAGAATGTCTTCAACACAGTGGAACGTGACACCATCTTACAAGAAATCGCGTCAGTGTCAAAGGGCGACCGGGCGGGGGTATTTAGAATGTATTTAAGGGTATCTAAAACAATAGCTACAACATTTATAATTGTCGGTTATTCTTAAATTTGGTCGCATTACTACATAAACACGAAGCCTTTTAAAACAATTTCGTCTCGCGCATATCAAATTTTGATATCTCACGAACTTTATACACGAACACTAACTCAAGTATAGTTGTATCTAAAATTCGAAAAAATAAATGTAGATAGGTACATATTATAAACAATTCGTCACCCATTTTTTTGCTCACATTTCGGTAGCGCATTCACGCTTTAATCCATTTTGACAGGGCACAGAAATTGCGTAATTTAATATCCGACTATATAATGATAATTGCTTTTGATTGGCACGTCACACAGTTTGGTAGCGCACTTATTAGCCCGGCAGGACTCTGCTAATGGTATTCATTTTGCTCGTAAGCTCACCTCACCGTGCCTCACCGTGCCTCACCGTGCCTTTTTTGTATTCATCCATATACAGCAGCTCACTTTGCCTCTTCGCTCTGCTCTACTCATCTGCTCTGCTCTACTCATCTGCTCTGCTATACTCATCTGCTCTGCTATACTCATCTGCTCTGCTATACTCATCTGCTCTGCTATACTCATCTGCTCTGCTATACTCATCTGCTCTGCTATACTCATCTGCTCTGCTATACTCATCTGCTCTGCTATACTCATCTGCTCTGCTATACTCATCTGCTCTGCTATACTCATCTGCTCTGCTATACTCATCTGCTCTGCTATACTCATCTGCTCTGCTATACTCATCTGCTCTGCTATACTCATCTGCTCTGCTATACTCATCTGCTCTGCTATACTCATCTGCTTATCTTCATTGCACGGTTTGTTTACTTTTGCCAGCTGGGTACGTAGCAGTTGTGATGTGGAGGTACATGCCTTATCAATGCCTCAGCAAGCTGAAACTTGGCACTCAGGGGTTTTTGATGATGGCAAATTTAATGAGAATAGTCTCGTGACCTTTCGACAACATTTGACCTGTGTAAAAGGTCAAGTTTACACAGAAGTGTGTTAGCGAGCTGAAACTTGGTACTCTGGGGTTTTCAACGATGGGGATTGCGATGACATGGTAGCTTGAACTCGTGATCTCACGATACACCAATGTCAGAGGTCAAGCATATATAGACGTGTGCTACATGATTCAAACGTAGGTTTCGAAAGTTGGATTTTGGACGCTTACTGAAACCTGACGGGCATTTTATAATTTAGGAAAGTTTTATTTTTCACTCCAAGTTGACAAAACCAAAAAAATATGAAAGTAAATTGCCCATTGCACATTGGTAGCGCCGTTACGTTACACGTAAGCTGACATAAACATAAAAATACTGAAATCCGGCAAATTAAACTATTAAACCGAACCGTCACTCATAATTTTTATTGTATCATTTGAAATACCATGAATTGTTCTTTCGACTGGTAAATCTAAACTATTGAGAGCGCACTTATTTTTCACGCCAAGTTGCCAAAACAAAAAAATACTGAAATAATTGAGACATTAAAATGAAACTGCTGCAACTTTTAAACCGTATGTTCACTCAAACTTATTATTGCATCATTTGAAATATGAATTAATCTTTCGAATTGCGCATCTCAACTATTAGTACCTCACTTACTCTTGACCCCACGTTTACCATTTTTATTAGAAAGCGAAGGAAGCGTGCTATTAGATGACACAACTCACATTTTGGTACCTCACTTCCTTTAGAACCCAAGTTGCCAAAACAAAAAAAGTTCAAATTAAATATTCGAGAAATTAGACTTAAGTAGCCGTAACTAATAAACCAGTCAGTCATTTATCACTTTTATTGCATGACTCGAAAGCTCATGAAGCGAGCTTTGGAATGACACATTTTGGTACCTCACTTACTTTAGACCCAAGTTACCAAAACAAAAAAGTCCAAATTAAATTATCGAGAAAATAAACTTAAATGGCTGCAACTACTAGACCTGTAGGTCACTCATCAATTGTATTACATCAATCGAAGGCTGATGAAGAGTGCTTTCGAATAACGGATTTATCGTTGTGGTACCTCACTTACTTTAGACCCCAAGTTACCAAAACAAAAATGTCCAAATTAAATTATCGAGAAAATAAACTTAAATGGCTGTAACTTATAAACCAGTCGGTAACTTATGATTTTTATTGCATCACTGGAAAGCTGATGAAGAGTGCTTTCGAATGACATATTACTGATGTTGGTACCTCTCTTGATTTAGCTCGTAATTTTACAATGTTTTAGTTTCATATATTGTAGGCAAGTGATACATGTAGATAGCACCAGAGTTGTCTCACAAACATTTGGGTAAAATTTGGTACCGCTACTGCTATTTCTGTCCGATTTGTGACCGATTTTGCGGCTCAAAATTTGGTGCTGTGGGGTAAAATCTGACGCACCATAATCTAATTGCCGTAACTTATAAACCAGTCGGTCACTTATTATTTTTATTGCATCAATCGAAAGCTGATGAATAGTGCTTTTGAATGACATATTACTCATGTTGGTACCTCACTTACTTTTGACCCCAACTTTCCAAAACAAAAAAAGTCCAATCTAAATATTCGCGAAATTAAACTTAAGTGGCTGTAACTTATAAACCAGTCGGTCACTTATCATTTTTATTGTCTCAATCGAAAGCTGATGAATAGTGCTTATGAATGACATATTACCCATGTTGGTACCTCACTTACTTTTGACCCCAATTTTCCAAAACAAAAAAAGTCCAATCTAAATATTCGCGAAATTAAACTTAAGTGGCTGTAACTTATAAACCAGTCGGTCACTTATCATTTTTATTGTCTCAATCGAAAGCTGATGAATAGTGCTTTTGAGTGCCATATTACTCATGTTGGTACCTCACTTCCTTTTGACCCCAATTTTCCAAAACAAAAAGAGTACAATCTAAATATTCGCGAAATTAAACTTAAGTGGCTGTAACTTATAAACCAGTCGGTCACTTATCATTTTTATTGTCTCAATCGAAAGCTGATGAAGAGTGCTTTCGAATGACATATTACTCATGTTGGTACCTCTCGTGATTTAGCTCGTGATTTTACGATTTTTTAGTTTCATATATTGTAGGCAAGTGATACATGTAGATAGCACCAGAGTTGTCTCACAAACATTTGGGTAAAATTTGGTACCGCTACTGCTATTTCTGTCCGATTTGTGACCGATTTTGCTGTTCAAAATTTGGTGCTGTGGGGTAAAATCTGACGCACCATAATCTAATAACCGTAACTTATAAACCAGTCGGTCGCTTATTATTTTTATTGCATCAATCGAAAGCTGATGAATAGTGCTTTTGAATGACATATTACTCATGTTGGTACCTCACTTACTTTTGACCCCAATTTTCCAAAACAAAAAAAGTCCAATCTAAATATTCGCGAAATTAAACTTAAGTGGCTGTAACTTATAAACCAGTCGGTCACTTATCATTTTTATTGTATCAATCGAAAGCTCATGAAGAGTCCTTTCGAATGACATATTACTCATGTTGGTACCTCTCTTGATTTAGCTCGTGATTTTACGATTTTTTAGTTTCATATATTGTAGGCAAGTGATACATGTAGATAGAACCCGAGTTGACTCCCGAACATGTGGGTACAATTTGGTACTGTTACTGCCTTTTCTGTCCGATTTATGACCGATTTTGCGGTTCAAAATTTGGTGCTGTGGGGTAAATTTTTTCTGCTGGAAAACATGTTTTTACTTCACAGGCAAGTTAATTGCATGCATGTTAGTTCGATCCAATTGAAAGTAAAAGTTTTATCTCTAATTTGCAATCTTCATAGCTACTAAGTGGACGTTCACGGAAAGAAATATTGGACAGCTAAATTTGGTCCGATTGTGCTAACCTTTACGTCATATTTTCATAATGTGGAGGAATCAATACATTTCATACTACAGGTAATAATTACTCATCTAGATATTCATATTTGTTGTCATTGAAATGCCAGCTTAATTTCTGAAGTTGTGGCAAAAACACAAAAAATGCTTGCCCAATCATCCCGTGCAAAACTGGATAATTCAGATATGACAAGGTCTTGAACTTGTGTTGTAAATTGATTTGCATGCACCCCCATAACACATTTTACATTTGCCATACGATTTATGGTTCGATGTATAGAAAACGGTTATCATTGGGTCCTGAAATTGGATTATAAATTAAATGATGCTTCACGATATGTTTTGTTACATCTATAATTTGAAACACCCAGGGAATACACATAGAAATCCGTTGACATTTGGAAAACAAATTTTGTGTCAGAATTTCTTCATTATAAATACAAGTTGAATTCTTTTGCAGTTAGAGTCATTTGGTAATGTATATAATTTTTACAGGAACGATTAGAACCTACTGCATGCACGTTGCCATCAATTATTCAATGTTACAGAATACGTTTTAGTCGTAAGAGTGAAAGTAGCCCAGGTATTAATTATGTTGACAAGTTATGCGACTCCAACATTGTGAAAATATTTCCTCTAAGCATTTTGAAAACTGGTTTTGATGAATCGCATTTCCGATGTTGACTATTCCCTGACAAAATCATTGGCGCATACTACAACAATAAATGCAAACTTCCACATTTAACATTGAAGTTCCCTGAAAACATATTAGAAACCAAACGTTTTACTGAATGAACAACCTAGACGGTTGTAAAATCAAATTAGCAGAGATTGTTAAGTAGTGGATTCAAAGTCTTCCACTTTTTTGCAGTTGTTTCAGTTGAGAAAATTTAATTTTCTTCTCGTTAGTGCGAATGATTTGCCCAATATAATAATTGCACTACAATTTGAAATTTTCAAACCGGTACCAATTTATTCATTTGTAGATGGAGACAGTTTCTTCCGTAAACCTGTCCAACTCTCTCAATTGTGCCAAGATTCAATTCCCAGATTGGTACTATTAACCATTTTACTTCACAGTCAATAATCATTCCAGTTACAAATAACGAGACAATAAGAGGGTGAATTACACTGTCCATTCGCCGTCCCTGTTTGCGAACAGAACTATTAGTTTTTAAATATATTCTATGTGTGTAAATACAATTCAATAATATTATTTTTCGTTCACTTGAATGTTTTGTCGCATTCCTAGTTTATATTTTCCTGTAAATATGTTTCGAGAATCTGGCATCAGTTCTGCAATTTCAAAATATTCCTCCTCCAACTGCTTACATATGGTTTATGAATACTGAAAATGTCAACGACGTTTGTCAGCAATAATGGTATTATTGTTTCTGTAAGATTTCAGGTTATTCATTTTTTGGATTGTTGCGGATTGCAAAATGATATACATAAGATTATGATACGTTTGTAATTTATGGGCTATTTCAGTCACGTTTGATATTTACAGCGTAATAGTTGGCAACGGAAAAATACAAATGTCCTTTTTATTTGATGACCCAATTGCACTTGTTTAATAAGACAACCAATGGTAAATACGGATGTTATATGATTAGTAGCAATACTTGTGGAAATCCGTAAAAACATATATTTACGCTTAATATTGGGAGAGTGGTTATACGGTCAGATGTCAATGCGACGGGTTACCAACAAATCGAGTCAGAATTAAAGATGAAACGCAAAAACAAATTTACCAGCAGAATGTTTCGAGCACAAATAACAATTGGGCTTAATAAAGTATTATTTTTTACAATAATTAGTGGAGCTATAGTGTAATAAAAGTTTAATCATGCATCTTTTGATGTAATGTTGAATGCACAGTATAGATGCATCAATACTCTCATCGTTCACTATTACTATAAAATACTGTCGGCATGTTAATAAGTATATCATTAGTGGCTTCGAAGGGTAAATTGATTGCAAGAAGTGAACCAAGTAATACGATTTATACAAGTTAATTTGTGGTTACTACTGTTTGGTTAACAAAATTTATTATGAATGATTGGCTGATTTCATAAAACAAAACATACGGTTATCATTAACAAACACATTTTTCATGCCACGTTGATGTGCGATTCCAACCGCACTTATTATTACTTATGTCAATTTGTCTTATGTATTCCATGGACCGCTCCAAAAAGGATCGTATTGTCATTGTCATACATAATTCCGAATTTTAAATGCTGCCGTGGGGAACATGATTTACATAAATTTTCAGTGTGCTATTTAGAAACGCCTCATCACAAAGAATTAACGGCCCGGTCTCACAAATTAAATACAAAGAAGTCCAGATTATCAAATTAAATATCAGGTATAGGATATTCCAGCATGGAGTTTGGCATTCGCTTGCTGCCAACTTTTGGTAGTTGTTTGATTCCGTTTATATTTCTACGCAGTAAAAACAGTAAAAGTTATGTAACTGTTAATAAAAAGTTATTACGACTATACTAGATAAGCTTGGTGTGCGCTATAACTACTTATAAAATTGTTTAAAAAACAAAATAAAAGCAAAATAATTTTCCGGCTCTGGCCTGCTCTTTTTTTCATGCATGGCTTCCAAATCCTTCGAATAATTGATGATACTTTTTGCTCGCTGAACGTGAGTATAAAGGTTAAAAGTTGAATTTTAAATAATTTTCTTTTCTATAACTTTCGCAAGCTGTTTGAAACAACGTATATGAAGACTACCGTGGATTACTGATCAGTACATCAGGACATAGGTTGCAAATTAGTTATTAGTAAGCCGGCCATCAGTAATTCTCTGCCAGCAAAAGCACAAATTTTATTTACAAATCCAGTCCTAAATAATACAAAATCCAGGTAAACGAAGAGCCTGCTTTCTCCGGATCAGCCAACATGCTTATCGCAGCCGAGGAACTGTTGTTCAGGTTTCACAAATTCGGCTACAAATATATGCGAGCGTTGCCGCTTGGTTGGAATGGAAACCGCACACTGGTGAAAATTTGGCTCTTGTTTGCAGTTTCCTTCACGCTTATCTTGTTGGTGGCAGCGGCAAGTTTGTACAATATAATTTCGCGCAACTGGATTGCTGTTTTGGCTTGTGGTGGCTTTCCTATTGCCGCGCTGGGCATCTGGCGGAACTCGGAAGTGATTCAAGGATTTAATCAACTCCTCGCTTTCGATGAACGTCTTACTCACGGTACAAACACCAAACTTCTAACATGCTTGCACAATATCGCTCACTAATTAAATTTGTATGCTTTTTTAGAAGTTGCTCCCAGAGATACGGATACATTTCAGAAATTTATTGATGCCATTCTTTTTGGATGTATTGCCTGGTGTCAATTCATGCCTTTAGGTATCGTAATCACGTCGTTATACGTGCCGTTTGACCCATTCTACTTTGTTTTCGAGGATCTGTTTGGCCGTTCATACGACCGCTCAAATATCAGTGTTCTGGGATGCTACGTATTTCGATTTGCAACAGTTCATGCCGGCTTTGAATGTACGCGATCATGCGTGTTTATGGGACTCATGGGTTGCGTCCTGCTGAATCGGCTCGGAAAATTTACTGAACATTTCAAGACACTTCGACTAACTCAGGATTATCAACATGGCTCTTAAATATTGAACTTATTTTGAATTATACATTTGCTTTACCAGTATTCTACCAGAGATAAATGAGTTGCTTTCCTTGGTCATTTCGTTCGGATTTTGGGGGTTTGTTCTTACTTGCTGGGTTTCCGTGCGGGCTGGAAAATTAATTCCATTTTTCATGTACTTGATGACGTCACTTTTTGGCTTGGGTTGGGGTCTGGGAGCCTAAGTTTTGCTGACTTCAGTTTCGCGGAAAAATCTTGTGGTTCGGGACATACTCAGAAAGTGGCAGCATCAGATCAGCCACATTTATTTCCATACGTGGGGAAGTAGTGAGAAAAGGCTATTGCGTATTTTGCAAAGGATGACGACCTCAGCTCGGCCTTTAACAATTGAATATAAGCCAGTTTGTGCGATACACCGCTGCTTTCCAATTGACACGTTGCTGAATGCCGTGGATCAATTGGCTGCGGCAGTCATAATGTTCTGAGCATGTAGTATTTTTAAGTAGTTCCCTATTTAATGATATTGATGGAAAGCATGACTGTATTATCATAGCGTTAAGCGTAATGCGAGCACTGTGTTTTGATGAGAATTTTATCGCAATTTAATCTCTGAAATTGGGATACAATGCAAAGGTAAATGTGTCATACCACAAGTCCATATATGCAAATTAGACAAATGCAAAATTATGACGACCAAGAATCTTTTACTTTGTATCAAATCCAATCCTTGAACATATTGATTAAACTTTGATGGAAAACTATTTGACAATCCAACATTTTAATATCGTTTAAATGAGTATATTCTAGAAATACTTCATTCCTAGCAAATTATATTAAATATCATTTACTTGCTAGAATAAATATTCATGAGATAAATAATAAAAATACTGAAAATTAAATTAAATTCTGTATAAAATGTTTTAAACATATCGCATCATTTTAGATTTCGTGCCAGCACTGAAAGTCCCAAGTAATAATTCAATTTTGGAATTTCATTTCAAATGTAGTTTTGTTGATGAGATCCAAGTTATTTTGATAGACAGGAAGAATTATTAGTTAAGTTAGCTGCCTCACGTTCTGGATGTTTGTCCTTCAGATTGAAAAGTACTTGTTGGATTCGACAAAACAAAAGGTAGACTGGGGGAGGAAGAATGACTGGGATTGATATGCCTGGAAAGGATAATCGACGAGAAGGTTACAGCGGAACTGTCCGTTGGTGTTAATGAGGCATGGATAACTTGTAAAGCGCTAATTGCTGATAGCAAATGAGTTGGAGTTAATTTTACAAAACTAGTTGGGATGACGTGATAAATATTTTCTTAATTCTACCTATTCATGATCGATCACAATTAAATTGAATTTAACTTGGCAACTTCTGTAACCTTCCGAAAACAGTGTGACTTTGTACAAATTTTGCAAAGTACAATTCTTGAATGCGGCTTGCGTATTAGACAGCGAGTCACTACGACCTCGCGCTCTATTAACGAAGTTTATTAATCCACCAATTTATCTACATTTTTGTCAATCCGACTGAAAGGAAGCTGTTCATTGTAAACATGGATGCAAACATTTCAAGCTTTTGCATTACATATCCAAGCTCTGGGAGCACGAATGGGAAGACATTTTGTACTATTTAACATTATACTGCCGTTATTCGAATATATGGCGTTGAATTGTGCGTGAGGTTTTAATAAACAATAATTTTCCTGTGTGGCAACTACCATCATTCAGAAAGCTCTAATAGTTCATAGTGTCTTGTCGACAATAATCGACAAGATTTTACGCACGCGAACAAAGTCTGCTTCTACTGAAAATGCAATCAAGTATTGATATTGTTGAACAGGAGTGGTGTAAAAAGTGCTGGTAAGGCCAATCGAATTTATGATAAACTGTACAATTTCAATAGCAAATTGACTAGGTACACTGGAGTCATTGGTCAGTATGGTCGGATGATATTGATGTGCTTCAAGTAAATATGAAGGAATATGAAAGTTTCAAGGTTGTCATTAATTATCCTACCATCCAAAAAAAGATATTAATAACTTAATGTCACAGACTCTTTTAACATATAATATACTCCCTGCGACACCAGTACAGCAGACCTATTCACTACTAACTTTCGGAACAATATTCAATTTCACCTGCAATATTGTAGCTGGGAAATGTCGAGCATTTCCATTAGCACAGATGACTCTCGTAATGGTTTTCCTTTTACAAAATATCTGTGTTCAAGCAATAAGGTTGTCCATTCCGATTGAACAATATTAGAATAGCCGAAAACCATAATTCCGAAAAGTGGGAGGCATCACGACGGCTATAATTTGTAATGGAAGGAAACACTATGGAATTTTATTTCCAAATGGTAAGAGTACAACTAACCTGTTGTCAGAAAATTTTGTTCACATACCTTGTCGAGTTTAAAGCGGTGTTTAGAAGGAACATGAAATTGTGAATACTAAAGACTGCCCATAAGTTCGAAAATGTTAAAAATTTAAATCACGAACATTACTTCTCAATCAGCAGGCAATTATTCTGGGGTCACATTTTCATTCCATTCTTCTAATACACTTTAATTCTCCAATTACGTTTAATATATTACATTAAAAAAGTCCAAGGATGTTTTTGTGTTAACATTCAGTTATTCTGATACTTACGATTAGTAAGATATCAAAATAGCACCTGGATGTGGATAAGTTTGTTCTGGACGTATTTTTTCGTGCTGGACTTGAGTCAGTATGACCACAAAATACCTAATCGCCCGCTTTCCGGGCCCTGTTAGGCATTATGCAAAGCAATTGGTATTTTATGTGTGAGGAAAAAAATGTGCATGTGAATGGCAATCTGTAGATACATTTAGACGCTATAAATCGCCTTAAGCATTATTTGTTGTTAGCCAAGTGTAGAACGACGACGAGCCTTTCTGGCTACACGACGCTTTCCTTAAAAGGATCACTTGAAACGGAATAGCAGTAGAGAGCAAATCTAGCAGGAGATGAAGAGTAAAATACTTTCTTCAATGGCAGTAAATAAATTTACTAGCAACATGGCAACATATGACAATGGAAATTTTAATAAATTATTTGTTCTTTGGCGGGAAAACTGGTCATAAATGTGCAATTGCTTCTATTGTCAGCAAATGGCAAGAAAATGTAACCTTTGCCGACTATAATTCTAATGAAGACCATCCAGAAAACATTTGGCGGTTAAACGAAGCAAACACATTATGGTAACTGTACAAAACAATAATATGGGTCGGGTCAGATTTGCAAACAAAGTAACTAACAAGCAGCCAACAACTTATCGATGTACCAAATGCATTAGAGCTATTGTCTTCAGTTGCACTGTTTTGTTTTTATGAGACAATTCGGACTCACTTATTCTTTGTGCAAGAATTTTTGTAAGTAGTCAACACAATGGAACACAAATCGATGAACTGAAATATGACAACAAACTTAAACTACAATGAATTGAAGTATAGTGTTTATTAACAAATGTAGATGTGAGCGGACTGTGCAAGTATAGGTCGGTTGTCGGAGCTTAACAAAACTGCAAATTAAGAGGAAAGGCTATGTTAGTAGGAAAAAATAGGATGTATCGCATAAATCCTCGGTTGCTGATTTGTCACCTTTTGAATTACTTCCACAATTCAAATTCCTTTTCAATTTTCTGTCTTAAGTTATTAGGCACCTTAACACATATGGGTATTCATTTTCTCAGCAGATTGATTTGGAATTGTGATAATTCTATGCAACATTTTTTAACAATTCCAGTCTTGTCGACGCTTATTATTCCCGAAGTCGTGGTTTTGGAATCATTGAAACGACCTCAATTAGACACTGCCACCAGTGTTTGTTTTATAAGTTCCCAGGTTAATGGTCTACAGTGGTTTGTTTTTGCGATTAATTTCGTAAACCAGAATAGTGTCTCTGGTATCGCGCTGATTTTCAGCTTTACGATTGTTGGGCTTTAGAGAGTCACAGATTCATCCTGTAGACACTTGTAGTATAAAGTTTTTTCGCTTATAAACGGCGTATTACAAGTCGTGAAAACCGCACCTTTTAAAACTAGAAATTACTATGATTACCATGTTTATTTGGCGCAAGCTGCTAACAGAGCAAACTCAATGTGTAATGGGGTTCAAGGAGCTGTAAAACAAATGAAATAATTATCGTCAACTATCCTTGCAAATATTGCAGCGCCAGTACATGATGTTTTTCTTTTGACCACGTTTCAATTGTTTGTCCATTGAAAATAAATTGGGTATTCATATAGTTATAAAGACATGCATTCAGCTTGAAATGTCTCGCCTTGTATATACACTGAACTGTAATTATAACACCAATATTAATATTATTAATGGTTTACTCCTCAGGTTATATCTATTGATAATTGTATTATCGCAATGCGAAAAACGGAATTACAATACAAAATGTCAATGCAGCACTTTTATATCCATCAATTCAATGCTTTTACGACACATGCACAACGGAACCAACCACCTTGTTGGCGAATTATTTCCAGCTGGCTCCAACTTTACATTTGCGACGTATGATCTGTTCACTTGAAGACCTCGCTGGACTGACAAATACAATTATTAATTGGTGTCAAATTAAATAAAACTTTATATATTTGTTATAGACTGCTGTCGATAACCTTTATCAATTTATTATATTTTGGAAATTAGAATTTACACTTGTTTTCGCGATTGAGATTATGCTTATTGGAATCATTTCATAATTATTCACAAGCAATTTACCTGAAATTTAAAAAATAGCTCTGCAAAACGAACTATTGACATGC
Source organism: Sinella curviseta (assembly GCA_004115045.4). Taxonomy (NCBI): domain Eukaryota; kingdom Metazoa; phylum Arthropoda; class Collembola; order Entomobryomorpha; family Entomobryidae; genus Sinella; species Sinella curviseta. The sequence continues at coordinate 5,419,210 of CM023201.3, read as the reverse complement.
ATGTTGAGACCGTTGACTATCTTTACAAATGTCTAAGGCAGCCACTCCGAATTCAATGTTTAAGTCTCATCTCTGTAAAGCATAGAAATAGATCATGGCTTCCTCAAAAAGGTTGTCGCCGTCGCCAAGGCTACGCAAATGCTTGGAAATAAATTACTTGAAGATGCCATTCGTGAACTAGTTAACAACTAGCAACCCGATCGCCTTTTAGGTATGAATGTTATTCTAAAACTTAAGCAATGCATTGCAATTTTATTTCAACTTTTCTCAAACTGTTTTGAAAAATTTACTACTTCTTACATAAGGGACAGCGAAACAGTTTTACAATCCTGCTTTCAAGAAAGATAACTCAAGACAAACCATCAGAGGTAAAATAAATCCCAGTTGCCGATCGAATTTATTCAGTTATTTGTAATCCTATACAACAGTTTTACACCAGAAATATTCAATACTGTTTATTTGTAATTATTCTATAAATTACAGTTATGCCCATGCATGGAAAACAAATTAGCAGACGAAACACAAATCATTTCATTAGTTGCAATTTAATTTCTACCATATCTAAAGAAAGAATTCAAAAGTAAAGTGCTCCTAGCAATGAAATTTAATAAATTATTCACCCGATCGGGCGTAGTGGTGTTCGTAATTCCCGTTGACTCATATTCCCTAATTTGTTCTTCGGTTCGGATGGATATATTTTGGCATATTCTTGCTTGCTAACCTTCTCTCATCTCTTCCAGCCGTTAGTATAAAATACGAATGCGAACTGAGGAGACGGGAATCGTCATTTCAGCTTCAACTTTCCGCCATGTTCGTTGGCATTTGTGAATACTGGTATCTGAAATAGCAAGTTGTTAATCAAATAATAGGAAAATGAGTGAGTACATATTATAATGTGGCAGTTGAATTGGAAATAATATACAATATGTAATGGGACTGAACCAAGTTTGACATAGCTAAACATTGGGTTGTCCATCATACTTGTCATGTTGTTGCGGTGCCAGCTATGTATAAGGCGGGCGTAATATGAAAGAATACAATGTGTACTCAAACATAATTACTGCAAACCATCTGTGTAAATAGTATAGGACCCGTGCATGCTTTCGTATTCACTCCATTTGTATCGTTTTCTTTGTGAGCAGCACTGCATCGTATCATTTTACCTGCATTGCACATCTCGCCATCTTGTATTCAACTGTAATTATAATACTCGCTATGAATGCAGACTATTTTATCTTCAGATCACCTACTGTACATGTTGTAGCTATACTATATGATAAACAGCTCCAAACGCTTCAAAGTTCAAAATGTCATTGGCTTTTCCCGTTTTATCCATGCAGTGCAGAGTATGCACCTTCCAATTTAACTCAATCTATTTGTATACTCTACGCATACTTGGCGATCACCTTTACTGTATTTTTTTCCACCTAGCGACAATATCGTAGATATGGCGCATTATCTAGTCACTTGAATTACTAGCTTAATTGACAAATAAAATTACTCATCCATTGCAAATTGAAGACAACTGTATATATTTATCATAGACAGCGTTCGAAGACATTTAACTATTTATGTTGCTTCGGGAGCTCAAAGTTAAAATCTTTTAAATTGTTCCCGTGACCAAAATTATGCATAACTGATTTATTTCTTGATTATAAACTAACAATTTAATTGAAATTCTAAAGCAAATAGAACTTCAAAACGGTACATGATTATGACAATTACGAAGTTGATATAATTGTGTTGCTGAAAAGTATTTGGGGGGAAACAACATGAGCTTATCAAACTATACGATATCCTGCTTCATCTCATCTGTTGAGAGCTTGAAATTATTCTCTTCAGGTTTAAAGTTCGTAGATCACTAATACATTTGAATCGCCCAATTTTGATACAATTGTGATTTGATGAATTGATTGGTTTACACAGATTCAACGCATCAACCTGGTCCACCAACGCAGCAAAACAAACTTCGCGGGAAATGATACCCCGGAGTCTACCATTACCTGCCCAAAGAGGATACAAAATTGACATGAACACTGCAACTAAAAGCAGGTGAAGTAACTTGGGGTCAACAATATTTACTCTGCAAAGCAAATAGATAATTTAAACCTAATAAAGGTTTTCTGATATGACCGCGAATAAACCCAGACCTTGCATCAATAATTCAAGTTAATAACTTGGTTATCACTGTAAGATTGTACAGTTAGAAAAACAAAATTTCACCTGTTATAAAGATATTGAAATCTAACAGCAAATATTATTATGTCCTTTTAAACGCTCCAAACCAGAGATGCTGCTGTCCTTGAGTCCATTACAAATCATTCATATTGATTTCTAGATTAAACCACGATTGAGCTGGCATTAGAATGTGAAAATGACATGGTGAACATTTAGTTGTGACAATTGTGTATGGTACCTCATTTGAACTCATGAGGAGCAATCCAGCAAATGACTGCATAGGGCACTCGTGTGCAATGATTAATTATAAAACTAGTTTCACCAATTGCAGTATCGAAGAAGCAAAAACATGGTGAAAGCAGCTCCTTCATTTTCCATTATTGTAGAATAAGGAACTACTCACAACTTATAAAAGCCATCTACATCAAATCGTTGTGAAAATGACTTGCTGAAAGTATCTATGTCTCGATTTGCAGAAATAATTTAATAGATGCTAAGAAAGTAGTGATTACTGCAAGTAATGTAAAATATGTGGTTCAATAACTACTTCTCGCACATTAAACCTTCTTGATGCTCCCAACCTAGCTGAAAAATATTTTCAGTCCACCACACAATTTTATATTATGTCGTTAACCTGTGAAAAATGTATTTTGTGTATGATTGTCCGTAAACGTGTACAAATTAGCCAAAAATGAAAAATATTTGCTTAATTTTCCTAAAGCATTAGTACTAGTACACCACAATATCCAATTCTCGAAAATACCAATCTGGCGATAGATATCACATGCTATTTGTAAAGACACACGTACTGACGAATGGATTGTCGCAGTGTCGAGGGAACTGGAAAACGACAAACTGTTCAAGTTATTCTGAAATATTTGTTGGAAATTTCGTGAATATTGGGCGTTTAAAAAATAGATGAGGACGGGATCGCTGCATATTTGTTCATATCCATTAGCTTGATACCGGCTGTTGTGTTAAATCTGTTAGATTATATGCTCGTCGCTTTGGGGATTTGAACGTATTCGCAAGGCGCAATGAGTGAAAATACGGTCAAATCAATTGATTGCTTACAAGTCGAAGATACATAGCTCAAAAATTCGAATATACCACTACAAGCATGTCAGCACGAATACTTTGGTACTTATAGTTTCAACAAGTTCTTTATCTGTTAGCTGGTTTCTATTTGATTCACTACTTGTTTATAATTTTAAGAAACCACTACTACGTAAAGCAGCACATCCATATATTTAAGTTCCAACCTAAATGGTGTTTATTTTGGCCTCATCTGGGGTTACCCAATGTAGTCGTGAGTATCATCCAAAATTACAACCTTCCAGATTTATTGCATTTGGATGCCTCAGAAATGAATAACAATGTGGGAAAGATATAACAGGTCATTTATCCAGCAGAAGTCTCGAGATCTCCCGTTCGTTTATCTCAACGATTTCAATTGAGGAAGATATCCTAAAGAAACATAATTGTATGACAATTTTTGAACTTCACGACGGAATTGAAATGTAAATATTGCTATGCGTTCTACACTTCAGATTCATTTAAATACAGACACTTATGAATGCTGATAATGATTTGTATCATAACAAGATTTTATTAAGCTTAATGTAACAAAGCGACGAAAAACGTCACATACAAGCACTAACTATATTAATCCGCACAGTGGAATTTGCCATAAACTAATCTGTAGTAACTGTAATTCCCAACACAACCATTGATGGTCCGCATGGCAGTAAAACCATTCAGAAGATTCTGAATAACGTTTGCACGGGTATCGTCGAATCATTCGACTCCAATGTAATGCATGGTCAATTAATATAAATAAACTAGTGTAAAGCAGTATACAAATGGGCTATGCAACGAACATGCATTTCTTATTTGAGAAACTATAAAAAGTTGTGCATGTGTCAGAATAAAAGAAAATACGATATCAATTCTATTTACACACTTTCCCAGGCGAACAGTTTTCTCGTCAAGCTTAGGACGTAGATTACCATCACGAACTAATAGTAGAACCTATCCGTGTGTTGTGAAAGCAGTAATGAAATATTCCTATATGGCTGTGTAAAATGGATAAAAATAGTGTTCATTTTTAAAACTATTCATTCCTTTGTTTTTCTATCAGATTTGACCATTTAAATATGTAGTTCAGTTACGAAACAATGTGAAATTGAGAGAAATTCGAATGTGGCATTTTGCGATCGCAGTGGAAGCAAGAGGAATATGATATCCAATTAAAACAACATAGTATCGATTTGTCTGGACAAGACTATACAACCTTTCTTCAAATTAATTCCAACAAGGACCATGTCGAAAGTAATGGACGCCGAAGTCTTCAACATTACAAGACAGGAATTTGACTTTTAAAAGTATTGCCACCACCAGCTGTACAAACTATTTATTCACAATCGGTTTGACATGTTTCGTTCATTATTTTTTGCCTCGTTTTGTTTAGAGATTCACGCGCGTGTTTTTTTGTCTCCCGACTTCCGGCCAACACCCTGTCCTGTTGTTTCAGTTGAGAGAATGGTGCTAATATTTAGTCAAAGGAACAATAATAGTTAATCTTCGATTTACAAATAAGGAACGAAGCAAAACCTTCAAACTCATGTTACAAAATTACAACGTATGCTAACGCCTTGGTGTCACCCAAGAATTATGAAAACGTCCCAACGCAGTACGGAGTCATCAAGTTGTTTTCCTCTGTGCAACTCTAGTAAAGATCGGGTACCATTTTAGCTATGTGTCCAAATAATAACGTGGATAAAACTAATCATGAATTCAACCCGGCTTGGATTTTCGTGTTCAAAAGAGAAGCTGCATCCGTAAATTATAAATAGACTGAATAAATTTTTTTACAACAACCCACCTGATTATTAATATTATTCTGACCGCCACAAAAAAATTATTTCCATTCATGCTGCGTAATGTATCCATTGCAGCTACTTCAGTATTTTGATTGCAAGCAGCCAAAATATATAACATTTACTAGGCGAACCGGAAGCAACCCTATTATGTCCATCCGCTAATTCTATCTCCATGCACAAAAGCTGTCAGAATTAATGAAATTGGCAGAAGAGAGTTACTTGCATCTTCGGTATTATTAAAAATGCTATCGAATTCCAGACGAAAATATAGTACTACAATATTAGCCAAATGTGCTCGACAGTTTCCATTGAAACAGAAATAGCCAGTCTCCCTGATTGTACTGCAGAGAAAAAAATATTACAAATTTCATATTTGCATCGTAAACTATGAGTGCAATGTAAAAAACGGATGTGCCTGAGGCTACATAAAAATGGTCCAAAAATACTATGTAAAACACACTTGGAATTCAATGATTTAGGATTATTAGTAATTGGAACCCCCTTCAATTATAACCTGGCATTGTTCACAACCTACATTTTGCACCCCACGCTACCATTTACCAACACGAATAACAACCTGTTTGGAGAATTATATTCCGTAGCAACAGTATTTCATTTTATGGCGTTCTATTGTACGTAATATTTAATGTAGCCGTACTAATCAAAAAACAATATTTACATGGACGTATATCAAATGACAGACCATGTATATACCCTACAAATTTCAGCATTCAATATGATTTTATAATTAATATTTATTCCCCAATCCATTGTGAAGAGTTATTCGGTAAGTCTTAACAAAACCATAAATGCGATATTAGGTGCATCAGTAAATTACTGATTTGTTTGGAAAACTTATGACAAAAAACGTGTATTTTTTGTGAGCGGAATTTGTCACTTGGAGGTTTACACGAAACGGGGTTTAAAACTTGCACAGCAGTAACGTTTTTGTAACGCCAACAAACCTCCAGTAGATATGTTATTATTCCAACTGACGCAAGACATCCCACGAGAATTAACACGGGTAGTATCTTGGGCAGATTAATCTGATCATTACTTACATCCAGTTTTTCTTTGCTACCACTATCATCCGTTATGTTGAGCGTGCGTCTTCTTGCTCTTCTCCACCAAACTTCCCATTGACCAGTTATACCAGATTCCAAAAACCTGGTGAACGTTCGTACGATGTACCTTCTGTTAATTGTGTAAACTTCCAGAAACGCCATTTGCTCAGACAATAGTTCCGGAATCACAAAACAATCAACATCAGCCATTACACCAATATCCTTGGTTACAAATCCTTTTTGCAGCGAAGCCTGGAATGGATCCGAAGACACCAAATATTTCCCATCTGTGTATCTGCTCCAAGTTGTTCCGACATCTTCATAGGCGAAGGATGAGTTCAAAGACTCACAATGCCTCTCCTTCTAAATGCGTGATAATAGGCGTGTTGCGGCGAAGCGTACACATTCAGGTAATGCTTATACCATTTTATTTTATATCCAGCCAAAAGTGCTTCCTTCCAAGTTTGAAAAACTTTGGGCGTGTCCGGCACGGAGAGAATACGCACTATCCCCTCACCATAGAAATTGCAGATGAATAGTCCCAAAATGTCAACGCAGAGAATGAGGGAATAAAATGTTACTTTCTTATTTGAGCGTGCACCAAAAAATATTCCAACCAGATCTATTGCCAATGCAAAGAGTCTTTCAATTGGTTTAATGGACGGCCACATGGCAATAAACCAGACAAACACAAGCGTACCGAGCACCGATATCCAAATTGGAGAGCTAAATGGAGCGAGCCAAACTGAGTAGTCAATACCAATGTTTCCGCCACTAATGTTATTTGCTGCACATGAAGTTAAAACTCTAATGTTGGGGCCAACGTAGTGCATTCCCGTTCGAATATGTTCTTTACCCTGGTACGTTGTACGACTAATCATGGTTGCAAAGAACTGTCCAGCTAAGGTAGTAGCGTGGTAATCCATTGTAAAGTATTCGTGAAATATTGCGGAGAAATTGTGAATGTCTGTGACGTAGAGCGCTGTCATTAATTGAATATCGCCAAAGCAATTGATTCCAGGCTTCAGATTACCTTCCGAACATAATGCATTTTGTCTATTAGATTTCAACTGGATAAATCTGTCCTTTATACCAGCTCGTACGTCCACAATCCTTCTGTTTGCTGACCAAAACAGCTTCGTATGTGCTTCCGCAGGATTGAGTAAGTAGAGCCTTTGAATGCGCGGATCAAATAATACATTGTCACTTTTGCAATACCGACTGCAAACAATGCGGTACAGAATGTGAGCACTTTGATGTTCAGGGAGGAGTATAATAAGCTTGAGTGCAGGTATATTAGCGTGTTTCGCAGAACATATATCAGTCTCACTTCCACTTCGGCCCTGCATCGTAACAAACATGAATACCGTGTGAATATGCATGGAGTGGTGGAAAAAGGTATCGAAAACCGAACCATTTTCAAAATGTGTTTGTAGAGGTGACAAAATTATTCGAGATGGGAAGGAATGTTTACCATACAAACTTATACTGACATGGGTACTCCAATTTCTAAACACTAATAGCACAACACTGGGAAACAATAACTGACAGTTTCTGGGAAATGAGTGCAAGTACACTTCAAAGTGTCCAAAATTACTTGAAGATATTGATCGTAAGCTACTAGAAAATTGCTGAACCGACTGTGTATTACATTCAAGTTGTTTTGATACAGCTTCTGGTACTGCTAGTGTAAACAAAGCGAGATTACGCAGTAACCAAGACAAGCACAAATTCATTTTGAATTAGATCCGCCTGTTGTGTCAGCAGCAAAATCTACAAAAATAATTTGAACCACCAGCAGTCAAAAACCTTAAATCGTACGAAGCAAATGGAACGGTTTATCAATCACTATTGCGAATTGCACTGTAGCGCGGACCTCCAATTTATCTAATTCTTAATGCTAGCAGTCTTAGTAGAAGATTAACGTCTCGAAACTATAACTTGATGAAAAGGTTTTGTGACACAATTATGGTACATTAAAACCTAAATGTGGTTTTCATTTCTGAATATCACCAAGATTTTCAAAAAGTCTTAATGTAGTACTTGAATTTCTAAACTACGAATTAAAGCTCTTACGTCAGGACTTGAATTCCAAGTTAACACCGAAATTGCGGCAAAAGATATTTCTACGATAGGAAATCCCATGCTGCTCTGAACATTCCGTCGAAAAATTCTAACAAGAAGTTAAATATTGGAAACCGTGATATTCATTAGCTTGTATGTAAATAACGGGGGTGTATTCCAATGCACTGGGTAAAAACATGTTAGTTCAATTGTGTGATATAACTGTCTTGTCTGTCGAGAACAGCTATTTTTATTCCTAGCATACAATTGTTCCATACTCCGCAGTTGACGGTTAGCTTCTAAAAATCAATATTACATTAGACAAGTTCAAATCGAAAAAGTTGGCAAATTGGTTTTTCTAAAAACGTCTAAAAATATACCGATGGGATGTAAATGAACATTTCATAGGCATGGGGTTTATTTGAATGCCGATTATTTATGATTTTTGTCGAATTTGTATTCAAGTTTTTTGAGAAATATTTTTTCCAAATTCAACATTTGTACAGTGTACGTACATGTAGATCAAATTTCAATTGAAACATCAAGTTGGAAACATTTTATGTATCTGCTATGACCATGATAAGTGGAAGGAAATATAATATTGATTTCTCCTGTGATGCTTGCTCTGTAATTAGAACGTCGCTTTAGTAGTGAAAATGTAACCAGAAAATATTGGTTATTATGTAGACGTAATAATAACTCCTTCTTCCCGATCAGAATATGTCATATGTTACCTACCATTGCAATGATATTTTTTTAAACGAGCACATCTTTGGCCTTCTTAAAAGGAACATATTTACGAATTGCTTTCATTCGGCACTGCACTGGGATACAGACAACCATTTTGCATATCGTTTCTAAATACATTTTTAAACACGACTAACTTACCATTATCTAGCCCATTACAATAAATAAGATCACTGTCCTTAATGCGCTTAATGTTTTGCGTATCACGTAACGGAAAGATTGTGTCGATACTTCCACTTCAAGCACCAGATACGAAAGTAAGTTGTAAGTACCAAAATATACCTGCTTATACATAGTATGGAATTGATATCAACTTTGACTTCCTATTTCAAAAATATTCTACATGTAAGTGTACTGAAGTTATATCCAGTGCCCTGTCCCAATCAATCCTACCTTTAATAGACATTTATAGGTAGATATTTTATACATCCCGCTCTACTGTTTTATGCATGCATTATGCACAGTAACAAATTGTGCAACCCCAGCGTTTTATAATTCCTTTATGATTACGTGATACAATATTACATGAAAAAAATTAAACTAACAAAATAAATGACAAATCCTCGACACACTACCTTATGTAAACTGGTCGTATAACGTCAAAGTAAAACTAAATTGTCCGATGTTGTTACAAATAACACAGTTAGGCAACAGCTACGCAAGCATTATAAAATGCGGAAAAACCTCTCCCGTAATCAACTATTGAAGTAGTAGTAACCAGCATTTTCAAGTCGAACGTTGCCAAATCTTTCGAAAAAACATGAACTCCTTAACTACGGGGATATCCACCGTTTTACAGTGTAATTCACTGATGCATCCGGCGTTACTGCGGCTTGTTCTGGCGCTACATACTGTGTACTGTCCCAATCTATGCAAGACCTATGTTTTCAGGTTAATATTTTGTCAATGTCCACTCTGCTGTTTTAATTTAGAGTTATGCATAAGAATAAAAACATATTGCGCAACTGCAGTGTTAAATAAAGCCTGTCGTGATACGTCATAGTTTTAAATCAAAGTTATATAATGCACACGGAAAATAACACATTAAGTAAGTCGTTCACATAACGTCTTATGTAAATTGGTCATGCAACGTTAAATTTGAAATAAGCTTTTCCATGGCAGTTATGAATCGACCAGTTAAGCAACAACTGCGCAGATATTATAAAATGATGGAAAACCTCTAACATTGTCAGTTATTGAAATAGTGTTAACCAGGTTTAATTGGCGGAACGTTGTAAATTGTTTCGCAATCCTTTAAGTACATTTAAGCAGAAGTAATAATTTGCATTTCGGTTCGAGATTTCTGCCGCCTTTGTTCTGTATAAAACAATGCTATCAGATCGAATTCGCCGGGACCTGTCCCGCAGATTGGGACCTGTCGTTAAATACACAATTTCGGGTGGTTTCTACTGGGACAAAGCTCAGAATCGGTTTACCCCATTGGAAACATATTTTCATTGGGCATGGTGTTCAACTTACTACGCCGGTCAATTTGCGCAAGCATCCCTAGCCGTCTATCTACTGCATAAGAACTTTAGATCGCTTGATATTCCCGACGAAGCAGATTCCTGCACGGATCCAAACAACACCATTCTTATGACCATAACCGGACTTATGTACTGGCTTGTTGTCACAACCATCCTAGCACTGGGCTCAATTTGTTTTGAGTATCGGGACATCATAATGCAAACGCTAAACCAGGTATACAAGCAGGAAATTAAAATGCTGTCAAAATTCCATCAAAATAATCTCGACATGAAAAGGCAACATGAGACTGAACTACTTGTAAGGTTTCTTTGCTACGTACCACTCGCATTTCCAGCATTCATAACGGTATCCATATTTCATCCGTTGGATCCATTTCATAATTTTGTCGAGGATACCTTGGAGATTGCAATATCCTTGGACAACCGGGTTACATGGGTAATAATTACCTTCATATACTGGGGAACAATGTGCTTTACCGGAATTGCCATTAGCATTCTTCTGACTCTAGCTTTGGTCATAATACATTGTCAAAACTGGCTCACAGCAACACTTCCCACACAAAATTCCCTCCCAATCAAGATTCTGGATATAACATATTTTCATGCAGGAAATGCGGGGAAAATCATAGAGGAAGATATTGTTTGGATGTACAGATGCCTGCAACTGATCATGGGACTAGTCAACTCCTGGATTGCAAAAGTGCGGGCTGCATATCATTGCCTGGCTGCTCTCGTAATGGTGGTTGTGACAAGCTATGCACTGATCAAGAATGGTGTACGAATTATTGCGGATGGATCCCCGATGGCGTACTCCTTGGGTGCAGTGTTGGCTATTTTCATGTTCCTGGGAATTTTCCTAGTCTACTTTGAATGTTACTTTATGGACGGATTGGACTCGCTATGGAAGGTATACAAGACACGCCTGCTTCAATGTTGCATTCGACGTAGTGAGGGATACAAGGCGGCAAGATCATTTGGATCCATCACGACGATGACAAATTATCCCTTCTTCAATGCCAACCGAAGTACATTCTTGGAGTGGAGTAACGTGGTCATCAACACAATTGTAAACCTTCTGGTTGGCATCTAGTTTAGATGCTGAATATTTGTTCTACACAATCACCAATATTTATTTATTGCATTAACACACACACGAACATATGCTTTTAGGATACTTATGCTGACACTCTATTCAAATCTAAGCTCGAACATTGCACACTTACATAAATATATCTACTGAAATATTCCAACGTAACGCTTCAATAGCTACATCACCATTTTATTTGCTAGCTGAGCATAAGCGTGAAAGCGTCAATAAAAGTGAAAGCAATAAAGACACAAATTATGCGTCGAAAAAATTCATGGGGAAGCTTCGTGTTGATGGTGGATAGTTAGCTTCAGTATGCTTTTAAAAAACTTCTGTTACCTCTCAATGAACTCGTGTAGAGATATACACAGATAATAAGAACGATGTAAAAGAGTAAACTCCTCACATCTGGATATCATTCCGGGCTGACTTAATCTCGTTACTTTAGGTCTGCAGGCCTGACACCGAAGAAAAAAGTGACTTCCTTATGCTTCAAACAATTATATATGATGATTTTGCAGAAACGGTAAGATTGAAAGATTTTCCTTGAACATCTTTGATAGAACTAAATCTGAAAGGATATTTGGTCCCTACAGAACTGATGATTATCATTTCATTACACATAGGTAACGAGATCAACATATTGCACCGTAATGCTCTAATGCAACTCGTCATGGAGTAATGATTTCTTTAGTTATACCCTTTGTTTAGGATTCCATCTCCGTCCAGATTGTATAGATACAAATATCATTAAAATTTTATGAGCGCTTAGTGCTTACCACAATGCATTTCTGTAAAATATTAACTAATAAATTATTCGTTAGAAGATTATTGTGGAGAGTGTTGTCAATGCGTTTGAGACTGCGCATACTGCGTTGTCAGTACAACGAAGAATAATAATAATTTGTAAATGCACGGCAAAAAAATCATTCTGCGTTTTTCAGCTTGCATTCAGTCAATCTTAAATGAAGATCTAGCTTAGATACACAATAATAATTGGGATTTGCCGTACACGAATCTGAAAAATGCAAAGTGCTGCAAAATATGTTCAACAATGTCTGCAGATTGAGTTGAAAATATCGCTCTAATTTTTATACAGAATGTGTATCGTGATCATTGGTCATTGTAAGCTGAAATTCGCAATTAAATTTGTTCTTCAAAACCGGTAAATGAATTTCAACTGAATGGTACACCAACGGTTCGTTACTTATATACAAAAGTTATATCTGTATTTGTTTTCATTTGTATGCTTTTCCAAATTATTAGATGGCTGATAATTTCAGAAATATATTTCCCCTGCTATTACTGCTCATTGTGAGATGATGATGATTGTTTCGTATGCTTCTTACATTAATATTTTTAAGCTTGACGTGTTGCATTTACATTATTTTTCGAATTGGACTACCTTCGTTTGAAACGAGATTGCAATGGCAATTTATGTATCTTCCGAGAGTCGGGGAATTGTGAGACGTAAGTATGTAACATTACCCGTAAAAGTGGAGCTGTTCAAATTCTGTCATTTAGAATACATGGCAAATTTGACCCGCTCGTATTTCGGGTCACTGTGGGTCAGGGGGCCGAAACTTGGGATTTGACCTGATGTTGGTCTAACGTACCTGCGCACCAATTTTGGTGTCAAGCGGTCAAGTCTTTTCGGAGGAGTAGCGCCCACATACAGACGGGAACGTGATCTCAGTGTCTTCCTTATAGAATCCTAGACTCTCGGAAGATAATAAATTGGTTGAACAGCTCAGATCCAATTTCCAACCTAGTTCTAAGTCGCCGGTGAGGTCGTTCTTGTCAATGAAATGATTTGGAAACCTCAACTGTAAATCACGAAGGCATCCTTCATCTTATGACTACTTATTAGTTTTGATGGATCAGCAAATACATGATTTCATCAGAGCATTTAGGAAAATCCATATACTCATTTTAAAACTATCTGACTAACAGTATGGTTGGTCGGCAGGGTTGCTTAGTTATTTGTATTTATAATGGCGACATGTAAATGTCATGAAGTGCAAAAATACTAATGAAATTAAAGAGCCTGTTTTCCACTTCCAAGCAAAATCAAAAACGCACAAAGGTAATTACAGTAGTCAATACACGGAGTACTAAAAGTATTGTTGTCACTAAGCAGAAGCATTAGCGTCATTGCTTATTTGAATGTATTTATCAGCACAGATTACGTATTGAGAACATTGGTTAGTTTGAATATTTGAAGAAGTATTTCCGGTGCCTTTATGATCATGTCTACCGCTAAGATCAATACGACGACCTCGTCGTAAACTGTCCACAGTCAAATTCTCGTTGCAAGTTTTGTTTCCTGTGGCCAACGAAGCGTTAATGCAACTGTTGAAGTGAAACGGATGACAATTTCGGGTCGCCATAAATCAGTTGTCTGCCACATCTGATGTTTACACAAAATGTGCGACATTATTTAGCTAATAGAAGGTATAAGCACAAAAAAGGTAGAATATTTCATTGTTTCGTTCGTTCCAGTCTCAAACTGAGGACAAACGCCACAAACAAAAGATTCTTGTTGGGTTGGCATTGATGTCGTGCGGATTTTGAACGTGTTTTCAAAACTGTGTCTGAAATGTTCAAGTTTAAAGCACTGAAATAGTTTGAAATTTTGCAATGCGCCATGGTCTAATTTTTATTTCGGTTCAAATTGTGCAACTAACTATGGATTAATTTCTATTTTTGATGAAATTTTCAATGAACCATGACTTATTTTTGTTGAAATTACACTTGAAGGCTGATGATTAAGAACTGAAATTCTTATTCTGCATTTGTTTAACATGATGCCCTCTAAATTAATTAACCCATTAGTTTGTACATGAATTAAAAAGCATTTTTACAAGGAATATTTACATGATTCTTGCTAAATAATCATTTTATCATTGATGGATTTTAGTATCTAAGCATTTCCGGGTGTACGTAACGTTGCTTAACTTCCACATTGTAATGGAGTGGCTGACTAAAATTAATGGTTTCTGGTATTTCGAACTATATATATATATATATATATATATTGCAATGCATGTACATCTCAACCTTTGCGATTTACCATAGTTGCAATATGAACATCACGCCTTTATTATCTGCAATTATGTAGGTGCTTACCAATTTGAGATCAACGTCGAACACGGTCCGTGATTATTTTCCGTATTCGTCACTAGTGAATGTCGGTAGATAAATGTAAATAACATTATTAGCAGGGTATCCGCAACCGCTTCCGCGTTTCGAGAAGTAAAAATTGGTCATTTGGCATTGAACTTGTGCCGGAAAATGGAAATTAAGCATTTAATAATTACATGACAGCTCATGCCAGAACATTTCCCCATGATATGCATTTCACTTATCCCTTGAATAATTAATGCATAATAAGCCCGTAATATATGAGTGAGGTTGTCGGTTTAATTATTTCAACGTTTGAACAGGGAAGTCGCCGACTAAGGAAGTGTTTCTAATGCATGTGCAATGTGTATATGTACCTTTATCAATCTCTTTGCAGGCATAGCTCGCTGATTCCGTCCACTTTAATGCAGTGTTTGATAGAAGCTGTGGTCAGTACTTGGTATCAATCAGTACCGTAGACAAGCGAAAAATTTACATCATGATTCTTTGTGAAAATATACTAGAATTTGTTAAATTGCATCTAAAGTATAACCAAATATTCGGCACTTCACCCTTCACTCTAGTATACACTAACGGCAAATACTCGTTGGTGTCCCTGCCCGCAATAAAATGCCAGAAATTCAAGACTTTGCAGTTAGCCATACTCACCTTATTCCTTTGGATGCAAACAGTACACGGATGGAATGGACGGTCGAAACTTATAAACATGGAGAGCATTATGTACGCAGCTGGAACAAGCATCATGCTTTCTGCTAGGATTGCAACCGTGACACGGCGTAGAATGATAACCGAGTGTTTCAATCTGCTGCTCCAATTTGAAAGGCGGCATTTAAAGCGTAAGTGTAGGCAATTTGTATGAATGCGTTTGGGCATCAATAATATTTTAAATTAATAATAACGGTTTGGTAACGTAGGCCCACTACCGCCTCAGGTTTCGCTAAGAAAATCTCACCGAAGATTGATTCATCTTACGCAAATTGTGGCGATTATATGCCCAATGGCAACGTCGATTACTTACGGTCTTCAACGTTGGATTGCTAGCTGCTCGCCCGGAACTTTTGTCTACTTCGTATTATCACATTGCCACTTTCCGACAGCAGACAACGGCAGATTTGACGTATCTATCGAATCGGCTCAACAATTATTTCGGTTTGGTCTACCTGGCTGGCTATTGACATGCTCCCGTTCCTGTACTTTGTATATTTTGAAATATGCTTGGTTCCAGCGTGTTGTCTCATCTACTACACTAAATTCTGGAAAGTTATCATTACTAACCACTATGTTAAAGTACACAAGGAAACGGTCATGCATGACTCGTTACCCAAAGATATGCAAATTTACAGGGAAATTCAGTTGTTGTCCAGATATCAGAATCTGATTCAGCAGGACCAAATACTACTGATATGCTTGGGTTCAACCCTGCTTGGTTTCATTATTTGCACATACACTTTAATTGCTTCTGGCTTCAACTTGCCAGCCGTGCAATGCTGTTTATTTCTGTCCGGCGTTGCTTATACATTTCTCGCAATGCTTGTGTGTTATGGAGTATTTGGGAAGGTATTTGGCGATTCTATCAGACTACTGGAACATCTCAAATCAAACGTTTATCCGTTAGTACCTCGGAAAGACAAAAGGTGTTTTGACCGCTACACCTTGTCAATGCAGCCTGTAAAAATTTTCATGGGAAATGTGAATTACGTTGAAGAGCAAACACCTTTCGTCATTCTCGACTTTTCCATCAATCAAATCGTAACCTTGCTTTTACTTTAAATAATAGAGCTGAACAAACACTGCAATTACAACGTTGTGGCAGTTGTCCTTAAACTCAACATTGGTCCCTGATGTTGGCCTTATCCTTATTGTTATCCTTGCATAGCCTATGACGATTAGTTTGATGTTAGTATTATGAATTAATGAATACCAATTCTGCAACCAAAACCTACATTTAAATGATGTATCAACTGTATCACCGTGCGATGCAAGGGTTGCAGATGGCAAATCGGAGATGGTGAAATATGTGAGTGGCCCGTTTTGTTTTCTGCACGATTTCCGGAAGAAGCTGATCAACTTTGATAGTCTTTTGTACGTTCAGTATGCATTATATAATGAAATAGGAATGTAAGTGTGAAATAAAATAATATTATTACACTGCTCTAAAAAAGCTTGAGTAACAATTAGTAAAAATGTATACCAAAATGATTTCCTTCTTGCATAAACGCCTTGCCTAGAAGTCCAAGAGTAATATCTGAACGGCATAGTCGTTAATAAAGTTGATCGAATTCAGTTAATCAAATTATCCACAAAGTTGTCCGATCAGAGTTTCACTTTAATGTGGGGCAACTACGATAAATTCGCCAATAAAGCTTCACTTCCATTTCGCTGCCATTTTTGTTTGGAGATGTCGCCTGAATTGAACAAAGTTTTCCGCTGACTGCAAGTACACTTGGGACATATTCCCAAGGACAAAGATCAAGCACAAGACACGGTTCTCGAATAGGTAAAGAAATATACAAGTTTGAACAGCCCGTTCCTCTCTATCTGACGTTAACGTCTTGACTAGAGCAGTCAAGGAAAATGACTGGGCCAGGATTGTAAAAACTGTTAATGACACCAACACGCTGCTGAGAACTTCTTTCTTGTAGACTGCAAGAATCAGAAGGGTTCTGCTGAGTTTGGCCAATTCACAAGACTGAACGAAGATTGGCATGGACCTTCCTGAGACATGCCAGCAAGAGGGAAAATCTTTTGATGTGCCCGTTATATTAAGAGAGTATACACACTTGTACCGTATTCAGAACGAAGACATTCGTGGAAAAGAACAACAATGCATGCCAATTACGACGAAATCTCAAGAGAGAGAAATAATTTCCTTCTTCAGAATGTACAAGACTATTAGTTATTCATATGCAATGGAATGGAAAATTTTGCAGTTTTTTCCGTTGTGAAGCAAATACACAATGTATGTTTAATGTCGTTGGCTCCATTTATTTCATTTCTGATACCCAACGTATTGTTAAAAAATAAATTGCTAAATTATCCAATACAAAAGTGTTTTTTGGATACTTGTTTTCTCAATACGTTATTGAACACGTCAGCTCAGGCAGTGACGCAAAACGTATATAATATCAAAGACGCTGAGCGTTGAAGCGTGAGCAGCACCAGCTAAGTTGTCATATCTCTCAGATCTATGTGGTGTGGTAAATGAAGCGGATCAATATTGTCTGAAACTGACAGCATTCACTCCCCACATACCACTATCAGCTAACGTTGCATAACAAAGTATACATTTTGGACAGAGAAGTGGTCAAACTCTTGTATTTGTTCGCTAATTAGATCGTTTACGGAAGTACCAAATTCAACAATTTGTTATGTGATGCGTTACAATAGGATCGTTTGGCAGATTGACTAGTAACAAAACATAATCAGTTGAACAAAGTGTCACCATCGGCCAAAACATGGATACCCGAATATTCTATATCCTAATCCTGTTCATTTCAAAACCACCAACTTACATTAATTCACTTACAAATTCCGTTTGCGAAACTCAAGGCTTCGAAAAATTCACTCGCGACATCCTTCGTATACACTCCAGTAATTTTAGCAGTTTCCTAATCTACTTGCACTCCTTTCCAAATGAGTGTCAGTTTGTCTTGCCAAATATTGTAATACATAACATTCAGTCAACAAGTTTGAAGAATATATTGCCTTCTAAATATTCGAGTCCGTCACATATTGTGTTATCCCCGCTTCAAATGGATTCAGTAAACAATACCGTATTCGATTCCTATTTCTGTCTAGCCATGTGGGTGACCACTCTGTTTATGCTGCTCACCACTGCCAGTACCATTAAAAATGAAAGAGAAATGTTATCGAAAGAGCAGTTAAACATCCCAGCGCTCAAGATGTTTGTGTATATTGGAAAGAATCCCACGTCGCCAAACCAATATGATATTGTTTGCAACAACTACTGTGAAAGCGTGAGACGGGAACTTAACAGATATATAACCAGTCGTTTCTTGCTCGTCCCTGATTGGATGCACGGTAATTATCTTAGGTTTGCAAACAAGAGAAAACTGGACACATACGCCAGCTTTTCGAACAGGTTTGTGCTACTGAGTACCGATAGGAATAGCAAGAGATGTCCAGAGAACCATCTGACTCCTAATATAAACTGCTTCGGTAATGCGCCGTTCATGGCCGCCCTATATATTATGGATATCCATAACTTTACAGCTGTGTTTCATCCTAGCATTTTAACGGTGGACACTTCGCGTTTCGGACAGTTCGTTTTTCCTTCCGTGACAGGTTCTTATGATGAATTTAAACTCCTTACAAACGGGTTGCTTCACTTCGAAGAAGCCACAAGGGTTATAAACTCATGCTCTGTAAGAAATGCTACAGGCAAATTATTGCACCTCAGCTATCTTGTTTGGACTGAGCCATTCTCGACAGCAATTTGGATACCAATTCTTGGAACACTTCTAGCGATAACGCTTGCGACGGTCTTTAGTTCAAACAGAACAATCTTTGCAGTGATAATTGAATTGTTTGGAGTTTTTATTGGCTCGTTTTCGTATCATGGTAAACGCAGGTGCACACTGATTTTGATTGCAGACGTTTTCGGATTATTTATGTGTATTTTCTATGGCAATGGGATAACCAGCATAATTTCAGTACCTGAAATATACAAATCTTTTGAGACGCTTAAAGAAGCGCTTGAAGCTCAATATAAAATAAGAGTGTCATTGACATTTCTTAGTAAAGTCGGTCCGGTAGAAAGGATCTTATACAAAGATTTCAAAAGTAAAGGAATTTTAAATTTACTGAACACTTCCTATGAATACTATAACAAAACGTCAACACTTAGCAGCTATGAAGGTGGAAAATACCTTAGCATTTTTGAAGGTAGAACCATTGCCCTGATAGAAGAGCCAAAACTTCGAAAAGAAGTAGGACACGATGTTAATGTTCCATGCTTTGTAATACCAGAAGTATTGTCAAAACGCTTATATTTTTCGGCCATGTACACTATCAGTCAGCGCTGGCTCATGCACACGATTTCCAAATTTGTTGAAAGTGGCCTTCCGATACAATGGAATACGTGGAATACTCGAGCAAAGACACGCTCACATCAGGTCGAAAGTTTCAATCGAAACAGAGTGGTTGTCCAAAATGATCAAATTAATCTGGAAAAGTTTCTGCCTGTTCTTGTGTTAATGGCATCTGCAGCATTTATAGCATGCTCGGTGTTTATGATGGAAACTTGCAGTATGTGCAATTCCATTATGCAATCGAGGTTATGGTTTAAGCGGTGGAGGTTAACGATTCCAGGTTCAGCCGTAAACACTAACGTTAGTCACAATGCGAAAACGGCCCGACTTTCCATCGAGACAATCCAATGATCTATTTGTTCCATCCAACTCGACTGGAGTGGGAGTACGCACATTTTTCCCGTGTATTTTACCAATCGGAATGGATGCCGTTCATCAAGTTGACTCGCCCAATAAAATTTATACAAGAAAGCTTATATGTATTTGTTGCTTCATCAGGCTTTACATACATTTTAGAATTAGCATTTATGAATATGTAATGATCATGTGTTACATTAAGGTTTAAGGTACATTTATAATAAACGTTTGTCATCTTATTCGTCTACATTAACATGTATCCACATTTGAACTATTACAGAACGTTAGCATTCTCGTAAAAAGTCAATAATTATTCATTTTTCTCTCGTATGACTCATTGCCCAAGACTCTTCCCGGTGAGTTGACTCTTTTTATTTTATTTTTCAACTTTATCTACCTATTTTCAAGCCCAGAGCTCTATCTGTCTAACAATCTATTTTTATACTTTCAACTGAAAAAATTACTTGTTGCGGGTGTACGATTGCAACAAATGAATACATCTTTGTTGTATATTGTATTGTATTGTAGTTGGAAAATAGAAAATTCAAAGTGAGCTGGTATTATACCTGAGACCAATTTATGTTATTGAAAATGATGGTGAAGTTTAATGGGTTTACTGTAGGAATTTGGTCAACAAAGTTATTAAATGTATTCAAGTATATTGCGTCGAAATTAGAAATAGAAACATTTCTGAAGCACATTTAATGCTACTTGCTTCTCTACTAACATGTATAATGAACGATTAACAATTTCCTGATTTGTTTGTTGTCTTTGTCATTCCCATTTAAAATTCGTTTTGTAGCTTACCAGAATCGTATCAACATTTACTGGAAACATACAGTTTTCAAATTTGGGTTAATTTTACTTTAGATACTGGCAGTACTGTACCTGAAACAATTTGGTATGAATGTCAAACGTGAACCCAAACGTAATGCCGTCAAACCCACTGTACTGAATGAATTTCAATTGCATAGCTATCCAACCTGACTAAAATTGTTTCCAAAAAACATTCTCTAAACAGTCATATTTTAAACATGAGAGTTGCCCACAACTATTATATGTTGTAAATCATGTCTTTATACACTAATATTTTGGAGGCCGCCAGTAAGATCGCCCCATTCGTTTTAGGTATTTGCATAGAAACCACCTCCACGATGAATGCATCCCGGAGAAGATTGACTGCAACGACATGTAATAATTCTTCAAAGCTGGTTTCGCCTGACACCACATTTGCTCAGTTCGATCTTTGACAAACGTTAAAGCCAACTGATTATTTTCCAGGACGAAAATCACACCACCGCCAGCTATTCCAGCCAGCATCACGATAAATATTATTTGCACATTTCCTTGCATATTCGGAGTTTTGATTTCAGGTCTCCCAGTGGCAAATGGGTTGAATATGCCGCTCTCCATTACAAACCGTGGCCACCAGTCCCATATCCCCGAGGAGATCAATGAGTTTCGCCTTGTTATCAAATTCGAACGAACCATTCCGGTAATGCTGAAGAAATTTGACAGGTTCATGAGTTCGTTCAAGCCGACGTAAACGTCGCTTCTCGACCTCAGTTTCTGCACTTGCCTTGCACGTTTGTTTGCTATATATATTTAGTAACTTATATATCATTTATCCATTATCTGTGAAGGGTTTTCTGTAAAAATTTCCACTTTAGTTTTGTTCCACCAGGGCATGCTACTTTTAAGTAAGTTTAAAGCGAATAGCACTTTTGCTTTCCAGACCAAGACTTTCGCACTAAGCCGTTCCAATGGTTTGCAAAATATTAACACGGAACCTCGCCAATTAAAATAACAAAGATTTCGTCGATTTACAAGCGCATGTTTCACGACTAACTCCATCATCAGTTGCACTACACTTATCACGTGCACAGCACACAAGATGGCAAGAATGCCCAAGAAGTCACTAATCTGTAATTGGTCTCCAAACTGTATCACTGGGTTTAGACTGGGGTCCTGTAATGAAAGATTATTCGACAATCTGAACGATACGCTCCTCCAATCTTCCCACCGGTCGGGCAATCCGCTTTGCTGAATTCGAGAAAATGTCTTAAATAACCAGTGCCGGTTTACCGTGTACATTTCTGCAAAGAAGTAAGTTTCCGTTACACTGTCTTTGAGTAGCGGGAAGCATTGTACAATATCGTTTCCAGTAATATTGGCAATTTTGCTTGTTTAGTACAACACTTCTTCGTAGACCAATTGTGAGCTTGTTTTGTAAGCGCATTTGTTAATCAGATAGTTTGGATAATTAACAGTCCATCCCTTTCATTTTTTACATTGACGAAACTCTGATTGAGCATATGCGACAAGCCCATCGATTGAAAAGTAGGGGAATATTCATCCCATAGCGAGTTCGAATACGGATTACTCCAAAGAATCTTGTATCCACATTCCAGCAAACCTTTCAGCGAGTCAAATGGAGTAAATGGAAAATGCACAGTTAAAGCACTAACTATTCCATTGGAGTACCAGTTGCAAATCAGGAAGCCAAGAATTTGAATCACACAGAGAAGCTTTAGTTTAGTCCAATAGAACGGCGCAGAAAATTCCAATGAGCACACCGAGCAAATCCAATAATTTTTGGGCGTCGGAAACTCGACTAAATATTACAATTTGTTTGAAGAGAACGAGAAAAGCAAGAATTGTCGCAGCGATTAGCATCCACGTATCTAGCGTAAACGACTCTACCCATGCAGTGGTATCAATCATGATCTTATATTTCGGGTCTGAATAGTCTGGGCAGTAAACCAAAACCGATTTAGCGTGCTCAGAATAGTAGAAGCTGGAATATCTCCTGTAGTATTCGGACAGAGACCACTTTCTGTAATCAAAATAGGCCGTATCTATCGCTATATATTGACTGGCTAAGCTGGTACGAGTAAGAAACCTTCCGCTCAACGAGTCCAAATGCATTACATTTGCGGAGAAATTATGTATTTGCGACAGCACTAATGCTGTCAGAATCTTCCCACCACAATATTGAAAATTTGAAGCTTTGAACAGGTATCGAACGCATATAAACGGGTCGTTTTGGAAATCCTGGTTACCTTGTGTATGGAACAAACGCAAAATTAAATCAACCTTTCGATTGTTTGCGGTTGCAAAATAATTTTTGTGGAACGTGATTGGGCTAAAAGCAGCTGAACAGAATAAACACTGAAAAGAGACAATCTTTGTTTGCAGTAAAGTTGGCAGAGCAGAAATGAATACGTTGCTATGACTCCGTTTGTGCGGATGCGAAAAATAATAACAAACTTTAAAGCAGTGAGGTTTCTCATGTACTCAGGAATTGACGCTGAGGGTCTTTTGGAAGGCGAGTTTATTACGCCTCGAATGCTTAGGAGAATGGTATGTGGGTGCATTAGTGCATTAGTGCATGCGAGAAACTGTTGTATAGATCCAGTTGTCGCGTTGAGTTTTCGTTGAGTGAGAACAGAAGCACATGGTGGGGCTGAGGATGTCGGAAAGCAAACAATCTGCCGATGGATGTTCTGTAGTATTTGCTGAACACCATACAGCGGATTTTTGATGATTGAAAACTTGTTTCGTTGTTTGCAAATGAATGGAAGGATATTTCGAAACGTTCCGAGTTGGAGTTTAAATTTGAGAAAAATGGGCGAAGGGCGATTTCAGAAATTTCTCGATTCGCGCTTTTAATATACGCTTGTGCAAAGTCAAATACAAATGTGAGGGCAAATATTGACACAATTAGTGGCAATCTAATGGATTCTCTAGTGATTGGGGGCTTCATTTCAATATTTCTTACTCCTTTAGATAAGTCTGGAAACGCAGAGGTGTAAATATAAATAGTACAAATTGTATGCACAAAACTCTTACTGCACTTGATCCGATACGCTTTACAAGTTGAACGACGTTTCGAGCGACTCGTTTTACTGAAGTTATTGCGCATTAAGAGACCATGTAAAGAAATTCGGTTGGAAACTCAATCGATAAAGTTTCAGCAGGGAGAAAAACAAGATGTAGCGACGAGTACCGAGACAGAACTACGAAGCTTACTTGGACTTATGGACAATTGTGGGAAAAATGTTCTGTAACGAAACAGCGCAAGCAGTGTCGAAAACATACTTACAGCTGTGGAAATGTGTAGTTCCAACTGCTATTACGTGTGTGAACGTCGGACAGACAAGCATGAATTTCGAACGTTTCCAACGTTTCGAAAATATTAGCGGACCTCCCAAATTTTATGGCTTTACAATTTTAGACCCTTCAAAAAAGGGCCCACCAAATTTCCAGGCCTTCAAAAATTCCAGGCCTATCAAAATTCCAGGCCAAACAAAATACCATGCCTACCTTTGCAGACCAACCGATTTCCCAATGTTCCTACTGAATTGGTCGTAATTCTGAAGGATCCTCATTTCATATTTTCAGCAGAAAAACCTACATGCAAGAAACAGAACAATAAACATTAGATGTCGCTAAAAATATATATGTTTCAATTTTGATTGCACTGCTTTCATTTAACGCATTAGTGTTCGCCTAATAAAATAAACATTCGGACGAAATGCGGAACGAAATCGACACCAATGTTATCACCACAACGGAAAATTTTTACTCAATTATTATTAGACTCAATTATTGTGTTGCAATCCAGACCGTTTTCATCACAAATGCTAACCAATTACCTTCAAAACAAGCATGCACATAACGCCTCCCTTCAACCTGTTTAAAATTTAAGTTAAACATCCAGCGTAATTCAGTTTTTGGGACCCAATATTTACATACACTGGTTTTCACAAAGAAGGTCACATTACATACCCTGTATTATTTCATATATATTTCATATATTTCAATATTTGAAAAGTCCTCCTGAAAAGTGATTATGTAACGAATTCCTAAACATAAATGTGGTTATCTGTATCAATAAATGGTTCATATAAATTTAGTAGCGTATACTTTTGTGAATAACTTGTTCCTTTGCATCGATAAAGATAAACTTGGAGTACGGCAAGCATCTGGTGTTGTTTACTTTTGATAGAGAGTTATGGATAATATCGATTGTAATTTTGTGCGTAATGACAAGAGGGAAATTTATTGACTTTCTCAATTTGCTAGTTATTTCCATATTAGTTACGTGAAACACACCCATTCCATCCTTTGCTAAATATAATGGATTCCCCGAATGGGATGCATATGTATGCACGCATTGAGAATTGCAGTTAGGAAGATAAAAAGTGGCGAGTTTTGAATAAAACCTACATATGTTGCTCAAAGCTACGTTTGCCCTTATATCCCCGGATTTGATGTTCAGCGAAACATAATTCAAAACCTTGCATAAGAGTGTGTGTTTCATGTTATGCAACGAAACACTATCAATACCGGTAATCATATGATACGCACTTTCTTAACATGTTTCCGCCCTACTAATCTGCTTAACACGTTTACGCTTTCAGCACCGTCAAAAACCAAACTAGCCTCAAAATGATACAAATAATGATGACGCGTATTTTTTCACACAATGACATTGACAACAAATAAAAATCGTTCGTATTTACGATTCCTATAAACCATTTATTAATTTTTACCATTAGTTTACCTGTGTATCTAATTTTAAAGCCAGTCCGGATTCCAAGTACATTTGGAACACGAATGAATCTTTCAAATTTTCCATTGTGTCATTTTTTATAATGCGCGTAAGTGGTGGGATTTGTTCGATCTAATTTATTAATTACCTATAAATAAAATAAATCAATAAAACCTATAATTTGTTATTACTCCTACAAGCTGGCTGACAAATTACCAATTGAGATTTCATCACAAGTTATATATTGCATGTGAATAATTATATAGTTCGCTGAATCAAGAGATTTCAGGCTCAATAATTTATTTCATCATTTAATGCAATATCGGAACGACTGGAGTTGGAATATTAGCATGCAGCAATTTTAAAGTAACGATAGTTTAGAGTCATGTGTTTTACTTGGAAAATGTATTTAAGTCCTGAGAATTAGAGTAGAAGAATAGTTTGTTAATGAATGAAACATAAACGTGTTGGATTATATTTGCTGCCATTGTTAAATATTTATATAGGAGACAAGATTCTTCTGTGATCATTTAAATTAATGTACATTCGTTCATCGCCAAGGTACTATTATACGTTACGCTGTCGCGCATAAGGTTTATGACATGTATCACACGTATTCATTATGAAAGATTCCGAATGGGGTCGTTTGAAGATATATTACGTGAGCTCTAACAGTTCCGATTCCACCGGCAATAATTGCAATTCATAAAGCATTCACATAAAAACTTTCATCGAATAGTGGTTGATTTGCTGAACAATAGGAGCGGTACGGTCTTTGAGTTTCTTTATATTTACGGGTCTTTGGAAAACAAAGAGAACATTAAATATTACCGATAGCCCTTCCGTAAATACCCTTTGCATTCGGAGCGAATATAGTTTCTAGCAAATCACAGTATCCTTCTAGCAAACCTTCACTGTAGGAAATCGAACACCAAGACTGGGAAAGAAAAACTCGACACTCAATATGTACAAATATGTTCTCCCCTACCAACAATGTGCAAGGAAAACGCACACAAGATCCGTCAGGAAATAGCCACAAATTGTTTCGGAAGGTGTTAAAATGCATCTCGCTTATTTATTTAAATTAACTTAAAACTATCATTCAGCTACATTTATAATTATGCATGCTTACATTACTAACAAAGTGAGATTTTCAGGTTGCAAACACGTTCTTGTAAAATGGATTAAACAGAATTTAATTGGAAGCGATGGTAAATAATTTATGATATATGTTGTTAGAATATTTTACAAATGCGGTTTGTTCAGATAGGTCATGAGTAAGTCCGAAAAGGACATGTCCTATACATAGTACTTCAAATGCACTGAAATAAAGAAGTACTTCGTGTGTACAATCTACAGAAATTTACTTTTCATTTGGGTTTTTAAACAGGAAATTATAAAGAAATCCATTCTCATTGTCCCCTGATTGATAATTTAGTTCTTGAAAACGATAAATTGTTGAACAATTAATTGTGGTAATATTAGTTTGTCGCAACCATGAATTAAATTAACGTTGTATGAACGGCACAATTTTGGTTAAAAGAAATCATAACGTTCACCTGCAATTTGCACAAAATGTCCTTTCATTTTTACTAATTTCATCAGCTTAATTTTACGCGGGTCATTTGGCAACACCCATGAACCTGAGTGGGACCAAAAAATCATCCAGAATTATGGGGACGAGGATGTTATTTGAGTATTGGTGATTACAGTTGCATAGTTAAAGTTGAATTATGTAATGACATGGTTCTCTAAATGGTGGGCGAGGACATTACAGTAAAATGACTAACTGGCGGCGGTCACTGCGATTTTTTTCCATGCAGACAATTTAGGCAAATCTTACATACATGTTCACTTAACGTGCAATGTGATTGCAAATTTTAGGAGGAATTTTAATTACGCTTGAGAGGAAAATATTAATTACCTATACATATGTATATATTAACTTACCGTTATAATGCATGCATGTTTTCATTCGTCTCACAGGTAATACTTGGTGGATGATTCTGCTCTTGATTTATGATGCCACTATCGCTCTGCTTATATTGGCCCGATGGAGAAAAATTTTAAAAGAATCATGTACAACAAGATAACCACTTGCATAAAGTTAGCATTCAGTGTCCTTTCGCGGAAACAGTAGTTACAACAAACATATTGTGTATTGCCTCCGTTAATGAAATAACATTTCACAAATAAACACTTTTATTATTTGCATGTATTCAATATTTGAAACGAACGATAACGCTGTTGAGGTAACTGAACCAATTCACATTCAACTAACATGTGCATCCATGAGTTTCCTGAATATGTCTCTTCATACATAATATACTTTACTGGAATGGACTGATTACTCGATAGGTAGGAAAAATGTACTACAAAGATAATGTTTTTTCTTCAAATGTTATATTACGTCAGGAAGAACAGCAATACGAACAAATATAATACAACAACATTCTGCGTACCGCAAGATTGCTATAAAATCATTGGAATTTTTTGCGCAGATACCAATAAGCAAGTATTATCAGTATACATCCAAAGCAGTAGTAGTTTAAGATAGTGGTTTGCAATGAATCCTTGAGCTAATGTTACAATACTGATTAGTTGGTTCGTTGGTACGAACGATGAATGTGTGAGTGCATGAAATGAGACCATGGGCCGCAAAATTTGTGATCCATTCAATTTATTGTTTATTTATGATATGATGCTTTTTCGTGAGTAATAAAGAATGCTTGACCTGAACTGGCGACACGTACAAACAGTTCATTGGTAAGGTACAAACAAAACAGTATTATCATGCGATAATGATGATAAGCAGCTTGCACTTATCTATGGAAGCAGAAAAGCCATGCATGTACATAATTGTTCAAACATCAGTCGTTAACTGCGCTTTGTCAGGAGATATACAATTCAATCAAGTTGTCCATTGCAGATAAACTGGTTTCTTTTGAGGTTGAAATAACAAAACAGTGCGTCCGCGGAGAACCATTTTGCACCATTTCTTTGGATAGTTTTGTGTGTTGTGAGAAGAATCAGTTTTGTACTGAAATTTATATGAACCAGATATAGTAATGATTTATTTTATGTTGTGAGCACCTGATTATTGCTACCGTGCACGAAGACTAAAACAAGGTGACGTACAGCAATTTCGACAAGTTTTAAGTGATTTTAAAAATTAAGCGTACAGTAGTTCATCATGGATGAAGATCATAAGGAACGTATTTTAAAATTTCTGCCCGAGCTTATCCAACTGACCACCTGCAATGAGGCGTTTCTTGCCGTCTTACGAGCCAACAAGGTATTGGCTGCTGTTGATGTAGACATAATTAAGGCAACGGTAAGGAAATAAACCTGTACATACCTTCCTTTTAAAATCATGATATAAATAATACAAGTTTCCTTGAACGTAAACAATTTCAGAGAGATGGAGAGCAAGCCAAATCCTCTAAATTTTACGAAATTATTCAAACTAGATCGTCATCGTTTGAAGTGTTATTGGATGCTCTTAAAAGCACAAGTCAGACTGGGGCATTCAATCTGCTATCAAATGCACCATGCCATCCAACTCTGCTTAAAGTAACACAGAAGAAATTCTCAAAACCTCCAACATATATAACCGAGTTTCTAAATACTGAAGAAAAAACTGTCTTAATAATTACGTCTGCTGACCCCGATCTAACTTGCCAAAGAATTTGCGAAACTTGCAGCAACTGCAAGCAGTACACGTTCGATGAAATTCAGGACCTTGCACCTACGTCACTGCCGACAGCAGGTGATTCTATTCAGCTGCCAATAGTGCAATGTGAGCGTGATGACATAATATCATTAATATGCGATTTTGGCGAAATCAAGGGAAAAGTAATTCTGGTGTGTAAATTCGATGTTGATGTCGCTCATCCCTCATGCCAGAACGTTCACGATGAAATAATGTGGATGGATTTAAGGTTTCAATTCAGAAACAATATTAGGAAAAGTGTTCAATCTAAACTTGACCTCACCAGTGTCGAGTGTAGTGGATTGTTAGAAAATCTAGAACAAGATGAACTTACCCAACTAATTAGGGGTGAAATGCCAACCATTCCAAGTCTGTTTAGAGACACAGTCCCTGACCTAATAAAGTACTATATTCCCAGAAAACTTTTAACTAGAAACATTGTATCCTCAAATGTGTTTTCCCGAGACGGTGACGATATATTCGTTATCCAAGGAATTGAACGGAACAAGTTGACGGAACTGGTAGGCGGGATGTTGACCTGTACTTCCAGCGAGGCAATTTCCGCCCGCCTCGACAATTCCACCAAATACATTGTTTTGGAAAAAGAAGCACACTTTTCGAAAATTGTGGCTGTCCGCAAAAAGCGACCGGTTCACTTATTGCAACACGAGGAAAGTAAGTTCATTTGGCAAAAGTCCTCTGGCGACATCTACACCCTTCAACTCTACCATGAACAAACTGACCAAGCTGCTCTAGAGGAGCAGGCATTTTTGGAGTCCTTCCTAGACACAACCCATGCAAACAAAGAACCAGTTTTAATCTCTGACTCCCCAGGCATGGGCAAGTCTGCCCTGCTGGCACACATTGGACACCGGCTCCAGAACAAAAATGAACCTGGTTCCGTTGGATTTGTCGTAGTTAGTGAGATTGCTGAGCAAACTAAACGCTTCCAAGATAGTGGTAACTTAACCGAGCACATTTTCAGTGCTGTAGCATATAATTTGTGTAAAAATGCGTTGGGAGTAGCGTACGTACGGAACAACAAATCTAAGTTAGAAAACCTTCTACTGGACGGTTTCGACGAAGTAGACACTGATGATACTGAGTTTGCTTATAAGTTACTGAAAATGTTACGAGAGATATTCCCGGACACCAGATTGTGGATTACGACGCGGCCACAAATGCTAATAATGCTCGAACGGCATCTTAATGTCTTGGGTTTCCATATTCAAGCTTTTGCAGAAGGTGACCAAGTTAACTTTTTGACATCGTTTTGGAAACAGAACATTAAAGGCCAATGTGATAAGCTCCTAAAGTTCACCCACGAGTGTCTCAAGGCAGTGAAATCCAAATTAAATTCTGACAAGGGAAGAGATATTGCCGGTATTCCGCTTCAGTGCTTACTCATTGGAGAAGTTTTCGAGGATCATGCCAAAGAATATTGTGAAAGTGAAAGTGCTGAGCTACCACCATTTCAAGTGAAATCAATCGCGGACCTCTACAACAGGCTGATAGAGAAAAAGTTTCAAAATTATTTCGATCGATATGATAAAAAGTGCTTTGATAAAAATGACTTGAAAAGGGCTCACATGTACTATTCCATTAAACTATTATTTCCGTCCCACTTAAAACATTTTGCAGCGGACCTAGAACCGCAATTACTAAACCCACAAGACATATTTAATGTTGGGATCATTGAATTAAAATGTATGCCCCCAGTTCCACGATTCACGCACCGGACATTGGCAGAGTATTTTCTCGCTCTCTTTCTACTCGAAAGCATCTCGCAAAAATGGTCCGACGACAAATCTGATTTCCTGTTGAGCCACATATTTGAAACTAATCCAGTTACAATTACGTTCCATCGTCACACTTTGAATACAGAGGAGTTCAAGCGCAGCGTCACCATTTATTTTATTGACTCCTATTTAGAGGAACAAAAGTACAGTCCTTTGAAAATCAGTGTTATCAATCCCTCAACAAAGGTACAGAGACTGAAAAAGGTTGGCGATGCTTGCGCCTATGACAGCTATGGAAACATTTTCACAAAACTCATGAGTAAAGCCGCCAGTGAGTCAAGCTTTGACTCTCTTTATTCGGAAATGTTTTTGTTCCTGTGTACTATTCGCGCCGGCATTGAAATGTTAAAGGTGGTGTTTAGTGTATTCAAGAAACTTAATCCTGAGACTATAATCCCCGACATTGAACTTACAGGGTTCACGTTGTTACATTTTGCGGTGATCCGCGGAAACTATTCGCTAGTTGAATATTTGGTAAATATGGAAGGATTTAGAAAGTCCATTCAGGACGACGAAAGTAAATACTCGGAACTAATACATGCGTGTGTGGAAGGCTCAATGGATGAACACATACATGTGGTGAAGGACAAACTGGAAATAATTAAGTTACTGACAAAGATTAACAGCAATTTCCTAACTAGCAAGAATGACAATGGTGAGTGTCCGATGCTTTCATCCAGAATACACGTAGATATCGCGGTTTGTCTTATCTCTGCAGCAAAATTCGGGTACAATATGCCGGAGTTAGTAGCATATTTTCACAATTCAGTGCGAGTGTACAGCCGTGAGCACTATTATCAGATTTTGAAACTAATTTACGACATTATGGGTAGAAACTACTTTATAAATTTGTGGAAATATAAGCATGAAGGTAACTGCTTGATGTATAGTTTCTTCCGCTATTTGGAACCAGATGACAAATTACTTCACTTTCTCAAATCGTCCGGCGTATCCTTTCGGATAGAGAATAAGTTTCCGAAAACAGTCCTACAAGTAGCCATTCAAAGTGACCGGGAGGGTAATTGTATAGATTGGTTGCTACGTAACATAACCTTCACTAAGGAAGAGTTTAACAAGGCATTCTACCAAGCCATTTTGTCTACACATGTTCATGCAGTAAATGTTCTTGTTCTCGGAAAATATGTTGACGCAAAGATGCGCCATGAACAGGACAACATGCTTCACATTTTGATTAGGAATAACCAACTAGGTCCTATGAAACTATACAAGGTGGCTGAGATACTACTAAAGCATGGCGTATCGGTGAACGAAAAAGGAGGAGACTACATAACGTCGTTTCATGATGTTATTCAAAAACGACAGCAGACTACAGAATGGTGGGACCTCTTCGAATTGTTTGCTGCACATTTTGATACGGGAGCTGAGGATGTATCCTTTGCAATTGCTAAATATATACTTACTGAATGTCCTCCATGCTTGGGGTTATCGAGTTTGGACAAAGGGTACTGCGACATGATGCGAACTATTGTTGAAAAAATTCGGAATATAAACCAAACCGATTTAGAAGGAAGAACGCTAATGCATTTCATTTGGATGAGCAAAGAGTGCATATATGAGACATATCATGAACTCTGGAAAATGCTTGTGGATTACGGTGCCGATTCACTAAGAGTGGACCATGAAGACGAAACACCTATTTGCAAGCTGGTGGAAAACTATAATATATTTATGTTCCGTGACAGATGTGCTGAGTCAATAATTTACGCGCTTAAAAAGTGTTTAGAATTCTCCGACATGGAAACAATAAATTCCATCATGCTCTGCATAGTTAGGCCATACCGTCTTAAACGGGTTTTCGACGTATTTCAGTGGTATATTGAAAACACAAAACTGCCTATAAATTTGATTAAAGGATATTACAGAGGAGCGCAAATGACAATGTTGGATGTGGTCATGTTCCACCGAGACATAACTGCTCTAATGTATTTAGTAGAAACTCATAAATGTAGGATCACTTTACAGCCTTTTGGAAACACATGGATTCATGACCACATAAAGTGGTATAATTCCAAGAAGGGCAGGTTAGAATGTTTTGTGAGAGGAAGCTCTAATAACCTCCCGCCGCTAGTAAACATTCCAGACGTAGTTAAATATTTAATGAAACTTGGCTCTAGCATCAACGCAGTCGACGAGCATGGTAGTACACCACTTCATGTGCTAATGAGCACCGAAATGTGTAGTCCTATAGATATTGCAATTTTAGTGACATTAGGAGCAGATGTAAATTCGGTGACGTCCGATCACCAAACACCTCTCATGCTCTGTCTTTACCAACAGTGCCATGAAGATCGTAAAAACATTTTTAAATTTCTGATTTTAAACAATGTAGATGCTTCTAAACAAGACCTGAAAGGCAACAATGTGTTTCATTATCTTGCGGAAACGATGTCATCAGAAGATTTCTTTGATATTGTAGAATTCATACTTAATCAAGATAAAGTTGATAAACAATTGTTTCGCCGAACGAACAGAAACAACCAAACCCCAATTGATATCGCACATAGCAGGTTCCGCCGTCATAGTTCCTTTGAACTTTTCAACATTTTCGGGCTGTAATATGTATTTAGTGTCCCATTTTGGCAGTAGCGTTGAATAAATGCTTCCAAACTTGTGGTTAAATAAGTTTTTACATTTTTCTTAAGTAGAAATTATCACTTGTTTTATTAATAATGTTGAATTTACTTGCAGTTATGTTAACGACGACATTCTCATTCAGAATATATTACGTATTTTGTTTACATTTCATTTGTTCATTTGGAAAGATGAAAACGTGTTGTATATATATAATCATTCATCGACGCCTTATGAGAATGATACAACTGTTGTTAAGTAACAAACTGCGGAATATGAGGAATAACATTTATATATAATTGTTACGTAAAACTTCGCCAGTGATTATGTAGATAAACATACTTTAATTCGATTTGTAATAAATTGGCCACTATAAAGCTATCATCTTGTGCATTTATATCATTCTCAAGGTTTTATGATTTCCTTGGTAACATAGTTTGCAGTAAATTTTGTTAAACAGAAGTTTTGCACTTCCGCTTGTTTGTCATACATCTAATAATTAACATTATACCATAATTGCCATTTATTATAATTAATAACCGCAAAGAAATTTGCGAAGGGAATATGCACACAGTAGCTTCGCAATGTAGAAGCATTGAACAAATAATGACATTATAATTTTATGGCTCCAGAGGAAAAATGATTTTTTTTAAATAAGTATAATCCGTACGGATACGTTTAAATTTTGATTGTCATCGCTGCTCTAGTGGATAAAATTTACGAATAATGTAAAACCAATTGATAATGTGCTTTCAAAATAAAAACGTCAATTTTTTTACATTTTTATATATTATTCCATACAAAATACACTGACTAAAAAAAGTGTTTCTGATGTAGGAATGGGGAATATAGGAAGAATCTATCCGCGACATAACACAGAAGGATAGCCAAACTAGACGTCCTGTAACAATTCATCTTCTCAACACAGACTACTTCTTTTCTCGGCAGTCCCATTGAACCACCATAATCAATTTCCTAGTACGTTTAACTTTAAAAAAGTGCTGGGGCGTGTGCATATGGATATAAAAATACTCCCATTCTTGACTGAAAATTTAAAAGTCCCGCATAAGTTTTTAACGTTAACGTATGCCGTTGTATTAGTTGGAATCCTTGTTTGCTTCTGATGACATACTTTAAAAAATATTACAGTTGTCGGATTTTTATTAAAAGCGAAGGAGTTTTATATGAGATATATCCGATAAGCTTGTTATCGGTCTGGATGTATGAGCAACCGATATCTCTATTAGGTGCTCACGTGAACAACTTGTTCCGTTGCAACTCGAATCGCTAATACGTTGAAAAATAAACTGTCATCTACGTTGGGCTTACCAATGCTTTGCCTTGTTACATATAAAGTGAATACAACATGTTTAAATAGTAACTCATAATCATAGCGCACAACCCAGCCATGCATCGCAATGCTTTGATGGTATCCGAAAATGTTTATCATGGGAGGTAAGGAGGGGTATGATCAATGACATTGCTTTCTAGACGCACTTTTGTCGCCAATCATCAATTTGTGCCCATTCATTTCACACTAACTCGTCACCACATAACCAAATATATTCAACATAGATGGTTCACTTGTGAATAAATATAAATAAGATGTTCAGAAAATAGAAAGCGAATTTTACCATGGCGTCATGCGAGCAGTCGTAACCATCCGCCTTCACTTCATCGGATTGAAGGCAAAAGCGAATTGAGACCCACGAGGCGTTCATGAAACAGGCAGCCGGCACTCAAATTGGCCGGCTGGACCACCAAAAGCTGAATGAGCTGCACGAGAAAATTGTTGGTCTCGTAACAACTGGAATGCGTGAAGCAGAGAAAGTAGACCTAGCTTACTTGTAGGATATATAGTGGTGCAACATTTTGGCGGAAGAAGAAGAGAGGATATGGAAGAGTTTAACTCGTACGTCTGCATTTATCTGGAAATTGAATGGGTCTACGTAGTGGCGTACACGAAAAGACTGGGAAATAGAAATATCAGCTTTGGAAATCCAAAAGCAACTAAACCAGGTTTACAAGCTCAGATAAGACAAAGCAACGGGAATCTGTGTTGGGGCTACTATTACGACAACATGACGAAAGATGAACAAGGGAAGACGCTTTCAGTCGAATATATACATAATTGTATTCACTACGCTGTCAAAGGAGATCCTCTAAAAAGAGGGTCGACAGTAGAGTTATTTCAACGCGTTAAGGAATACGTTGATACAAGCATGGATGAAAGCATCTCCCAAGTATTCCTGGTTACAAACAACTACTTTAGTTTCAAGGAACGAGCATTCCTTCTTGAATGTTGCATCAAAGCGAACTTCAAACGAATAATTCTAATTAAAGAATCATTTCCAACTGTGAACCAAATCCTCTCAACAGTTAAACTTGACACAAACGTGGAAGTACCTTCTGTCATTGCGCTGGAGGATACGTGGGGTTCTTTGAAGCTAGGGGTTTTGGGTACGGACACAACTGGGAACAGAGTCAATGCAGTACACCTCCATATGGAAGCTAGGGGAATGCAGTCTACCCTTGACGGCGCGAAGAAGGATCACTGGCAAGATTATTCCAATCAGGGACTCCATTCGATACTATGTATTGCTTTATGAAGTTGACCAACCTTTCGTCACTGAATTAAACAAGTACGTGCGAGATGAGCTGAAACTTATTAAGGCAGAGAACTTATCCGCTAACAACAACATCCTTCAAGTGGTTTCGCATTTCTCCACCAATCCCACAAAGCTGATGGGACCAATTTTTGGCCTGCACACACCGCAACATGGACGATCAGTTACTAAGAAACTGGAGAAGCCCCTTCATGGAAATCCAGAAATTCCAACTGAAGACAAAAATAAGGTACCACCAGCAAGAGCAAAAATTCCGCTGAAAATGCAAGGTCACGGCGGAAAGATGATTGATGTCCTTTCATACTCTGACTGGACTGAAGAAACTCAAGGACGAGTACAAGCGTGTCAATGGGCAACAACCGGCAGGATCGTTAGTACTTCAACAGACACGGACGAGCACACGAATATTTAACGATGACCATTTCCTGAGCCATTACAAACTGGAGCCTGGTAACTCGGCAATAATTTTCTATGAGTATCTATGACTATGTTGTAACATTGTATTTCATTTTATATTGCAGATTAGGTAATTCAGGTTAATTCTGGTGCTACCGTCGTACCCGGTGGCCACTGTGGGCCATGTAATCTTGTTGGCAATTGTGTGGCTCGGAACTGAAGAAACACCAGGTATGTGTATTCACAATGTAAATATTTTTTACATCATTTGCATTTCATTGAATTTATTACCGTTCAAATGTCTACTGGCTGAATAAATCAAGGAGGGAGATATGGTGATGGCTCGTATCAACTGGGAAAATTTGACGATCGGTCACGTTGGAGCATCATGCAAAATTAATGGCTTTGGGACATCATGCAAAATTAATTGACCTCCCAAACATGGAGCGCGCACAAAGCATCATTCCCGAATTAGTTACAAATGTCATGAACAAGAATGAGTCGGTAGAAGAAACATTGTATAATAATATCCCAGGCTTGATAACGACGCCACAACTCTGATGCCATCAGCCAGGTCGATTTAACAATAAGTAGATATCTCGCGCCAATGAAGTTTCGGTCGAAGATGGTCAGTCCACTTAATATCATGTGATTTTATCAGGTTTATCAATATACCTTAATATTTTAATCCTGTTCCAATTTAATTCCTGTAATGCTTTGCTCGAAAAGCTTCCATTAGAAAACCAGTTTGGAAATGTCTTTTAGTTTTTGGAATTGAAGTTAAAATCATTAATCCTGATTCAGGACCACCATCTAAACTAAACTGTAGTATTATCAAATTTGTGTCCATATTTTATGCACGTACTAAAGCAAAAAAATGATTGACCTACATTAACGTAGCGTATGGCGCAGGCAAGATTTAACATTCCATGCATTACAATCAAGTTGGATTAAATATTGATCCAGATTATTTTTTGTGAAGACTGAAAGAAGACAGCCCGCCATAGATTTATTAACTCACTTATTTAACTAATGATAGTGATTACATTTTCACCCGCTATAACAAGTGTCTACAGAATACTGACCATAGCCACTGACGTTGGACATAGATAACTCAGCTAAGACAATGTGAGTGAGCGTCAGCATTAATGGTATATTATTGCACCTTTTCTGATAGTTTCTATTACATTTATTGTTAAATAGGTAATAAAATGTACGGGCAATGAAAATTACAGCCTATAAAGCTCAGTTCAGTATAATTTAATTTCTTATGATATGAAAATCTATATGCAATTACAATTCGGTACAGTTAGGCGACATTGAATGGAACATGGTGGTATGAAAAGTATTCACATTGCCCGGGTTGTTATATTTGAAAATGAGGTGAGACATTTAAGTAATAATGTATCGCGTTATAAGTTGTCCTGAATCTCAGAACATTGGACGAAACTCGCACGGATATGAAATGGGTCTGTTACACATAGATTAGACGTGCACATGGAAGTCCGTCATTACTACTTCCATACTAATGAAAAGATTCACTTTACGATAAAGTTAAAATGCAACTAAAAACGTGTATTATATTTGCAATAAATACAAACGATTTAATTGCTCTGAACTCGGGAGTTAAAAAGACTATTGGCCCTATAAATTATTTAGTTTATTTCATAGATATGTCGTTTTTAATAATTAAGACAAGGTAAAGTTATGGAAGTTCTTGCACGTTAAGCATTCCATACAGTAACACGACATAAAACGAAATACTATGTCAGACGGAATTTACAATAAGTACATCAATTGCATTTGACGAAATAACATCACTAACAATTATTTCCGTAAAACGAGCCAGTTAATACGCCATAACAATATTGTTAGGTCTTATGGGACAAATCTGATAATAGGTACGATTTATGGATGGACGGTATTATGCACATTGATTTGTAAAGGATAAAACAAGCCAAGTAATTGTCAAAATATTTTCGCAATACAA
This sequence comes from Sinella curviseta, assembly GCA_004115045.4. Lineage (NCBI taxonomy): Eukaryota > Metazoa > Arthropoda > Collembola > Entomobryomorpha > Entomobryidae > Sinella > Sinella curviseta. Next base: position 5,380,476 of record CM023201.3, on the reverse strand, counting down.
TCGCCGTGAAACCTTGTAGCGAAACAGTTTTTATATACCTGCATTGACAAATTGGCAGTACCCGTTTGTTAATATTTCGGGACTTAGCAGATAAAATATGCTCCATTTTTCTGTTTCGGTGCTGCTCGATAACGACTACAAGCAGAACTATTGAAAAATATTTTTTGTGTATTGATGAAACGCACATGAATTCATAAATGAATAATTTGACGTTTACTTAAATCTTTTTACGATTAATTTATTTGAAACAGCCAAATGTATGGAGTATATAATTTCATTACCAATTTTCGTACATATTTAAAACCAAAAGAATCTTATATCCGAGTCGAGGAAAATAAAAGGCTAAGCTCAACGCCATATATTGCATGACTATGGACCCTGCCATTTTCTAAAACAATTAGTTGTGTTGCATTTGTGAGGTTAATTATGCTGCTTTTCGAACAACGTGGCTAGCTTTTCCGCAGAACGCATATTACATTCAGAATGCAATTTTTTGCTTATTTAATGAATCAACAAAACTAGTAACCCAGAAATCGACGAACAGACGAGTTGATGATGACTCATCTCTCGTGCAGTTCAATTGGCTTGTAAATATGTTCACCAATTTGTACATGGGTTACAGCAAAAAGTGAAACAAAGAAAGTCAGGTGTAAGAAAAACAGCAACTACCACTCTAAATTGGATGTTTTTGTTCTAGAATTTGAATAAAATTAAATTTTTATGTTCGGCGCCGTATGTTGAATACCACCGGTCTTATGTGCTTCCATGTCACTAGGTGTGCTTGTATTTCTGGAAAGTAATCGGAACTTGGTATTCAGTGAGTTACAATGATTTTAATTTAACTCAGAATGTTAACATATAACATTCGGGTATTACAATTTAAAACTTGAGCTAACCTTAACACTGGTATAGAAGGCATTTAAAGAAAGAGTTTATTTCATTTTGAAAAGCCTTGCATCAAATTGTTATAGGGAATTGTATGTTACTGTCAATCTGATGCTAAATCAATAACTCAGCATTTCCATTCGTGGCAGATTTTGTAATGAAAGACGGCTCTTAATATTTAGCAGGCATCAATCTGAGATCTTAAAACTTCACTTGCTTGCAAATTTTGACGAACTTTGAAAATCCTTTTATTTTTCCATAGAACCAGAAATGTCACATTACCGTTCCGATCAAAATCGATTCAGGTTTGCGATGAGTTGATGTTCGTTGTACAGTTCTTAGGTTTTAAATTGTTAGCTAGACTCGATTTTTATAATAGATTTAAAACGATAAATTTATAGCCGCTAGATTGTGCAAAGTCAATGAAAGATTGTGAATTGCTTAGAGTTTGCAATTTTCTGCTTCCAAAAAATATATGCTAACTATTTAAACAAATTCCTCAGTTAATTGTCGGGAGATGTACGGTAATTGTTAACTTGTTTTTGGATGAGTAATTCTAAATGACACGGCTTTAATAATGACACGGCTTTAATAAGTTCATTTCATTTCGTTTCTCGTATATTAAATTGCTGCAGCGAATTACATATTAACGGATAGCGGGTATTTGGGACTGAATCAATAATTCAGCATTTCCCTTCGGAGCAGATATCGAAAATGACAGTAAATCTTTAGCAGGATATCCCAAGAGATCTTTAAGCTACACTTGATTTGAAAATTTGAGCAACTTTGAAAACATTGTAGATTTCCATTTCACCTGAAAGTTCACATTGTTAAACAGGTTACAATGTCAAAAATATTTTAGGTTCCTTAAATGCGTGGTACACGGATTGTGTTACGAACGAGTATTCATGTAAGATTTAACCGACGAATAGATTTAATGCATTTCAGTCATTGTAATAGTAAGACAATTCAATGGGTCATATATTAGCATTAACTGTGATATTTGACTAACGTAACTTAAGACAGCTGACCTGAAAAAAAACGCTGAGTAAGTCAAGACTCTTCGCATCCGGTGAACCTATGACTCTGAGAGCATATTATTGAATGAAACACATTTAAATATGTATATTAGAGTGTTGTTTCGTGTTAAACCTTGAAGAACTTCACTGTTTTTTCTATAACTAGGAAACGAGGTAACTGAAATTTGGCTTACATATTTTGTAACTCAATTTTTACGTAAGCTTTTATATTTCCAGCTTCCAACACCTCATAGGTATTTCGGTTTTTTCTTCCAGCTCATTCTTTCTTTTTCTATTCCAGTCGCTTCCGTTCGCGTAGATTCTCTCCGCGCCGTCCTCAAACGCTTGGAAATCACTGACATTTGATGTTAATATTTATTTCAGTCGTTGATATGTCCGTTACTCCGTTAGGAAAGATTAGATTCAGCAGAGCTGACGGAAAGGAGAGATCTGCTGTTCGTTTTTAACACTTCAAGAATTGTAGTGTTTATTTTGCTGTCTGGTAAATTATCAAATATGATCGAGGTTTTGGAAATGCGGATTTATTTGAAAGCAAAAGAAAGTTGGAAATGCGATGGGACTGAGCAATGTACGTCGCCGAGGGAAATAAAGCATTGACGCCTTTATCGCTATTTCATCAACACAAGTCAAAATATAGTTGTTCAGGTGAAGTTACAACAGGGTTGAGTTACGAAGAAAGATGTTAACAGTTCAAAGTAATTTCGAAGTGACCATACAGAGCATATCTCGCTATTGGTATCGATGAAATGTATTTAGTTTGTACATTATTCGGTTTATCGTCCGTCCACCATCGTGTCTTATTGCTCGTTGTTAACTTTCACAGATGGATCTCTTTGATGCTTATGTATTATGTCGTGTTCGTGACCAAAGTTTTGCTTCCTTTTTCCTTTGACAAACTTAATTTGCTTTGTGTATTCTCCTTAATGAAGAATATGTATAACAATATGTAATATTCTAATATAATTATAAGCTTTCGCCTGCCGTCATTTCGGAAATGTGCTACATGTGCCCACATTAAAACGTATCAATATTTACTAAGTGGTACTATAAGATGTACTTGGGGCACCTGAATGTGAAATATTCAGTATTTTATTGACGTTATTATAATTGGATCTATAAAAACGTATAAGTGCTTCAAGTGGTTCCGAGTTTATTCGGCGCCGGTATACCATTTTCTGGAAGACTATGTTATTTTTATTACAGCTGTTTGTGTTTTTGTGAGTTACTTTTGTCTCAAATCAGTCGTTTGTATCCCTTTACCTTAACAATAATTAAATACTTTCCGTACCTACTTATTTTCCATCACCATTTCATTACCAAATATGACATGGTAAACAATTGGATAAATCCTAACAATGGATTTTAAATGGCGAAAACTCCTTAACCATGGACATTAACGTTTAACCCAGCGTATTTTAAATTGCAATCCATGTAGATAGACAGTTGGTACCATAATTTTTAGCGGACTTTCAGGGCATTATTTTCACCACAAGTCAATATTCTATGTCCTTGTGGAGCACTGGTTGGTTCCACTTTGTGCTCCGGGTTGGACTAACTGTATTTAAAATGCATTGTGAGCGTCATGTTTTAGATGATTGGACAAAGTCACAGGTTGGGCTATGATATGTACCCTTTGCCCCCTAAGTAATAATTAGGAGATCTAATGCTAAGATTTTGTCGCATGTGGGACCACTCTCATTAAACATGAAGCACCATAGAAGGCCGTGTACCAATGGTGAACGTTATTAATGAGACACCCCAAATTGACAAATTTTGGCAAAATTGTGGTATCTCGCAGACACCGAATTGGAATCTAGTGAAAACATGCATGCATGATGGAGATTAGTTGGTCAATATATTGTACCAGCTGGAAGGGAATTGGATGAAACCAATAAGAGATACGGACTTGTGTCAAGGTGAACGTTAATTAATGAGACATAGCTTAATTGTTTCACATTATTTTAATACCATTGAAACGAGCATGCAATTATCGTAGGAGCATTATTAAATTAGTGTCACATGCCGAGAGTGAAATAGGGAATGGCTTCTCGCCATACAGGTCGATTCACCTCTGTGCAAAATACAGTGGAATGGTCGCAAACACGCCAACTTCATTTGACAAATTAAATAAGAAACAAATAACACAAAGGCTCTCACAAGTATATTCGCAACAATACAATATATATTGTAAGCAATGGAATGAAAACGCCAAATCCTTGTTTCCACAGCAACTGACTTACAACTTCAGAAAAATAATGTTGAAGTTTGATGCCGCGAAAGTATTCTACAGTTACGTTTCCATAATTTTCTTCATCAGGTAAAAGCGTGTCCTTATCTGCGGTTGTTTATTTTGAGAGAAGATTGTATAGGTTACGTTTTCATAATCGAAAACTCCGACTGGAATCACAATACGGTAATACTGGGCCGCCATGAACTCTTCACCCTGCTGCGACATTGGCTTCAGTGTCCAGGAGGAGCACTGGCTCCAGATTTATTCTTACCTTTGCGGCAAGGCATTAAGTTTTAGTTGCTATATAAGCGGAAGAACAAAATTGTTCAAGTACAATATTTACAAGATCGGAAAACATTGAAAATACATTGTGTTCGACCTATGCACAGTTTCAAGGGCAAGTTAGCATATTGGAGAAATGAAAGACAGCAATATGTGATGTATTATGCAAACCAGAAATAGGCATGATCGATAGAGACGAAGCTCAGGGTACCTGAGTTTCATACAGACACATAAACGAAATAACAGGTTGAAGAGAGAAAGATAAACTGAAGAGCACATGCAGAATTCGTAGCAAGATTATATTGATAGAATGAAAATGTTTATGTTTGGTGCCACCAAAGTGAACTACTGTTGGTTTTCCATGCTTTCCTTGTTACAGGTAAAGCTAAAGCTCCAATGAATGTTGTTTATGTTGTGGAGAAAAGATGTAGTTAACGGCCATGGTCTTGAATTATAAGTTGCAGTAACATTTACATTTTATGGAATATTTTAATACATTCTTCATTAAAGCGTACGCGAACAAATTCCCCAAGTGTTTATGTAAATTACCAAGGCACAACATAATAGATATGGATATTTACACTTAAGTGAATACAGGTGTGACTTTCAAAATTAAATCTTATCAAGCCAGTAATTCGGTATTTGTGTTTGCTTCAAAACAGAAAACTTGTTAAAACATGTGTAAATTGGTAACATTTCAATTTCCCTTTAGTTGCAGACCAATACATAATTATTTGGCCTCAAAAACTTTCTGCCAGTCAATCTATCATAAGGCTAAACATTGCAAGTGCGGTCCTGAAGCGCCTGGAAAACACTGAACTCTACTTGTCAATTCTTCAGTTTGGTTTTTGAAGGCTTCGTTTTTATAAACTTTTCAGCAAAGCCGGCAGAAACGAGCATTTGTTTCTCACGTTTAACAACATTTCAAATGCTTTGTTGTAAGTGTTGTAAAATTTGTAACATCTACATTGTTTTTGTACGTGCAAGGTATTAAAAACAGATACATTTGCAAAATGAAAGTACGTCGAACAACGGGAATAAATAAAATATTTCATAAAACAAAATGCTGTAAGACTGTACCACCTTTTTTGTCATTGCATCATCGAAAATGACAGTGTCGTTTATCAAGTAATCCACTGGAAGGGTTGTGATCGAACGGTTCGTAGAGATGATGCTATTCCCAGCAACTTCCTTATGGAATGCTCAGACTCAAAACAAACGTCCTTGTATATGAGATGCAATTAGTTCTCACAATACTCAATATATTACGTCGTCTGTCACTTTTCGTCAGCCGTCAGGTTTTACACAGGTTGCTCTTCATAACTGTCAGCATTTTATCTCATTGCTGGTTTCTGGTAAACGTAGAAATTCCATGCCTATTTCTCTTTTGCTTAATTCTAATTCTACACCAGCCGTTTTGATAACGCTTGAAGCTTGCTGTCGACTGAAAGAACTAAATATACATGGAATACATTATCAACAGATTTGTTTTTGATCATTACCAAAAATGTGCATATTTGAGAAAAAGAATTCATCAATTGCTCTGGATTTTTAATTTGTTTACTCGTTTTATCTTTTCCTTTAACAACTCATGCTTTCTTTCCATTTTTATATTCCTTCGTTGTGACATTTTTAACGATAAAAGTTCGGACTTGATGATTTTTTGTGGTGGGAAAACTATCTGCCACATATCTGCATTGACTTCCGACACGCCTACCCAGAATATGTTGTAACCTGATATAACTTTAAACGTTTGCATCCACCAGTTTCCGTGTTCTGGCGTCAGATTCATGTTGATGTCGTTCCCAGCATTAAACTGCACCCAATATTTCCAATTTATAGTAATCAAAAAGGAATGGAAGATCACTATGAAATCCGAATTCTATATCTCCTGGTTGGGGCATTGCATTGCATTGCCTTCAGGGTGCAGGAGACTCATTCGCTCCAGATTTACTTTTACATCGATTTACTTATATCCTGTGATGTGACGTATTAATCGTAAATTATTATACAAGCGATGTACATAAATGTTCAATTGAAACAATTGCGTGCTCGCAGAACACAGAAACTTCATTGCGTTCCACCTTTGGACAGTTTCAAAACGCATGTTATAATTTTATTCTTATTTACTACGGTAAGCTCTACAACTATAATCACTTGTCAACATGTTGCCTTAGGAATGAATTTACTGAAGGAATTTGAGACTATATTCCTGTTTATCCGTTCCATTGTCGTAATGCTGACCTAAAGATCGGTTAGAGCTGTGACCATTGGCCAGTATTTATCTATAGTTCGAATCTTGGGTTGCTTCCCACAACTTTATTACAGTAGTCAAAAAATAGATATTCCGTCTCGCTGTACATATTGCAACCAAGTACCTCTAGAAGGTAATGAAAAATTTGAAAGGACAGCAGAATCAAACGAGCAGTGTTAATAATAAGATTCCAGACGACCATTTCGTCTGAATTATTTTTTAGCTCTATTTAAACAAGAGCCTAATTACCAAACAGCGGTCAGACACAATTTTGCCTCATTTTGTGTACTTAGCTATATGCAATCACGTCTTTATACCCATCACGTGATCACCGAGATTGCTGTCAAATATTTTTCATATGGAAACAAGATAATGGATGTCAATGTTTACACAACTACATTATCATAGTAAATGGGGAATTCATGAAGACTTGAAAAGCAATTTGTAACATGCTCTTGTTTAAAAAATAGTGAATGTAGTATAAAATTGAGTTACGTTTCATGCTTACGGAGAGTCGTGACATTCAAATTTGCTTTCACTTTACTGTATGAACGTCCGAAGCAAAATACCCTCTCCATTATAAGCCGTGTTTGCAAATATAAAGTTTAGTCCTACAGAGGGTTACGTTTTGAAGGATCCCCTGAATAGGAGTACATTCATATATATATTGTGTATATATTGTGAATGTTGTTCTCTTGCTCTAAGCTTTAGCATAATAAGTCAAACAGAAAAGCTTTCCTTATCCCCTGCCTACGTCTTCATTTTGTTGAAAGCTTCCTTTTTACCTGAACATGAATATCAATTAATATCTCGTGTATTAAAAACCTCAGAATAAAGACATTTTCATACTTATTGAGCCATGTTCCTCAAAAATGTAGTTACAAATAGGGTGTCCAACGGTATCAAATTTTTAGAACAAATGTTTGATTTCCTCGTCAAATTTGTCAACTTTATTGAAATTGGAAATTCAAGGGTGATAGGTTTTGATTGTACAATTTTTAGTTGGTACGTTTTAACTCAATATAAAGGACATTCCATAATGTATGTCTGCTTTTTAGATATTTTTCCGTAGAATAAACATTCCCTTTTCGATTCAGTATTTTATCCATTGTATCTATTTTGATTTCCCAATCCAGACTCTGCTTTCAAATTAATTTCTGATTATTGCATCGGACCAACGACATAAATATGATAGCAACGTGTTTTTTTTCGAATTGAGGTGAAACAGCTGAATTGTTCATTGCTACGTTACTGATCTCTAGCTTGAAATGAATCTGCTGTCGTCTATGTAAACTGGATACACATTTTCGAATATTTATTTTAAATGCAGGTATCCTTGAGTGAATACGAAACGGCTACAACAAAAGGAGAGACTTTTGCAGTGTAAGCAGCAGTTTGTCGAAAAAATTTTTACAAATGGACCGATTGTACTAGGAGAAACGGAAATACAATCAAGTATTTACGTTTAATATTTAACACGTAGCTACATAATCAATTAAAAACGGCGTTGTTATAATGATGAGTTGGCAGGTTTCTATTACGCGTTTCATATTATTGGTAATCTTGACTTCGTAACTAGCAAGAACATTGTTAGCAAGATGAAATCCGTTATGATTCCTTTATTTAAAGACCAACCCGTGTTGCTCGGAATACATTTATTAACTACCGGAGGCATGAAATGCTTGAAAGGTAGTTATAGCGATTGATCTGTTTGTCTGTCTGTCTGTCCGTCTGTCTGTCTGTCTGTCTGTCTGTGAACACTCTAACTCCCCTCCACGTTGACCGATTTGGCCCAAATTTGGCATAGAGGTACCTTGGGCCAAGGGCACGAACCCTATTGATTTTCAGCCATGTACCTCGTCAATGACCGGAGGTAGGGATGTCGGCGTATAGGAGTGGGTGGGGGTCAGTATATGGTCAAAAAATGTTATTGTTCAAATCGATAGATGAGTTCAAAAGGATCATTTTTTGTCAAAGCACTATGGGTCATATCACTCCGCTGTCGCCACGGTGGCGCCTGGAAGGGGGAGGGGTCTCGGACCTTAAAACTTTTTATTGTGTAAATCCAATGGGAAGTTCAATTTGAGCTTTCGAGGCATATTGAAATTGGTGAAATTTGTATTTGGGTTCTTAATTGGGCATACATCGCACTTCCGGTAGTTATGTATAAAGGTTTACACCTTACTAGTTTCGTATTATTCCGACGAAGTGTTCCCTTAACGACTAACAGAATGCATGCATAATGAAGTCTTGTCAAGGTAGGTTAATTGTTTACAATTTACAACTACAAAAAGATTAATGATAAAAAGAAAATTGATGCTTAGGCTGTACTCGACGTGAGTCACCTCAAGTTTTCTCAGAAAAGGTGTTTTACAGCAATAGAATTCATGTCGAGAATGATTTTAAAAATGCACGGGTGTTTTAAACGCTTCAATAACTTAATGTGGAAAGTTGACTTACAATGACTTCTCGCCGTACTGACGGTCCGTATTGTATTTACAATAACTGCGCCTTGTTAGATAAAATTATCTTTTTATTTGAACAAATAAATTTTCCAAATTCACGGAATCCAAGATTAAATAATTTTCGTTACTAGCTATTATATAAAACTATCGCGTAGGTTGAAAGTAGACTTTACAAATATGATGTAAAATGATTTGCAGTTCTTGAATTCTTCGAAAGAAACATGTTAAGCATGAAAAACAAGACATGTTAAGCATTTGATATTCATCTCACTGTTGTCATGTGCATGTGATGAACTTATAGCCATCCAGTGTGTTTGCTTGCTGCATTTTACGTAGAAGTTCCGTATAACTCTTTGCATTTCAGCTGCAATGTAGCAAGTTCCGAATTTTTTCCATTTCTTGAATAAATTATTTGCGCAAAGGAATTCCCTGAAAACATGAAAGGTTCAGAAGGACTCAATGCCAACTATCTTCCTTCTTGAGAATTAGTTGAAAAGAGTCCGTAGGACCATGCTGGACTCACATAATTCTTTTTTACATGTTACGAATTATAGAATTTTGTGGCGAATATTTACACGAGAGCTTCCAATCTTACACTGGTATGTGCAAATCCAAATATTCAATTCAGTTGACTAACTGAATGCCTTTTTGTTTAACAGGAGCACAAATTCTTATAACCCTAATATTTTAATAATGCAGAAACCTGCTATTCCACTAGGTATGGTGCTCAACTGTTTGAATTGTTTCAGGATTGGGTACCGTATTCTTCACGTTCGGCTCGTTGGTTGTTCGAAAATTGAAGGTTTCCTATGAAGACTATAACCTAGAAGTGTGCCGTCTTCGTGCTGCACATTAACTGAATATGACCGAGATTAAAATACGGAAGGGGATGAGTGCTCTTTTTAAGAGAGTGTTGCATGGTATATATCTAAACCATGCAAGTGTAAACACTACAGATGAAAAAGTTTTTCTTAGTCCATACCACCAAGAACTAGAAATTGCAAGATGCGACGGAATTAGTTTGGTAGAGATAGTAATTTGCGTTTAATGCTCATGTGATGTGAGTGTTTGTATATGTTGCTTAATTGGCTATTATATCTTATTCGTATTCATGATTTTTAGTTTAACGCCGCATCTCGTAAAATGTGACTCGCGGTCAGTATTTACAAAAGCAGGTGGTTCTGTCCGATGATGGTTTAGATTTGTCGGAATTGTGCTTCGCCAAACGTGCGTGTACGACCCCATTGCGGTTGTTTGGTCAATGCAAGACGTCATGTTTCAATTAGATTTTAACGGTGTCTAAAGAATTTAGGTAACCTCATTAACGTCGTATGCCGTAAACATATGAAAACAATTATTGCTTCAATATCGATTATAACTTCTTAAGATATTAAATTCAACAATCAATAACTAATTTATGCCACGATAAATGATGTTCACAAAACTGTAGCCACAATTGAACTAGGTTCTTGTAAAAACATAAAAAATGAACGCTTCAGCAAACACCTTTGTTTAAAAGTTTTGCGCAAAAACGAAAAAATATAATACAATTTAATATAATAATTTAATACAAAAATTTAATATAGACCTGAACATCAAATAGGGCAAAAATTTAGTTATTTGCGATGACTAAGTCACTCCGATTAGTGATATCGTTTCATTATTAAAAGTTTTGTTACGTTGACAACACGACCTTGGAGGTTACATTAGAAAGTTGCTATTCGACCTGTCCTCAATAATAAAAACGTAAATGTGTGATAATGTTATGTTGGCTCCAGCATGTTACAAAATATCATCACGTACAAATCCTTTTGAAGTACAATTGAATTGCTGACTTTTGTGCAACATTGTGTGACATTTATTTATAAAAAAATAAAAAAATCATCATTTAGCCCTTTAGCGGTACGTTCCAGTTCCGAATGCATTTGTCATGCCTGCACCAGAGTTGGATTTTTGCTTCTGCCATAATTTATACTCATATTTTATATTTTTCATTGAGCCGATTAATTAAGTACGCTAAACCTATGACATTAATAAACGCTGTCTCGCCGATTTACTAAATAACGACGTCTTACTCTTACAAAACGGATAACTAGACGCAATACGCCGGCAATTGAATTAAAACCTTTGTATACTCAATTCAGCATTTAATCAAAAATATTTCCTTGTATATGTATGCAAAATTACAACAGTTCCGTACTGTTCTTCGATTTTTCGAGAGGGACATAATATTCAAACAATTCGATTCACTTGCATTATTTCAGACGCGAGCAACTATCTCGTTGAAGCATGCCATGAAGATCAAAGTATCGGTTCAGCGTGAACAATTAATACCAATTATCACACCGTTGTTGATTATGACTAATTATTCCATCAAATAAAATTATTGCCTACTTTCTGGAAGATTCAATATTTGCTTCATTCAAGCGTCTACAATGACATTTTCCGGAGGAAAGTCATGATATTAGAGCAAACAGGACGTTTGAGAAATAGAACTGTAAGCATCCGTCAAACGTCCCATTCTATCGTTCAAATTCATTTAGAATTCGTGGTTCACTTCTGTGCTCCGTGACAATATTATAATATTTTACTATTGATATGAATCACTTTGTTCATTACTCTCATAGAGAAAAATGGATGACCATCACCTTAGTTTATCGAAATTCTCGTGGACATAAAATTATTCAGATTAGCCGTACAGGCGTTACAAAGGATTAGGGGGAGCTGAGTTGATTCTGCTTTTATTCAGCGACATCCCTCTTTTTTTGATAAGCAGGAAATTCAGTACAGAATTGTCTGCAAGGTGATTCCAATTAATTATAAATATTGAAATAATATGGAGTGAGTATTCACTGTTGTAAATGTAATTGTGATTAACTGATAACTTTCCCATCATTACTTCAGGCGACAGTATTCAATCAGAATGTTTTTGATGGTTGCAAAGTAATATCCCATGATGAATAACTTCGTTATGTGTTCGTTAAGGTTGAAGCTTATTTTGAATATTAATTAAAAATATGATGATGTACAGATAAGGCGTTCTGCATTTACCTCTGGAATTTTGACAATAATTGAATTTTAATTTGCACCACGCTTAACTTAACGCTGCACCACGCAATTTTTAGGGACATTCCGCAAAAGCATAAAATCGCTCATGTAGTGTGTTAAAATGTGGTGACCCGCATCACAAATTGGTAACCGAACTATTTGAATCTTTAAGTCATCCTTAACTTTCTTATTTCACATTGTTTATTGTAATTCATTGTAGCTTGCAGCATGAGTCTAAACGAATTTGCAAATAGCAGCGCTGTTGCCTTTCCACGATGCGGTTGTCGCAGTAGGATTTTGAAAGGGCTAGCAAATGTTTACTTTCGGTTTGTCGGAAGAATTTATAAAACTCAAAAGCTGTATAACCGGTTTGCTTTTTTAGTCGTAAGCCGACGGTGATACCTAAACCACAGGTGTGGTAACAACTGGTATAACATTAAGATTGGAATATGGCTTATTGGTGTGAATGATAGTAGAATGTACATGGTGGTTCAATCAAGCGTGAGCTGAAAACAGTCCTGCTGTATTTCTCCTCGGACACATGGCAATGTTTGAGTTACTAATGTTCTACTCATCAGGTGCGCGCAAGTGTTCTCACCAGCTAAATTTGAATCATGGATATACAGAACAAGTTTAGTGCAATTTAAATTGTTAAAACTGTTTGTGGCGAGTGATTCTTGAAATTCAATATAATCAGTGAAGTGAAAAGTGTTGTCCAGTTTCAGGTTTTAAATTCACTTTTTCACTGACATCAGAATATTGACTACATCTCTTTCAGCTAGTCTTTTATGCCGATGTCAAAGTTTGCTCGTATGCGGAATGTGTGAAATGTGTGTACAAAGACTCTGTATTTAAGCTCCAGGGTTATTAAATTGGGAGTATCACAAGAGCCAGCCGTTTGAAACTTTTAATTTTAAAAGCATGACTCTTTCATAACTGGCGTAAATAGTACTAGTCATGAAAACTTCAAGAAGTGTGAAATAGTATTCACGAAGTAGTCAAATAAATGGGATAATTGCTGAATCGTATCATTTAGTTTGCTATGCATTTCTTGTCAAATTACATTCAACTGTAATTATAATATCCCTTTTAAAATCAGATTATTTCATCGGCAGGTTAACTATTATATCAATTCTAGCAACCAAATGTGGTTAATGCCTCTGGAGAAAATAGAAAAAAACAGTGGTGCAGTTTCTAGGTTTCGGATAAAGCTACAAAATCCATTCAATGTTTGTGAAACTAAAGAACATCGCTCATAGAAATACTTACCGTTACATGTTTCAAGTTATTAACAACATGGCAGATGTGGCGTGCAATCTAAGCGTTTCAATAACGTCCGTGTCTTTAAAAAATCGCTCCTTTGTTGCGAGTCAAAGAGAATCAACCACTGACGAAGTCTTTTATGCCCTTGTATTACTTCGGAAACGTAAGGTCCAAATCTTTCCCATATCTCAAGGAGAAAATTCTGTTTGAGTGATAAAACTTATTTTGTGGAGAGGAAAGTGTGCCGGGAAGATATATCACGAATATTTTTCATTTTTTAACAACTGTTAAAAATTGTATTCTTTGATGTGATGCGTCTGCTCGACGGGAAATCTCAACTGAGCTTGAACGAAGGCTTCAATTGTTATCTGATACTGATATGTACACATTTGGAAACCAGTAGACTGAATATTGTAGACTAAGGTAAAGGTAAGACGCTTTAGTCTCATCGCAACACACATTTTTCTTATAGTCATTCTCCAGCAATTTAGAGTGTGCCGATGATTGAATGCTATCCAGTGCCATTATGCACTCATCGTGGTGATCTCTTGACAACTGAATTGTGTTCTTCAATGCAAAATCCAAACGCATCTACTCTACATTCAATTTCCATAGAGTCCATGTTGAACATGAATTGCGGTTAAACCCGACAGTTAAATGGTTGATCACAATATACCAATTTATTATCTCCAACTGCAACTTTACGAATGTGTATGAGATTTGTTTTATATGGGATAACTCCCCACACAACGCGTTGATTTATGTCCTTCTTTCTCCAAAAAACATACGACAGTTCTTTCAGTTGGACAAATTTTTAAAGTGTTTTATCGACTTTGGGGCGTTCAGAAATTATGCAGTAATAATACATATAACCGCGTACATTAAATAATTTTATAATGTTTGATCACTAACACCATTCAATAATTCATACTTATAAAATTAAATTCGAATTACTAGGTCATGTCTGCATCTGTACATTTGTTTTTCAGTCAAAATCGCAATTGAAAATTTACAATCGCTTGTTTTAATGTATAATTAACGGTTGTAAATTAGATCGTCAACAAGCACCAAGAAGTGTCGAGCTGGGTGTTAATCAAATACTATGACAAAATGTTAATGTTAATGATGACAAAATTGCTGTATGTGGTAGCTGACAATACAATTCTCACTGCAAGTCAATGGAGAGGGAATCCAATGTTTGATGTTTCGGTAGAAACTGAAAGTTAAATACCTGGTATAGTGCAACCTAATCTAATTGGAAAAAATTCAATACTGAGTTTTTTATGATTTAGGGTTCAAATTTGTTTTGAGTTGTGCTGTGTTTCAAAATTTCATCTCATTGTTTAAATTTGTGCTTTTGTTTTGGAGAAATCATACAACATAACTGCGATAACATACTGTGTAAAATGCTTCCTTTCATAAGTGCTCACCATAATTAACGGGCGCATTTAAACCTTCAACTTCTCATAAAATATATCAAAGTTTAGTCTATCTGTTTGATTTGCCGAAACTTAAAGTTTCGATATTGCGAAATCTAGAACGCAGTACCATATAGCTTTAGTGTAGTCTGAATATACTTCGGTAGTTGATGAATCGACGAGCAAAAGTTTTACTTTTTGCAGTACATCTACATACAAAATGTTTACCGGCATTGTTAGCACAGAGTTACCTGCATAATGTTTAACTCAGATATATACCAATCTGAAATCTGACGGTGTTAGCACAACACAGATTAGTCACAATCAAATGATGCGATTTCAAGAACAAATTTATGCCGGACAGTCAGACAAACATGTAGCGACGAATTGTACGTTAACACCGAATTCCATGTAACTGAATGCTTTCTTTAAATTACTACTGCTGAACGTATGGACCTGAATTCCTATCTACAAGTTATGAACACCATTTACTGCCCCGGAAACATTTCAGAAATTAAATGCATTTAAAATCGAATTGTAAATGTTTTAAACTAGTGTACTGTATTGACAATCAAACTTACGACGGATGTAATGCTGTGGGAGGTAATTGCTTACGTGAATAATACTGAACATGTTTTGAATCTGATGGAATCAATATAATACATTAATAGAGATTGTTTAAAGAAATCTATTCCTTCGCTAAAATATTTAATTCTGTAATCGTCGTAAGTTGGTAATTCTAAGTTGACACTTTATGAAAATATTTCAGGTAAATCGATAAGTGAATGTACTCATTGCAAAAATGTTTAAGACAGCGAACTAGCCCTGTAATTGAGTTAGTGATTGACTTTAGCAAACCACACGACAAACCCTCCGATGACCTGGATCTATCTGTAATTCAATTTTGCCTGACAAAGGCTGATATAGACGTTAAGTTCATGACAGTTGACTCGACACAGAAATGTGATTGCAAGGTATTTTGTTGTCGCATACCATTAGTTGAGGTTGAGCAAACGATAAAACTGATGTGATAACAATAGTAGTGTGTTGTTTGTTGAATCTTTGTTGTAGCGTTACAATCTTTGTTGTAGCGTTACAATCTTTGTTGTAGCGTTTGCTTCAAATGGTGAAAGTTCTGGCTACGCATTGATTATTTAATGAATATGAGACTATATAATTGAAACAACCTTTTGAAATGATATACTGAAAAAAATTACAAGCATATTTTACCGTTTATTAGTTTATTTGAATGTGAGTATATCCGTCAAAAATTGCACCCTTTTCGGAGCTTAAGGAAATTGGAAATTCCAAAGTTTATTTAGTTAAGGTGGTGAGTGTACATACTGCGAATGCATTTACGGTTTTGTAACTACATACTTTCTTCCTCCTGTTTATGTTGTACACCTGGTCCTTTAAATCATATTAATTTTTATCGTTAAATGAATGACTAGACAGGAATTTAGTTCAGCCTTCGCGCTGCAACAAAATTGAAAAGTTCGGAAACGTCTTTAGTGGAGAAGAGTTAGGACGTTTCGTCACTTTGTCGAATATCATTTGTTTTATGGGCGCAGTCCACACCAGACATTTCATATAAAATGCGAAAGTACGGAGCAAACACAAATGTTACATTTTAAACAGCTGTCAAGATCATTGTTATTAATAATTGCGTATCAGTGCCAGAGGTTATGAAAAGTAAAATATTGACGTATTCGCGTACGACGATATGTGCGAATACGTCAATATTTAACTTTCCACTACTTAACTCTTTAACTACTCAACAGTTCAAACCTAACGGGTTCACCCTTTTCAAATCTTGCTGCGTTAATATTTCCCTTGCTGTCACGGTTCAAAAATGTGTCGTCGATGTCATCAACTTAAAATTTGAACTCAGAATTTTATATGGGATAGTTTATCGTGTCGTAATGTATTACGTAGCATTGTTTTAAGGACCTCTACATATACTTGCTATACGCATTACTTCGTTGGAGGGAAATGAAATTATATGTCAAATATTATTCGTCACTACACAGTTTTGTATTATGTCGCTCTGCTTGATGAAATGCATCACTTGTACAAATTAACACCAAAACAATTGCCTCTTAAGATGGCTTGCTTTTCTAGACACCATAAATGGTCTAATTTCACTAACATCATTGCGACAGCAAGATCATGCAAAAGGCTTGAGAAGGGTAACATGGCGTTCTGAATATTATTTGAACGGTTCGTAATTATTGTCTTCTTGTTTAGTGATCGTAGATTAAAAACACATTAATCGAATACACTAACTCTAAAGTTGTGATTTGATGAAATGATTGTGTTTCAAGGCCGTACAGCATCAACCTGGTACACAAACTGAAGAAAATTAAATTTATTTTACTGTAAATTCTTAGCAAAACCTTTAAGCATTAAAGGATCCTCAAATTCAACTTATTCACCGAAACGTTAGATTAAATGTAGTATTATGTTATAACTTCGGCGGAAATGATACTCGGCCTTCCTTCTCTACTCGCCCAAAGAGGAAGTAAAATTCACATGAACACACTGAACATTCACAGGAACATGAACTACAACAAGGGAAGTTTCTTGGAGTAAACAATATTTTTTGTACGAAGCAAATATATAGCTAAATTAAATCGAAAGCTTTTCTGATAAGACCACGGATGTTGTAAACCCTGATCTTTCAATAATAATACAAGTTATAACTTTAATATTCTAAAGATCCTAAAGTGTTGTCACATATTACAATAGTAGTTGAATCGAATAGCAAATATTGTTATCTTTCGTTTTGAATGCCATAAACCTGATGTATCTTTGTCCTTCAGTCCATTATAAATCCTTTATTGATTGCTATATTAAAACATGGTTTAGTTTTCATTATCTCAAGATGAATGAGATATGCATGTGGCATGATTTGCCATTTGCATATCTTGATTTTCTCAGTTTTGTCTTACTACAACCTGATACACGCAAATATTTATTCATGTTGAAGTGAATTCATCAAAAAGAGTAACACATATTGTGACACTGCTCTTTTCTTTATTTTTTATGATAATTTAAAGAAAGCTCCACTCGAATAAGCTTACATCATACATCTAAACGTTATCAAAATGAGTCCTGTTGAGTGAATCCCTGACACGATTTTCAAACATCATTCAATAGAAGCAAATAATGTGGTTATCTTTGCAAATAATGTAAATTACTGATTTTTCATTGATTACTCGTCACACATTAACCCTTTAGGATGTTCCAGACCTAGTTGTTAAATATGTTTCGTCCACCACAAGATTTTGTTTTATGCCGCCAAGATGTGACAACGATATTGCAATTACCGACAACATTTTGTTACGCCTCAAAAAGGAATTCTCTTATTCCAACCCCACCGCACTCTACTGGTGCGTGTACTAATGCAGGGCGGCAGCTATTCAAAGATTATGACAATTTAAATCATTAAATGCGTTCGAGAGATGTAGTATTAAAGGACAGACTGAAATATCAAGTAGTTTTTTATGGTTATTATTTCGTACCGTAATCACAGAATAACGATAGTTGTAGTCCCCAATTTCTTAACGATATCATAAGGGTAGACAAAAAGTGACAAGAAGAATTACCTATGTTTACTTAATTGAACTCTTTAATAGGCAGCAAGACTTTCAAAATGTTGATAAGATTTTGATAATATCCAATTTTGACAAGGTTTTGATAAGATTTTGAAATGGGAACCCTATTTATGACACCATTTAATCATCCACGACACAATACCCAGCTCAATGCTGTACTTCGCCGATACCTGCTTTTATAATAATTCGCAGGAAGTCACAGATCATGGGAAGGTATCGCAATATTGCAACGCAACTTGCTTTCTCGGCGTGCGCCGATTTCTGCGTATATAAATTTATGCTTAAATTGATGTATCATTATTTTAATTGGTCAAATGTTTCTAATGTGTGGTCTTTAAAGTCCATTTTCTCAAAGTGCCCTTTCCTACAGGATCACCTTTTTGGCGGGCTGGAGGGACACCGTTAGAGGCACTGTGAGAAAATTGACTAATCTGCGAATTAGGTTTAGGTAAGATGATGCGGGCATCAAGGCAATTTTTAATTAATTAACGGTTAAAATTGTTGTTTAGCAGATTTAATTTGCTTGATGAATGAGAGTAAGAAGGCCAGTGATTTAAGATGACAAATATTATTGACTTCCTTGGGATCCCGATCCTCAAAACTTAAAAAGACGGACATTATTTTGCGATTAAGGGATGGGCATTTTGAGACTTTTTGTTTTGTAAAATAGGGATCACGGCAACGAGGAAGAAGAGGTTGACGGCCCAGATGATGAAACGGAGGGGGAGACCAGATGGAGGGGCCTGTGAAGGGTACGTTGTAGCCGTACTCCATGAAGTAATATTTAATTTCATGCTTCTTTTTATCTTTAAGGTGGATTGGTTGGTGAGTATAGTAATTGCTACGCGATTTTCATTAAAACATGTAAACATACAGATGCAATTGTTATTGGAAATGGAATTTTTATAAATTTGAAACAAAGGCTAGCACTGTCGAACATTTGGATATGCACTACAAAGTACATATGTTTGACGTCATATCTAGAAAGTGTTGACGGTCTCAGAATATATGTACAATTAGTTGC
Source organism: Sinella curviseta (assembly GCA_004115045.4). Taxonomy (NCBI): domain Eukaryota; kingdom Metazoa; phylum Arthropoda; class Collembola; order Entomobryomorpha; family Entomobryidae; genus Sinella; species Sinella curviseta. Next base: position 5,360,950 of record CM023201.3, on the reverse strand, counting down.
GCTGGTTCAAACAGTTCAGTGGTTTCAGTTACCTTCCATAGATATTGAAGTAGACCGTGCTGACGATGCTGATCTTGATTTGACATTGTAAAACTTACTGGAAATTGAACACCAAAATGGCATGGAAAGTACTCTCGGCCATATAACTCGTCTATTAGCCCAATATATTCGACAAGGAAATATATCCTTAAATTCCAGATGGTTCCCACCTTGATTGGCTGTGTCGCTGTGGTACGTATCAAACAATATTTCGTCCACTTGGTTCTCCTTCGTGCATGCTCATACCTAGTCCTAAGTGTGTGCACCATAACGGCAGAGATTTCCATCTCCTTGGCAATGCAACATTCGGTCAGAGCAATCGCATGAGCTCCTGCCATGAAAAGCCAAACCAACGTATACAGTTCATATACCGGGTATGTGATGGCCTCACGAGTGCAATTCACGCAAATCCATGCCGATAGGACCAATACCCAGAATCCTGTTGTCATTGCCAAGTAGAGGATAATACTGATCACAACTTCCATCTATCTGAGCAGAAGAATAGAGACGGTGTGATAGCGTTAAAGAAATAGTAGGGATTGTGTAACGTTTATTCTCCAATCTCAGTTTTGATTTATATGGTAAACGATACAACGCAAAATGAATCGTGGATAGAAGGGGGAAGAAACACCTGGCATTGATGCCGTAAATCAGAAGCAAAAGAAATTTCATCACCGCAACGCAAAAAAAAATATTTATTTGTTCGACGCCACCAATTGAATTACGGCCGGTCTTCAAACTTTATCTTAATGATAGGTACGTTCAGCTGAAAAATTGCTAGGACTCTTTGCAGAATTGAAGATTGATAATTGCGATAGGGTTGCGTGTATTGTCTTTGAATAGTTTGGATAATTAGTTTCTGACACTACGCAATTATCGTTTGCAAATTTGAGGTCATTGTTATAGGTAATTTCAAATTAAGTAATACCAAATCTAACTTCGTACCAATGTAGCGCACAAAAGATAGAGAAATGCCTCAATATTGAGCCTCAGCCTATCTGCCTTTCAATACGGCGTGTCGTAATTGACATCTTTTTTTGTTATTTGATACTGGATAACTATGACATTATATTTAAAAACTTCTTAATGGATGACGAAACGAAAATATCAAAACTTAAATATTTACCAGTTAAAATTAGATTATTAAATAATGCAAAATTACCCCGTTATCCGTAAACAACAAACATGATGAGTAAAGAACTACTTGTTACGGAAACTGTTTTAACAAACACAAATAGCCTCTACGTCGTTCAAATAATTTCAAGGAATTTGCTCATTTAAACAAATAACAGGTTGTCTTCGGCTAAAGGAATTGCACATAAATGCGTGAATCATAAAGTCAACAGGTAGCAAATTTATTTGCGAACGACGGATCTCCGCTTTCATAGGAAGTTCCCAATACGGGTTTGTGGAAAATTTCTACTATGTTAACTATGCCTGCAATAATTTGTACCATCGTTATTGGCTTAAAACGGATAGCACATACTGTGTAATTTTCAAATGTAATTTGCTTATTTGGGAAGCCACCATGATTGAATTGTCCTACTTACGTAGCGACGTCAACATATAACAGTGATAAACTTGAGTTATTATTGATCCACATTATATTTTTTGTAAAGAAAGTTGTTCTCGAAACTTAGTACAGATGTGACCTGGAAAAATGTGCTACATTTATGAATAAGCATAATAATTATGTATCAACTTGCAAATAAAATTAATGATTTATGAAAAACACTCTTTTATATTGAATTTTTTATGTGGCTTTTTGATACACCCCATAAATGTTTTGAGAGTGACTCGTTAAAATTTGTTAATTGCTTTTAAGATGTAGTTTGGAGTTGCAATCTTCCACGCCATAATATATTCAGTGAAGGGAACGAACGACAATGATTTGGTTGACTGGCTGGCGGTATAGGGACATGAAGCTGGGAACTCCACAGCGTAAAAGAAATATGCATATGTATGTCATGCTAAATTATTGAAATGATGTGATTTTGTTAAAGATAGAAAATTGCTGCCCTGTTTACTCAGCAATGTTTTAATAAACTAATAAATCTCTCCATAAAACAATCTCCTTTTCTCGTCGAACTCATTTGAGCGTTATTTACGCGTGACTAAGGATACGTTATATGCAAATGAAAGCAGTACAAAAAAATCAAATAAATTTAATTTACGTTTGTTATATTATAAATATCCACTTTACATAACACTTCTAATTTCTTTACTCCCAAAAGTCGGTTCCTGACAATTGCGTCTGCTCAAGTAGACATGTGTTCATTTCCTTCGCGTTAAGTTCGCTAATCTTATTACTATATAAGTGAATGATTTAAATACTTTTGAATGTGATTTGTCACAGTCATAAAAGAAAAAGTCACTTACGGAGCAAGTTGACTAGCTCTGGTTGAGCAAAACTCCAAAACTTCACAATTTATTTATTGTTGACTAAATTTCTGCACAGATTTGAATTGTTCTGCTTGCAGTGTGTCGTCAATTTTGTAACCTGACGCAAAGCAATTATTCGGACGAATGATGTCGAAATTTGTAGCACATTATAATGAATCCTTGCATCTTTTGGAGTTACAAAGCCTGAACATTATTGAAAATCAGATCAACTAATTCTGATACTTGCTGAAATAATGTACCGATTTCTCTGTGGTAGCGTTTGATTCTCACGGGTAAATCAATACAAGTTTACATTGCTTTAACCATCCAACCATCAAATCACATCCGAAACTATAACATCTTTCGTTTACATTTTCATCACCGTACCATGGGTTATATACAGTGGCATCAGGTTATAACATACGCGACGAATGGTTCCGATTTATAATGAGTCTTATTTTGTTCGACAAACTTAAAGAACACTTTTCCACTGACATTTCTATTTGGATTTAGTCTTTACGACAAGATTTTTGAATGTATGGTTGTACGCATTTTTGTCGTGAAACAATGACACAATAGCATGTAATGCATATATAATATAAAGTAGACCTGAAGTGAACATCTTATCAATTTTCTGGATGAAAACATGTTGTCGCTGTGTGCGATGATGGTGACCTGGTTCGAAAATTGTGGTGAGCGATTAGACTGAATTATTTTTTCTGAACACTGCTGTCTTCCCAAACCCTGATGCTGGATGCCACAACAGACAGTGCTAACTCCCATAAACTAACTACTATGATCTCAAATGTCAATTTTTAAATAACTGCAGAACAACTCCCTGATGAGTAACAGTTATAATAAAACGTAGTTAATTTATTACAGGGAAAATTACAACAATAATTAACAAAATGTTAAAAAGCTCAGGTCAGAGCAGAAAATCCAATGACAAAAATTATTAGCTCAAGACAGAGCTCAAAAATCCAAGTGACAACAATAATTGAGCTCAGAACAGAGCTCAAAATCCAATGACAATAATTATCACTCTTGCTCCTCCAAAGTTGAACAAGAATAAAGTACAAGTCACTCCGCTGAAGGCGAGAGCATGATAAAAGGTAAACGGACAAAATTGAACATAAAATACATACTTGCTTTTCAGTTTAACAAATACATAAAAAGATGATGTTACAACAAAACTGCGAGCTCGACTTTCTGGAATGAACGCGAGCTGCAAGTAGCCGCGAAAGGGCGAGGGAAATATCTTGCACCAAAGTTGGCTGCAGGCTGGGTTAAAAGTTGGTTAAGAGTTGGCTAAGAGTTGGGTTAAGAGTTGGCTAAAAGTTGGGTTAGAAGTTGGTTAAATTGGTTAAAGTTGGCTAAATGTTGGTTAAAGGTACAAATGGACAAATCAAAATACGAGTAATTCTTGCCTAATAATTAACATGAGACATAAAGAATATTCAAAATAAAATAAACAAAATAATTATTGGGGCAGGCTGATACTTTCTTCATGAGCGTAAGCGACACATGTAATAAATCCGATGATAATATCTAACACTGTCCAACTGTACTAATGTAAATTGAAAATATATTCTATTGTGAAACAGATTGGAACATTTTTTACCTCTGATAAGTTGTAAGCAAAGAGTATGAATAAACATAAAGTACGTATGTAGGTATGTGAATCAGCCAATATGTCACTCGGACATACTGAGTGTCGATTTGCAGTTTCCTGGCCTCAATCTTTATATAGTGCATTACAGGTTACATGAATTTTACTTGAAATTAGTGAAAGTTGATATCGTAACACTCAATGTCGTATAATCAATTTTTGGCTTTCATAAAGCAATACACTGCGTGGAAGAATACTTATGTTTTATTAAATTCTCGATAAAGTAAATGCCATGTATACTTTCCCATTTATATGTCGTGTTAGTGTCCATTGGTTAAAATGACTCGTCGGAAATCAATAAATATATACCCAAAACGGGATCACCGTTCGAAATGAACCAGAAGAGAATGTGAGTTGAGACATTGGTCATCCGATCAATTGGGCTACGCATTATAATTCTCTTGATGCCCGTTTTTAACATGAACTTTGAAGACAACAATCAACGGCGTAGATGTACATATATATACAATATATGTATATTTCGTATGTCAGTGTATGCGTGATGGTGACATGATTCGAAAATTATGATGGGCGATCAGACTGAATTATTTTTTCCTGAATATTGCTGTCATCCCAAACTCTGATGCTGGATGCCACAAGAGCCCAATAACTCCCAATAACTACGTACAATGACCTCAAATGTCAATTTGTAAATAACTGCAAACCGCTCCCTGACGAGTAACTGTTAAAATAAAACATATTTAATTTATTACAGGGAACATTTGGTCAGAGCACAAATCCAATGAACAAACTATTTCACCCTTGCTTCTCAAAAGATGAACAAGTATTAATAATACAAAAACAGGAATAAAGTCAAAATCACTCCACCGAAGGCGAGAGATTTATAAAAGGTAAACGGACAAAATTGAACATAAAAATACATCCTTGATTTTCAGCTGAACATAAAAAGATGATGCAACTACAAAAATGCAAGATCAAACTATTAGAATGAACGCGAGCTACAAGTTGCCGCGAAAAGGCGAGGGAAGTTGCATTTACAAAAGTGGCTAAAAGTTGGTTAAACGTTGGTTAAGGTTTACTAAATGTTTGATAATGTTGATTAAATGTTGGTTTAAAATACAAATGTGTGTTAACAAAACCGGATAAATGTAAATATGAGTAGTTTCTGCCTAGTAATTATCACGAAACAATAATATTCGCAATAAAAATAAACAAAATAATTATTGGGCAAGTTGAATCTTGCTACATGAGCGTCATCGAAACCGTAAATGCACCATTCTCGCTTTGTTTAAATCATTGAGATGAAATGTCCAATAAAGAGAACTCTCTCATACAAATAAAATGTAGAAAACAGTGTTTCATGTTTTAGTTTTCAAATACTTTGCAATATATTTCTTGTTTCATCATAACTTTTATCAGTCGGTACTCATATGAACACTCAATTGATTCGGGCATCTTTCAATTTTAATCTTATGGTGTGGAATTCAAAATAGATAGCTACAATTGAAAAGTACAATTTCACGTGCATAAAGTTGAATAATAGCAAAAACGAAAAACGTCAAATGAAATTATGTTACTTTTATTTATAGGAATTTATAGAATCAAGGCAGATTTAAAGATCAGCAAAGTTGAATATGGAAGTTTTTACCAGTTTGATGTAATGGAGATGGAGTGAAAACACAGTAACAGCAAGCTTACTAGGGAACTGCCCGAGGTGAAGTCCGCAAATTCAAATGAAAAACATGGTTTTATACTAAATCGAGTACGCTGATCACGATTCTGATGTTCGTTTTTTGTAAAAATCAAATTTTAATATTGGCTATTTAAATATACGTGTTTTCTAACCTTAACAATTGCTTGTCGTAAAGCACTGATTTATACGTAATGTAGGGTGCAGAATTCGAATTTGAGGTCAAATTTTAGCCATCTTTATTATTACAGCCGCTACACGTGAATTTTGAGTGTAGAGTTGATCGCAGACAAAAATGAAAGACAGATTCAAATTCTAAGGGTTCCATATAGTATAAACACATACTATTTCGTCCATGTTAAGAGATATCAGAAATGACAAAAAACACCTTCCAGCGTTCCCTTGTAAGTTTGACAAAAAACTAATCACGAATTCGTAATCAGCGAACTCGGTTTGATATAAAAACATATCTCACTCAGAAATATGCTGACTTCACCTGAAATAGTTCCCTAGTTAGTAGTCGCGATAACTTTTATTAATGACACCTTGTAAATGCTTTAGAATAGAACTTGGTTAAGGTCATCAACGTTCACAGTTTTATATAAAATATACCACAAGTTATGTTAAAAGTATTCGGGGGGGGGGGGGAATTAATGAACATTTAGTTATTTAAGAATTAACGAATATATATCAAAAACGTTGGCAGGATATAATGTACTTGTAAAAGTGTTTTGGAAACGCAACAGATCTTTTAATAAGTAGCACATTATATTAATTAATACAGTGAATTATTAATCCAAATTACACAACTTTATATTAATACGAGTCGTTAAATTGTTAAATATGTTGGGCGAAATATGGCTTTACCGCTCTGGCGGAGAATCGATTCTTTCAACGAACGTCATCTATTAAGGCATTTTAACTACGGTGGCGAAATTTGATTCTGTTTCATTTTTAAATAAGTCAGTTATATGAACATTATCTGCTTCACACTTTTTGACTCAAAAATCCGACCATTTAAGTAATGACGTCATGGTAGCTCAAACATAATGAATTGAAAACGATGAATTAATTCGGGGTGGAAATTTACTTCGGAGCAGTTCATTCCAAGTAATCTCACTGAGTGCATCGTGTTAACATGTTCTTACAATTTCGTATAGACTAATTTGATTAATAATTGCAATTAAATGAAGGAATAATTGTTCTAACTTGTAAGAAACATTCAATCATTAATTTCCTGATTGACTGTGTTCAGTATCTTTACTACATGCGCTGCAATTTCAGATGATCAATGCGTCTCTGACCTCGGAACTAAATTAAATATGTAATTATAGGCTGTACCCACAACGGGATCACAGTTCGAACTGAACAAGAAGACATCGATGGTGGATACATTCGCCCCCAGTGACTTGATGCTACCCATTATAATTCCTATGATGTACATATTTAACACATGAACTTGAGAGAAAGGACGCAACCGGCTTTTATAACTTAAAGTCACAGTTTGTAATAGGGTTCAAGTATCCGTAAAACAAATGAAATAATAATCGGCAACTATTCTTTTAAATATTGTTTGGCCAGTGGGCGATGTTTTTGTTTTGACCACATTTCAGTCGTTTGCCTTTTATATATTTTTATTGGTTTTGTCCTCATATTATATCAATTGTTATTTGTACTTACTCAATGAGAAACAGGACTACAATGCAAGATGTCATTAAAGGTTATCACAACATTACAATTGAGACGTGTGACCTTTACACGTGAATAATTTGCTGGATTGGAAAACAAAATTGCTCATTGATTGCTAATTAAATAAAACGTTATATATTTATCATAGACTGTTTATTGACGGTCGAAACTCGTTATCAATTAATTGTATTTTGGAGGTACACTTTCCGCGATTGAAATTATGCTTATGGAAATTATTTCATAATTGTTCGCAAGATATGTACCTGAAACCTAAAAAAATAGCTTTTCAAACCGGACGTCTATTTTGTGATAAAAATGACGATGCTACGGATAATAAAGTTGATGAATAACATTTAGCTGAAAGCAATTAGCATTCGTTAACTTTCACCAATTATTTTGTTTTTAATCCACCAGCATTGACGAAAATTCGATGTAAGTCAATGTGAAACTATATGGCAGTTATATGTTCACGAAAGGATCCTGCAGGTTTTGCATTTTATAATTAATTCCATCGCTTCACCATTTCGGCCAGCTTCTACGCATTACCAGGCTCATCGATAGTAGCATTGTATATCACGATAGCATAATGGTTCCAAACAAATGGTAGATAATAGATAAGTTTTAGGTAGGATTCCTCCAGGCACAGTAGATACTATGCAAAACTAAAAATGAGAAATTTATTATTCCAAAATTTAAATTTACTGTCCCAAGTAACTATTTTTTATAAAGTTGTGTTTTTCTAAACCTTGCGTTATAACACTTTACTTATCTACAATGGGAAAGGGCAATATTCGGAAAGTGGAACATTTCGGGAGACGGATAACCCAAAGATGGAATATTTAATTTGGAAAGTGAAGAGTGCGCTGGAATTGTTGCTCTCAAAATCAGAATTGATGCGTCTGATTCAAATGAAGATACGAGCGTGCTAGACATTTACTATCGCGGCTATCCGGATACGTAATATGGTTTTGCGTCATTTGGCATTTATGGGAGGACAGCAACTACCTATGAACAATGCATTATTGACACAAATCTGTTTTCTCGTGCCATTTTTCAGCTTCATGGCACATATTTTGCCAAACAGTCAATCTGACACTCAATCACAAATAGCGTCTTAAAATTCAGGAAAAATTCGTATTCGATCATGTTCGTGTTCCGTTAAATATATACGCAATTTTCTCTATGAAATATGTAAAATAAAAACAATTCATCAAACTGCAATCAACATAAAAAATGTTTCAGTTGCATACACTGCACTGCCCAATCCAACACTTACGTCGCATTGCAATCCAGTTCAAAATTAAGTATATAAATGGGCATGCATTATCATGTGATACAATTATTCGAGTTAGGAATTTCATGAGCTTGTCAAGACACAGTAAGCTTGCATACTGATGATAGAAGTTCGTTTGTCCGGGTAAATTATTTCAGATCTGTGTTGTTTGTGTCTAATGATAATCAGAGTAACCGGGATTATGCTTTTACTCCCTTCAAAATTATGCTTTTCCACTGACGAAATTATGCTTTTAAATGCTTTTGTAAAATTTGCTTATAATTGCATATTTCTGCCGTCTGCTTCCACTTTTTGGGTTACCATGATGTGTTCCCATACTAAAATACTAAATATCAATGACAAATCTGGCCTTTTCACTTTAAAAAAAGAAAATCTCCTGCAAATGGCAATGAGGTCGATGCTTTCCTTGCAAATATGATTACACTTGATTCATCGACCATTGATCACATTCTCTGAAGCGTAAGTCCTACTAAAAAGCGCCAGAAACAGGACGTAAACCACGAGTAGGCCGCGGTTTATGCTCTTCCACCCCAAGGCCGGCCGCGTGCTTCTGAAGATCATATCATAGATATGTAATGAAATCGAAACACAGAAATATAGGCAAATCTGATTTACGAAGCCAAAGTGAATAGAAGAGCCGAAAGACTTTGCTGTACAGCGAGTAAAATGCAGTCTAAATTTTTATCTTACCAGTCTTATCGGTGGTCTTGTAAAAAATTATTCTCACGTTTTCTCCAAATGTTAACCCTTGCAGTACCGTTATTGACGACAAGGGATTATATTTATTCTAAATCTCAATATAATTAGAGATAGCAAGAAAATACATTTCGATTTTCTTCTAAAATCTGTTTCATATGAATGGGGCAATATTACCCTCTTTGAGAAGGTTGAAATATATTCCAAAATGCAAATTTATATCCTTATCGGAAGCTGATTGGTTTGAACACGCTAATAATTTTATATATCTATCTAAAAACCCAACGAGTTCGTTAAATGAAAAAAATAAGTAGTTACATTGTTCTTTTACTCTCAATGGCAACATGATTCAAGGGTATTTACGCCGTAACAATTCATAACTTCAGAAATTTGTTTTTGTGTAAATACAGTACGTTGTAAATGTGCCTAAGAATCTCTAAAATATGTTATGTGCAAATATAATTTCCTAATATAATCACTTTATAGTGTTATATCATGACGAGTAACAATTCTCAATTAAAAGAGAACGCTGCATCAAAATTTGCCGAAAAGATAATTGCAACAGCTTCTGGGATTGACACCTCTTTGTCGCTAACAAGAAACCGTTTACGTTAGAAACATACGTGTAAACAGCTTCTCGAATTTATATTTGCTTATTTCAAGAAGAAATGAAATACAACACCTACTAGTATAGCGTTGTTCGAATACCGCACATTGTACACTGTCGGTGTCAGGCTACAAAATAAATGAACTTCGAAAGTAGGTTATCTATCTTTGTACTCTCTTTAAGAAGTAGAAGTTTTCTTTTAAATAACCTTAACAATACTTATTGTTCGTTTTTTGCTAATTTGTACAAGTTTATGGACAATTAGACACAAAATGGAATTTACACAGGTTGGCGGCATAAAACAAAATCTTGCGGTGGACGAAACATATTTAACAACTAGGTCTGGAACATCCTGAAGGGTTAATGTGTGATGAGTAATCAATGAAAAATCAGTAATTTACATTATTTGCAAAGATAACCACATTCTTTGCTTCTATTGAATGATTTCTGAAAATCGTGTCAGGGATTCTTTCAACAAGACTCATTTTGATAACGTTTAGATTTATTTACACGTTTTTATGAAGCTTATTCGAGTGGAGCTTTCTTTAAATTATCATGAAAAATGAAGAAAAGGGCAGTGTCACAATATGTGTGACTCTTTTTGATCCTGCAATAGGTATTACAATTAATCATTCTATTCGCGTGCTCTGCAATTTCATTTGCTGTGTTGAATGGCATGAGTTCAGATGATGCACCAAACAATATATTCACAAATTACACCAAGGCTATTTTACAAATCACATAAAACGTTTCTGCAACAATTGGTCTATTTAGGAAAGTGTTCAAAATGACAGCATTGATCAAACACCAAATTAAATTCGAAGTGACTCAGACGTCGGCATAATAAGAAATATATCACTTCAACATGAATCAATATTTGCGTGTATCATGTTGTAATAAGACAAAACCGAGAAAATCAAGATATACAAATGGTAAACCATGCCATTTGCATATCTCATTCATCTTAATGAAAACTAAACCATATTTTAATATAGCAATCAATAAAGGATTTATAATGGACTGAGGGACAAAAATACCTCAGGTTTATGGCATTCAAAACGAAAGATAACAATATTTGCTATTAGATTCAACTACTATTGTAATATGTGACAACACTTTAGGATCTTTTGAATTTTTAAGTGATAACTTATATTATTATTGCATGATCAGGGTTTAAAACATCCGTGGTCTTATCAGAAAAGCTTTCGATTTAATTTAGCTATATATTTGCTTCGTACGAAAATATTGTTTACTCCAAGGAACTTCCCTTGTAGTAGTTCATGTGAATGTTCAGTGTGTTCATGTGAATTTTACATCCTCTTTGGGCGAGTAAAGGAGGAAGGCCGAGTATCATTTCCAGCAAAGTTAGAGCAGAATACTACATTTAATCTAACGTTTCTGTGAATAAGTTGAATTTGAGGATCCTTTAATGCTTAAAGGTTTTGGTAAGAATTTACAGTAAAATATATTTAATTTTCTTCCGTTTATGTACCAGGTTGATACTTTACAGCCTTGAAACACAATCATTGTATCACATCACAACTTTAGAATTAGTGTATTCGATTAATGTGTTTTTAATCTGCGATCACTAAACAAGAAGACAGTAATTACAAACTGTTCGAATTATGTCCAGAACGCCGTGTCACCCTTCTCAAACCTTGTGCATGATCTTGCTGTCGCAATGATGTTAGTGAAAATAGACCATTTATGGTGCCGAAAAAAGCAAGCCATATTAAGAGCCAATGTTTGGTTAATTTATAAAAGTGACGCATTTCATCTAGTAGAGCGACATAACACAAAACTGTATAGTAAACGAAGAATATTTGAGATATAGGTTCATTTCCCTCCCGCGAAGTAATGCGTTTAGCAATGTAGAGATCCTTATTGAATAAGTGATATGTTTGTTTTCCTTGAATCATAATTATTTCCTGGCTTCTAGTGAAGGGCTTCAAAAAATTTATAAAACAATAAACATTAATTAATTTCCACTGTGAAATTATTCTCAAATGTGTACAACGAGAATAATACGTATGTTTATTCATAAGCATGACTTTCATGTGCTAAGAACTGATAGCACATTATGCATATGGGCAACAATAATTATAAACCACATCAATAGATCCACCAACGGGATTCCAATGACATTTGCTGTCGTGTACAAGTTAATGCGAAATAAGACCTAAAGACTTATTGACAGTTAAACCTGCTATTCATTAATGTCACTGTGGCAGCATATTCTAACGGTGGTCGTTCCCATCACTCAAAAATATCGCAAGTCCACCAATGGAGACTCGGTGAGGATAAAACTGATGATGACTGATTTAATAGATTCTGAATTCTGATTGCATGTGTTCTTTCTAGAATGTAATTAAATAATATATTTTCCGGTATTCCTGTTTGCTATCAAAAACCGTCGGGATTAAAGAACCGTAAATTGTGAAAATACTTTGAAGATGTTACTTGCTGTATCATAAATCGACATACAGATGAAATGCCCCTTTTTAACTATAATGCGAAATGTAATTGCTCTTTACTTCTATGCCAACTTATGTAGATTAGCCTTAAATGTTTGAAATTTGATAGTTTCAAATGTGCTAAACTTTTTAAACTGCATGAACAGAATATGCAGACACACATTCACGGTAATAACAATACCATGTTTTGCAGTCCATTAACTGATCAGCTATGAAAAATGACTAAAACAAATGTCATCCTTTAAATATTTGTCCGATCCCGGCAGTAGTTGGTACATTGGTTTTAATGTGTTGAGTTAGTTGATTGGTTTCTTGCGCGGGTTAGTGGCTACCGCCTGCCACGCGCCGTCACAATCCTAGAATGGATTTCAATTTGCAGTTTTCAATTGCAAGAAAAATGTCTTCAGACTGGTCGCAAGGAATAATTTTATACCAGCACATGAAGGTACGTTGCTATAGGAACGAGAATTGCGAAATGCGAAAGGCACATACATATCATAACCTCTCGTATTCTGGACAAAAGGAACTTACTGCAGAACGCATCCTGTAAGTAATCGTTCGAGGATGTCGTAAAATGCTAATTTGTCATTTAAAGAGCAATAGTTTAGAATCGAATATATTAGTGCCGTTTCGAAACGAAGGATGTGAGAAAAGAAATGACAAAATGTTGCCCATTAAAAATATAATTGGTTCATTATTTAATTGTAAGTTGCAATCTAAAGTTCTTTTTTATTGAACTCTTCAGATATCTGCGAATGAATATTTCACGAATGTTATAAGATACCACTAAGTCCGGTAATACTAAAAATTTGGGCTGAAACCTCTATCTTAACAATTAATTTGAGAAACTTCTATTGTCTTTCCGGATTATTGAAAAGTAAGAAATACAAAAACATTTAAATTACTTACAGGGTGGTTTATGATTTTTTTTAATTCAAATAATATACTAAATAAGTAGCTGACACGGGATTATAGTGGAAGCAAATTTAATTTATTAAAAGCCAAGCTTTTGAGAAAAAACTATTCTCTTCGTCAGGGCCAAAAAATAATGAAGACGAGAAGTAACCAAACAATGCTTATCATCAAGAATAGTTATAATTAATTATATTTGACAATAACTGATATGTTGGATCGTAACTATCTAGAAACAGGACTTGCTACTATGGTGGTTTATGTTTCTGGAGGTGCTTGTGAAATTTTTTCTTTAGGATTTGAGTCCATGCTGGAGGTCGGATGAAACCAGAGTTTTTGTTAATTTTGCTATTTCGGTTTTGTATATATAAGCCTTCCTTGACTTTTCTAGTGAATGTATTGGGTTCTATCTCTATGAAATGCATCTTTTTCGGATCCATTCTATGTCCTTCGTTGCATACGTGGTTTGCAACTGCTGAAGCATTTGTGTTCCCGTTTCTTACGTGGTACATGTGTTGAGCTGCTCGAGTTTCAATTCCTTTTCTTGATTCTCCAATGTAGGAATCTGTGCAATCGTCACATGGAAATTCGTAGATTCCGGCAGGTTTGGTTCTTTTTCTGTCCTTGTAGCGATTTATATGCTTGGAAATCTTGTTTTGTGGCATGTATCCAATTTCCAGTGTAGTGTTTTTTCGGATGTACGCTGCAACTTTGTCGGTTGTAGCTCCATAATATGGCAAAATGGCTCGTTTTTCTAAATCATTGGTGGCGGTCTCACTTCCGTTTGAATCACAGGTCCTGTTAATTTGGATTTGGAGTTTTTGTCGTTGGATAGATATTCTCTTTTTGATAAAGTGTGGTGGGTAGCCGTTTAGTTGCAATGATGATATATGCAATTTTTTTAAAAATTCAGATATTTGACCCTGCCCACGTGACCCCGTTTCAAAATTTGACCTTTTCTCAACTGAACCATTAGAAGCCGACTTCAGGGAACGACGGTGCCAAATTTCAAGTGAATCCGACCATTGGTGCAAAAATAAATGCATTATAAAATGTCAGATATTTGACCCCGCCCACGTGACCCCGCTTTGTAAGTTGACCTTTTCACAACTGAACCATTAGAAGACGACTTTGGAGCACGTCGGTACCAAATTTCAGGTGAATCCGACCCCTGATGCAAAAATAAATGCATTTTTAAAAAATGTCAAATATTTGACCCCTCCCACGTGACCCCGTTTTGAAAATTGACCTTTTCTCAACTGAACCCCCGGAAGGCAACCTCAGAGAACCTCCATTCCAAATCTCAAGTGAATGGGTCAACTAGGGCAAAAATAAAGTGGTCCCCTATGAGACGACGTGAAATATCGCGTTTTCGCATATTACCCCGTTATATTAAATTTTAGAAAATTAGTCATATGCTAATATTACTTCATTTTCAACAAGGAATCCGAAAATGCATTGCTTTTCCGTTCTGGGAGAGTCGATTCTTGGTCTAGTACATTTGGCATGGAATAGCACAGGTACCTTAGCTCATGAAGTTAATGATAGGTGAATTGAGTAAATACTTTAGCGAATGTTTCAGTAAACACAAGTGTCGTAACGTAATTTTTATTGGTGCTGTATAGATAAGGATGGCTAATGGTTTCGACGGAACTATTCCTATGAAGCTAACATTCTCCAGCTCTCCATTTTGGACAAATTATGTTGCGATTAGGATAAACTAGAACCAATGGAACAACTTTATTTTGCTAGTAGTGAAGTTAGTAAGCTACTACATTGGTTAATTATCTGTAGGTGGTTAAGCCAAATTATGTCGCGGATAGGAAGCAGAATGGTGAAAAAGCCTGTCGATGATATGACATCGTAATCCAAGTCAATAATATGATTGAATTAGGAGTAAAAATATTAAGTAGATGTTTCCATTTTTTGTTATGGTAATGTCATATTTCCAATTCTAAGATGAAAGCGATTGAGCAGCATGATTCCACTTCATTATCTTTTCGAATTTGCAAAGTTATATTGCATTAGTTTTATGAATATATTTGAGCTAAACAAAACACAAATATTGTGAAATAAACTCTTACTCTGCACGATGATTTCAGATATTGACTACGCATTTTAAATTTCTGCGTAACAGACAACTGTTAATATGTACATGTTGTGAGGAAACTAATCGCACCTAAAGCCCCAGTTTCACCTCTAGTTTCCACGTGAAAAAAACATTTTTTTATCTTTTGGTAGGTAAAAACGCCAGTTTCCACGTGGAAACCAAGAGGTGTAACCCCAGCTTAAGACGGAGTATCTGCGCATCGATCAACGGTTTTCCAAATTTGTAGACATTTTGTTGCCATACTGACGAACTTGAAAAGTATCAAGAAGCATGAACGGTTGGCGAATGTAATTGTTAGCTACCACTTCCAAGTTGCTAGACCAGAGACTCCATAAATGTTGATGTATAACTCGATATTTTTATTCCATTAAATGCCCTGTGCTGGTACGTACTAGTGTCCTGATAAAATACATCCACAGCCAATTAACAACAAATGGAATGATATTATCATTCGGACAAATCATTGAAAATAAGCAGATGCAGAGATCCAGTTGCGATGCGAGCGAATATCCTTCTAGTTTTGCTTGTGACAATTATGTCATCCGTAATTATTTTGTAATGTACATTAGAAAAGCAACAAGTTTCCCGTTGTGCTAACTACAACTCTTTGCACACGTCAAATAAAACAAGCAGCACTGACGCACAGTTGACATTGATTGTTTTAAGGTTTAATTTTCATGCGTTATTCTACATGTACACATATGTAAGGGTTAATTAAATATTGTCATAACAAAAAATGCAAGCAGAAACTCAGTTTTCCCATGCCAATAGTATAATTGGCTATTGGTGGAATTGAAGATTATAAACTCGAATTTGTGACAAGAGAGTTGCACGATAATTTGCCCACTGGATGCCACAATATGAGTGTAAATATAGTTTCCACCTGATTGGTTCAGAACTTTAGATGGCCTAATATGGTTTGACGTAACACATCTCATGGATCATGAATCGATGCATTTATTTTATAGAAATCAAATTCACCCTAGAAAAGAGCACATTTGTCTCATATTTCACTTTCCTGTATTTTTATAAACCCCATATCACGGAAGCAATCTATACTAAACGTGCCTATTTCACATCCGCATCCAGATAGCTGGCATTTATTGTTCACCAAAATCATAGCCAGGGACTTTGTCAAGTATTTTTATTCTTTATGATTTGTTCCTCTTAGCATTTCATGCAATGCATAATATTGAATAATGTTACCGCCATCTTGTGAAAACTGGAATGGGACCTGCCGTATTATGATCACTAGGTTTTGATTGCAAAAATTATATCTATGGATTATGGGACAAGAAATCAAGTTACTGTGTCGACTTCCTTGAAGGTTGCTTTCGTTTTGATTTCAATAAGCTTCTGGGAAGTCCCACTCCCGTTTCCACTCAACGAGTAGTAGTTTCGCGTTTAGTCTTGGAGCCGTTTCCATACAATTCGATAATAACAAGTGCCTTATGCTTTTCATGAGGATTCCAGATGTCCATTTACTGCAAAAAGCGGCCTTGATATCTGTGTTGATATGGCATCTATTCCATTTTGAACTGGATATGTCGATAGTGTCAGTTTTAAAAATTGTTTCCAATAAAAAGGTGTTGGCACAAGATGCCTACAGGGGTAATAATCTTTTGAAAACGTTCTTCGCACTACTTTTCATTTGAATATACTATACTTGGACGCAAGATTGAGAATATGTGGCATATGTCATGACTTTTGAACTGTAGATATCATTTTACTTATCTTGTCGAATGGAAGCTGTATCCGAATACAACTGCGCTTTATTTGTTTGCGTTGAAGCTTTCACGCCGTAAAAATGTTATAAGAGGTATTGTAACAAATACTGACTTTTGGTTGATTTAAATTTCTGATTGGTTGTTGTCAAGCCATAGATCTGGATATTTGCGATAATCGTTAAAGCCCGAAAAATGCAAATACAAATTTAAGTATATACATTGAAATAATGAAATGCAAATATCAATAATCTATCAGCGTTAACCCCACGTCAATCTGCTTTGCCGACGTAGAAACTTAAATTAAGTCGGGTAGTGAATGTACCAATGGAGTGCGTACACGTACACACATAGTCCATATTTCTAAGTTCGGAGCGTTACAGGCAAAATAAATTTCACTGACGATGAGAAAATCAACAGTGGAAAGTATTTAGTTGATTTCCAATTAACTGCTACATGTATTTTGCTAATGCCCGCTCCAGGTACTCAATGTTATTCCGTTCTCAGGATAACTCTATGTACTCAGAACATGTAGTTTGGAGAACATAATTGGAATTTAAACTTTAAACTGCGGCAACAAACTTGACATTTTTAATCTGACGGCTTTTGTATGATTTTCACAATTTCTTGCAATGACCGCATTCCTAGATATATTTTCTAATCCCATGCAGACACAGTCCAGATTACTATGTAACCTCACAAACGGCTGCTCTTGGGGTCTACCTATTTATAAGTTAATTGCTAGGAAGTGACAAATTCTGTAGGAAGGCATCCAACTAACGGTAAGGAAAAATATGGCTCCGCAATCGATTCGTAGATGCGCGGTCCAACGATTTTGTCCGTTTTTTGTCAGAAAATAGCCTTTCGTTTGTTTTTTATGCAGCTATAGGTTATTGCACAAGTGAAATTGCTAAATAGTAAATACGTTTATTAACTACCGGAAGCATGAAATGCTTATATAGGTAGTTATTGCGATTGATATGTTTGTCTGTATGTGTGTCTGTGTGTCTGAGTGTCTGTAAACACTATAACTTTCCTCCATGTTGACCGATTTGGTCCAAACTTGGCATAGAGGTACCTCAGGTCATACGAAAATTCGGTATTGATTTTGGGTCGCCGGGGCCCAACCCCAGGGGTACGGTGGGGGGTAACGTCCCCCATGCATGCTTATGGGCAAAAATCTTTTATCGGCTTATCTGATTGAGAATTTTATGCTGATCATTTTTTGTCACGGCACCATGGGTCAATTCGACCAACTGTCGGAGTTGTGGCTCCTTGACCCTTACGGGTCACGGAGCCACAATACACACACAATATACTCGTACACAATATACTGTATATTCTTCGCTTTATGTGTCTAAGTCATGCATTTTTATACACTAAAATGGTAATATAATATGAGCGAAGTGTTCTTCGATGATGAGGCCGATATTTATAGTTTGGGGAACTTGGATGTCATCTAAATTGTTTGGTACATTCGTCCATTATTTACAATAGCTATGACAACTGGTATGGAGTAACATGTAAGTATTTATGCGGTACTTATTGTTAGCTTTGCTTGTGTGTATGAAAATGAAATGTTACCATGACTAAAATTCAAACAATTGATGCCAATGGTGTTCAGTGCTTGCTTTCCAATTCTTAAATAACTTGATGTTTAGTAACTTCCCAGTATCCTGGGTATTTAGCCATCAGTCAGCTTTGATTCTCCAATCTACTCTATAATGTTGCATTTCCATTACATATCTCCTAACGCCGGAAGGTCTTTGAAAATAACGAAACATACGTATATTCTTTATCTTGAAATGAGATCTACTGTCACATCCAACATAGTGCAGCAAAGGAATTTGACCTGTTTTTTAAGACGACATGCAATGACGCTAGAATTTGACGCATGGCGTTGAACTACTAATGCAGTTAAGTTTAAAGTATGTCGAACGAGCGAATTAAACCACAGCAACTACTTCCTAGGTATACTTTTGAAGTGGAGGCGACTGAGGTCGAGTAGACAAAAACAAGCAATTTATTTTGTGGCAACATGAAGCATGGAATCCGAATATGAACTCGGAAATGAATGGCATTCACATATTAATAGTAGCTGAAAATTTCCCCATTATTCTAATTCCTTGCAGTTAAATCATCAACAAATTTCAATGTGTAAACTGCGCCAATAATACGCTGTCTTAAATGGTTGACGGGGATATCGTCTTTGAAATCAAAGGAAAAATTCGTTGCAATTTATCATTTAACGTACTCGCTGAAGAAATGTTTGTTACACATGTTTAATTGATCAAATTGACGATATGATTAGGATTGATTAATTTATTTATATTTGATAATTTCTGCAGAAATTCTGAAAAGTTAGCTTCTCATTTGGCTTGGTCACATTCCTCTTACACCATTTCACCAAGCATTCACAAATTGCAAGAGGAGATAAGCATAGCTTAATTCCACTGCTTCGAAGACTGAAGTTATAAATTGATAGGCGACAGAAAAAAAGTGTATACCTACCCGATCACATTTATAAAGTATTTGTATGTAATATGAAGTACTGCTATGCCGGCTCGTAACTATCAATTTTACGTGAGGGTGTCCTTTCAAACTACTGTTGCGTAGCATTGAATGACTACTGAGATAATAATTTGGCAGCTCTTCTACTCACTTCAACTTGTTTTCAAATGCCAGAGTAAGACGCCGTATTAAAGTGGAAAGTGTTTCTCGGAGACAAATTGTGTTGAAGGTGGAAAACGTGCTTAAGTCATTAGATATTATATATTGTTCAGGTCATCCAATCATAATACTACTGTAGGATGATATGAGTGGAAAAAATAATACAATAACTGTACTAGTTCATGTCTTAGGGTAAATGACTAGAGACTGCAGTCTCACGTTTGAGGAGTTAGGCATGGATTAACTTTTTCTGACAGTGGATGAATGGGAATTCCTTAAATCCAAAATTGTCAAATTAAAATACAGGAAAACCGTTTGCAGATGCGTTTTGTATACTTAACTGGGTATTTTAATTCTACGAAGTATAATTCGAACCTCGTTTCAAGATGAGTTTTTAATATCATCTGTGTTCAAATCGAATTGGATATCCTTCATATTTGCCTTAATAAATCTCACTACTTCATTTAACTAAACTACTTGTAATTGTCCGTGTTTAAAAAAGAAGTATTGGTACTAACCAGAGCTGTATAACGCTGAAAAATGCGTTTGTCGTTACCGTTTTTCGTTACTTTGATAACGCTGATGCTGTTTTCGTTACGGTTTCTCGTTACTTTTGCAGCAAAATTGCGTTTTCGTTACCGTTACTCATTATTTTTGAAACGCATATGCTTTTTGCGTTACCGTCACCTCTGCATACGGTATAGCGTTATCGTTACCTTTATTCGTTACTTTATACCGTCATATTAGTGTAAATTATTCAATATATTGAGTACTTTTCTGAGTTAGTCAGAGCAAAGTGTTCTGCTCGTATTTTTATTTCGCTGCTTTTATACTTTTCATGAATGCACACACATAATATTGATGTGTGCATTGCGTACATACATATCATAACATAATGCATAGTGGTTTACTCACATAATCACACATTAGTAGTGAACCCATGCAATTAATGGTCACTACAGAATGTGCTTACATTACATAATCATAATAATGCATCTTGTTCATCAAGACATAATATAAATGTGATGTCATCTTCGTCACATATTTAATACCCTCCTACAAGATGTATGTATTATTGTCATCGATGGTGTTAGGTTGTACTCCTATCATCATCGCTGCGCTGCTGCTTAGCCTTTCTTCCTTTTTGCGCCGTGGTCCATTTCTTTCCTCGTCACAAAGCAATGCTACCGCTAAGGTAATAAACGTCATGCTGCTCATGATGATAATCCATACGATTAAAATCTTGTCCAAGTCGTTAAAACCTTGTTTTGCATCTTTCATTTTCTTCTCTTTCGCGTCCAATTCCTTGTGAATCATATCACATAACATGTTCCATTTTGCTTGAGAGCATATATGCCAACGCATATTTAAGCTGCTGATCATCTTCATCATTTCAGCTATATCTCTTGCAGATACTAGCACTCTCAATTCTTCTGCGCTAATTCCAGTATTAACTGGATGCATATTTTTTGGCCGTAGCACGGAGGTGACATTTTGCTTGTCAACTATCCCTCCTTGAACCATTGCTAATATACCCATAAGCATGAGTAGTAAAAGCACTACACTTTTTATTGTGCAGTTCATCTTTCTGTCATGTTTTGCACATCTTTGCATTCCAAAAATATCTCGAGAGCGTTGAGATATTTTAGTCACTACTGACTTGCCTTGCTGATAAAGTTCGGCGAACTTTGCTTGGTCATCATTTTCAATCATCAACGCATTTTCTGCGTAAACATCTTTGGCTGAGTTGCTGCTGCTGTCACAGAGAATTGCATCCTCTTTTGCCAGGAGTCCTGCATTAGTGTCCCTCCTTAAGCTGGAGTTGCCGGCATTGGCATCATTCTGGAGAACTTTGGGTTCTTCTGCTGCTTTTTCATATGGCATTACAGTCGCCGCATCTTGTACTTTACGTAGCTTCTGATCATTGCTATCTTCGTCATTTGGAGTGATAAGCTCCTCGCTGCATTTAAACAAATCAACATAGCGCCTGCTATTATCAATGCTGCAATTTTTGCTGGGGTGCTGCAATTTTTGCTGGGGTGCACTGCGAAAGCTTTTGTCACTTCGTGGTGACCATCATCTGCATTGAGGCATTCTGCATGCCAGTGTCCTTTTATACCGCAATTTTTACATTTCGTTAGTTTTTCAACTTTGCAATTTCATCTTTGCTCATTTTGGCTCGCTGTGCCGTTTTAAAAGACTTGTTCTGGGATCCACACGTTAAGTTTGGATCTGGTTCGCTTTCATCCATTTCCCAGATCTTCAATCGTGAAAGTAAATATTCTGCTGTCTGTTTTTTTGTGTCAACCGAGCGCCATGCTTCTTTGAACTGTTTGAAACGGTCATCACGCATACTGTGAATGACTCTGCCAGTGATAGCTTCTTCTTCAACTACCACCTTCATACTACGCAGTTGAGCTGCAATATTCTGTATTTGAATCATCGCTTTTACATGAGATTCATCAGCAAATACACTGTAAAATTGCTGCCAAGTTTGCTGTTTGCTCTCTGAACTTGTACTTTCATACAATGCGTTTAGCTTTGTCCATAAAGTTTGCGCAGTTTTGCAATTGGATACTACATCCAGCTGCTCATCTGACATAGCCATTATCATGGCTGTATAAGCTTCATTTGATTTTCTATCCCAGTTAGTCCGGTCATTGCCTGCCGTAGATGGACGAACTTCCGTCCCATCCACTATACTAAGGAAGTCCTGTGTTTTAAACAGACTTTCAACACGTATTTTCCACACGCGGAAATTGTCACCTGTCAATTTTGCGATTGCGCTGGTGTCCAATCTCTTTGTATTTATGTAAGTAACAGTGGCTGCGCCACTTGCTGCTCCTGCTGCTGCCGTCGCCGCCGCTGCCGCCGCCTGTGCTGCTGCTGCCATTATGAAAATTTGCTGATTTTCAAAATTAGTCGTATAAAGAATTTTAAATTCTTGCCGCTTGGAAATTTTGTCTATTTCCGCTGATTGCTTGCCGTTTAAAGAATTTTAAATTCTTGCTGATTGGAAATTTTGTCTATTTCCGCTGAGTTGCTGGGCTGATTTATTCCGTTAGGGAATTGCTGTTTGGAAATTATGCTGAATTTCCGCTGTGCTGCTGGTTTTTCCGCTTTGGAAATGCTGAAGATGTTTCCGTTCAGGAAATATTAGCTGAGATCCAAGTTTTTACAAAGCTTGGTGCTGATAACGTGTTGAGTACTTTTCTGAGTTAGTCAGAGCAAAGTGTTCTGCTCGTATTTTTTTCGCTGCTTTTATACTTTTCATGAATACACACACATAATATTGATGTGTGCATTGCGTACATACATATCATAACATAATACATAGTGGTTTACTCACATAATCACACATTAGTAGTGAACCCATGCAATTAATGGTCACTACAGAATGTGCTTACATTACATAATCATAATAATGCATCTTGTTCATCAAGACATAATATAAATATGATGTCATCTTCGTCACATATTTAATACAATATAATGTACAAAATCAAACCACGAATGCTAGAAACTGCACTGAAAAGAATATTTAACTACATATTTTAATATGATTATGATTTATTTTCTCATTTTATGTACGTTATTCATGAATTTTTGTTCTTGCGCGTAAAAATAACCGTTGCGTTATCGATACTCGTTACTTTCTCCGCGAAGGTGCGTTATCGTTACCGTTTTTCGTTACTTTGTTCATTGGGTTGCGTTAATGTTACCGTTTTTCGTTACTTTAATATCGAACTCCCGGTTTTCGTTACCGTTTTCGTTAGTAACGGTAACGGTAACGAAAGCGACAAATTTTGTAACGCCGTTGTACAGCTTTTGTACTAACTATCAATTGTTGTTGCAGCTCACTAACGGAAATTGGACTTATTTTTAACAAATCATCGAGTTTTGTTTGTCATTGTTATACGTACTATTGAACCGATTAAATACATCAATACTAGAAATTAATAAATCACCGCTT
The DNA here is from genome assembly GCA_004115045.4 of Sinella curviseta. Taxonomy (NCBI): domain Eukaryota; kingdom Metazoa; phylum Arthropoda; class Collembola; order Entomobryomorpha; family Entomobryidae; genus Sinella; species Sinella curviseta. The sequence goes on along the minus strand of CM023201.3, from coordinate 5,337,060 downwards.
ATTACAAATGCTTGCAAAGCGTATTTTCTATTAAAAATAATCATGCAAATGATTTTTCATCCATCATCCAACATGTTATCAACGAACATATTTAATATGGACAAACTCCCCTCCCATCTCTCCTGTATATGTATGTATAGCGTAATATATGTATATGATGTCATATGTATTTATCTACGGATTATCCTGCCGAGATTTTTAATACAAGTAAAAAATTTAATATGAGGAAAAGTTCTACCCTTTGGGTTATCGCAACTATAATTGGTTGAGTTTTTTACAGTATACCTTTTCCAAATGATTTGTTTGCACAAGGGAATCGTCTTTACGAAAGTAAGTAAAACAGATATATGAAGAAAAGTTTTATCGACTGTTTGGATGAGCGCTTAACATTATTAAGCTAGCCATGAGTTGCAACGAATTGCAGTGTCATTTTCGTTTTACATTGAGTTAATATACATAATTGAGTATGCCTTAAAATAAATTTGTAAATATGGCTACAGCCATCTTAAATAAGCTGGTATTGTTTAAATATATTGAACACATGAGTCCATTCCGCAAAACGTTCACAAGCAATTTGAAATGGCATTCGATCATTTTCGCCCGGAAGTCTAAATAAGTTCGCGTATCCTTTTTGCAGTATACACTCAGCAATCTCATAAAATTCTTCGCGTTCAAATGCCAATGGTAGCATATGAAGAACTGTGTTGCCTTTGGAATCCTTTTTGCCCGGATCAGCGTTGTAATTAAGGAGTAGTTTTAAGATTCCCTTTCTTCCTTCAAATGTCCAGCTGTTGCAATAATTTACGGCTAACATGAGCGGCGTTTCAAGGTTGGCTGTCACTGCGTTAGCATTTGCTCCGCACTGCAGCAACTCATCAATTACTGAACTATCGCCATTCCTTTTCAGTGCCCAGTGGAGTGGTGTATTGCCAAACGAATCTGTGGCGTTAACATTGGCACCAAGTGTCACTAGAAGTCTAACACATTTTTCGTTTAAAATTCTCAAAGAGAGAGGAACCAATCCTTCTTCATCTGTAGCATTGAGTAAGTCCGGGTAAAGATAATTCACAATTTTTATAAATTTCAAATGCCTGTCGTCTGCATAATATTTTTTAACACATTTGTGAATCCAGTTTTTACCAAAGGGCAAAAAAGCATCCCTGCAATCATGCTCGATCACAAGATATTCTAGAACATCGCCATCAAGACTTAGTAGCGCCATATCTAACATTGTCACAACCTGTTTTCTGTGAGTCCCCCTGATTGACTTAACGGATGCACCAACATTTCTGGCGTACCACGAGCACGCTTTTTCAATCAAGGGAAGCATGACCTCGTCGACTGCTAAAAGCATCATTTGACGGATTTGGGCGGTGTCCGAAGCAGGGAGTTTATTAAGAACATGCATATACAGCTCCAAACATTCACCAAAATTGTAGAAAAGTGTTTTCATTAATTTTCGAATTGGCGTCTCACCTTCATTATTCAATGTCAATGGATCTGCACCAAGGTCAATGAGCATTTTCCAAATTTCACCTGCATATATGTTCTCAAAGCCGCGGTACTGCCAAACCAAATGAAGCAGAGTGTTTCCATTTTCATCTTTTTGATTAGAAATGTCACCCTCACTAAGACTAACACGCAGCGCTTCTAAAATAGTATTGTCAAAACGAGTGTCATCATGGTAGTCTATTCGACGGATTATTAGTGTAGCTATTCTAAAGTGGAAATCTGGTGTTTTAGCTTGATTTAATTCCAACAGAAGTTGAAAAAGATACCACCATTCCTCCCTTTCCCCTGTTCGCGTTTCTACAAGAACTTTAATGAGATTTATGATATCAGAGTCTTTACAATTCAAAGAAAAGCCGTGTTGCGTTAGCAGCTTTGCCACTTTGCAATGGTCATGACAGCTAATTATTTTACTACTGAATAAAACCTGAAGCATGTTTTTAGTTTCGCTGCCCTCAAAAGCAGCGTCAACATGCTTTCCGTCAAGGAAAGCCTTAATCGCAACGACGCTCACTCTACGAACAGAAAAAATGAAACATTCATTCATATGTGATTTGTTGATGCAAACGTTTTCTAACAGCCAACTTATACACGAATGGCTTCTATTATTCTCTATTGCCAATTCAAGCACTGACTTGCCTTCTCGATTGGACCTACCGTAGCACTCGCCGGCATTTTGAAGAAGGTGTAAAAGTTTTTCGTCAGGATTTACAATCTGAAATAATGTGTGGATTAGTTGGTTACAACCATCGGTGTCCTGTTTCCATAAGTCAGCAAAGTAGGTGTTACCCATTTCATTTTGAATGTGTTTTGTTACAAGGTAGAATTCCGTGCTGTTATATGATTTTAATAAACCATGAAGGAATTTGGAGATATCAGTAATTTCATATTGGAACTTAGTTAACGTGAAGATCTCCTTTGCTAGATCAACATGCAATCCTCTTTCAAAAAGTGGAATAGTGCCTTGTTTGTTATCACCAAGAAGTAGATTATTCTGAACTTTGGATAGGTACCTGACTATTTCCACCTTAGTCTTCACTATGCTAGAGATTTGATTTGACGTACTACGAACACAGATATTTATAATATCGGAAAAGTCGTTACAGTTTTTATTTACATAGTTCTTAAAGCCCCTCCGTTCTAATAGGTGTTCAATGAGAGAGTAATTGCTCACAAGCACTGCTAAATGTAACAGCGTCGGTCTAGTCTCAGTGATTGGTGTTCCCGTCAAGCTTATATAAGTATCGTATATGACGGATGCCATTTTGACGCCGCCACGCAAAGTAGAGACCATCAATAATTTGTGTGAATAAGTGTGTTCATATCCTGGTAAGATTGTTATTGGATAGATGAGTTTCAAATAAATGTTTTCAAAACATCCATACGCACATGCCTGGGTAATGATTTGTAGTTTTTGAGCATTAACAGTCCTACCAACAATTTCCTGAATTTTAATTGACGAATCTTCTAAAAATGAATCCAGGAAGTAGCAAGCCACACCATTCAGGAATTGAAATGTACTGCCACTATACAGTTCAACTTTTATCACAACTCTCTTGGTGTTCAGTACGGTATTCCAAAATAGACTTTCTTTCTCTGGCTGCCAACGGGTGGAAAAAGATTCCACCAAGAACAACGCAAAGAAGTATTCTGCAAATGTTCTGTGTATAAATCTGGGAATGGGGAGCACACATTTTGATTCAAGTATGCCGACGTTAAAAATGTCCTGCAGGGATAGTTTGTATGGCTCAAGTTCACCGGCAAATATGTCTCGATATTCAGGAAAAAGTAGCCAAAGTGAATAGTAAATGTGGGCCTGTTTTAATTCAACATGGGTGAAATCATTTCTGCCATAACGCTTATAAAAAGTGTCAAACTTTTTGTGTACTAGTCGGCGATACAAATCAAAAATGGATTTGACATTGAAGTCCTTTATCAAGTCATTATGGCTTTCACAAAACGCAGTGGCATCTTCCTGGAATACCTCGCCAATCAGAAGGCACTGCAAAGGAATGCCAGCAATGTCGTTCTCCTTGTCGGAAATCAGTTTGGATTTTATCGATTTCAGGCACGCCTTTGCAAACACCCTTAGTTTCTGCCTCGTTTTTTCGTTATGTGTACCATCGGACCAAAATGATTCAAAGAAGTCAACTTGGTCAGCTTCTCCAAATGCTTCGATGTTATAACCTAAGACATTCAAAACTTTCTCCAGTTCTACAAACATATGCGGTCGGGTTGTAATCCAAAGCCTCGTCGCTGGAAATGTTTCCCGCAGTGTATTCAAGAGTCTATAAGCAAATTGAATATCGTACGCGCTTATTTCGTCAAACCCATCAAGAAGAAGATATGATAACAATTGCTTATTTTTTAGAAGGCACATGTTCCCAAGTGCGTTCTCGCACAGTGCGTCCGTTACAATCTTAAAAACATGTTCATCAAAATTGGGATCGCTTTTGTGCATCTTTGCCTGTTCAACAAGTTCACTGATAACCATAAACCCAACATGCCCGACCTGATTTTCCTGTTGCAATGCTCTGCCAATGTTGGCGAGGAGAACTGATTTTCCCATCCCTGGAGTGTCGGAAATGCAAACGGGATACTTGATATGGTTTGGCGCATCCACGACATTTTTAACAAAATCATCCTCATTCAAGACCACCTGGTTTGTAGAGACATCGCGCTGAACGCTATGAATCCCACCAGAGGACCTTTGCCAAAATATTTTCCCATCTTCACACCTAAACACGTGAACGGGAAGATGGCCCATGCAATTTGAGATCTTTTCAAAGTGGGATTCATTTTCTAAAAATATAAATTTTGCCGAGGAAGAACATCCACTACTGATGAACTCAGTGGAAGTGGTGGTTTCCTTGCCGGCTGCTAGTTCTGTAAGTTCACTTCTGTCGACCCCAGTGATAAGAAATATGTCGGGCCCATTTCGAGAGAAGACGTCCGGAGATATGACATTTCTAGTTACAAGTCGCCGAGGAATGTAATATTTAATGCGCTCAGGTATTGTTTTTTTAAACAAAGTAAGTGGCTCACTCTTAATAAATTGAAGAACTGTATCCGAGTTTGTATTTTCAAGTTCTGCTATACAATCGGCTGAGTCCAAGCCAAAGTCGGATTTAATTTTTTCCAAAATACTGTCACGAAATACAGGAGTCAGATCATTCCACTCGTGACTCTCATTAACTTTGCAATAAGCTGCTTGGTTCACTTCTTGGTTGACTAGGCCAACCAGAATGCATTTATCACTACGGCCTTTGACGTAGCTTAGCATACGCTGCATGTCTTTATTTTCACAGTTGACAACTGAAACTTTATTGCTCGTTTTACGTGCAGCGGAAGGTTTTGATAACTCTTGTAGATATTCATCGTAACTAAAGTACTCTGCAGATGTAGTTTCACAAATTTTATCACAACTTATTTGGCTCTCGCCCGAGTTCACTATTAAAATTGTTTGATGTGGAGTATTCAGAAAGTTTGTTACATATTCCGGACATTTTGAAAAGCGTTGTAAATGACTCAATTTCAGAGTGGGATGCTCACATGCAGAACGCGGTCGTCTGAGAGATGATTCTTCTGTTGACGGTCGAAGGAGGTCAAGTGCTCCAGTTTGATTGCCATCGCGTAAAGCTTCCAATAATACCGTAAAGGATCCTGATCTCGTCAGTATTATGTCGTAAAATTTTCGGGTCATGTCAAATCGGCCACCATTGTTTCCCTGTAATATATGACAAATATTCAATATGACGGTCATAAACACAATCGATTATTTTTTTACTTAAGTAAAAAACACAGTGTGTTGTGTTAGTAGGTTTTAACTTACTGCAACCCGAATGGCTTCCAAATCACTCGGACCCAGAAGCTTCTTTGATTGAAACCGCGTCAAAAATAGCTCATCACAATTTGTAAGCTCCAATAACCTGTCCAGGTTTTGCATTATTATCTCTTTGTTTTTGGAATCCATGGTAAATATTGTGTTCTGTTTACTGTGTTTGTCTTAATTTCAGATTGTGCTTTGTGAGGGCAGGCAGGGCAGTCTAGTGGATACGGGTCGGGACGTTGATGTATGGGTGGGGCTAATTGCAAGCAGACGAAAACGCTTCACACTAAGTCAACAGCGTTCCTCAAATTTGGACTTAAAACCGTAGTATCCTTTTCCTTTAGTTTAAGTACGCAGTGGGTTTACAAGAATCGACTAATTAGTCGATTGTTTAGACATTTGTCAACAGTTAGTAACTACGTAAATTTGAAACGGTAAACTAAGAAAGGCTGAATTATTTAACTGAATAATTTGCAAATGTTAACTAGCATTCCCCATTTAGTTTAGATGTTCTCAAGTTGTCCTTTGATGAATATATACATCAGCATGACGAAATGTAACGTTAGTGCACTAATTTCTTATTATGTACGAATATGAGATCACTACACACACCCTGATCCATTTTCCAGAAATAACTAATTTGTGATCATGTCAGGTTGCTAAACTGTGCACTGTTGTTTATTTTGGCATGTATTATTTACAATTGTTCTTATCGTACGCCAGCCAAAGTATGGATATTAGTGATAAGATATTACCTGCGCATTAATAACACTTTTATGTTGACCAGCAATACGGAATCAGTTTAGTTATGTTTATCTGCTATGGATGAAGCAGCGTTCTTTTCAAGGGTAAAGTACACAATGTCACAGCATTATCAGTTCCAACTAAATGTCACTGCAATATATGGGTATAATGATGCTATGTTAGAGAAACTCAAAAGTACAAAATTGCTTGCGAAACAAAAACAAACACTTCGAATTCATACAAAAGACACTACACGTTTTTCTATTGTTGTCACAGTAATAGTAACATGGTAATTCTTAAAATTGGGACCAGTATTGTTTATACAACTAGCAAATAATAGGTTTACGTATTGTCGGTAAAAACAAAAGCAACGCTTACACTTTTCAGTACACTTCAGCGCAATAAAACATGCGCAACAAAACTTGCAGATCATTTATGTTTTGTTTCTGTTTCTTACTGCAGTAAAATTATACATTATGTTTCCTACTCCCAAAATCTCCCCCAATTTCAGTATTTAATGTTGTTTTTCTGAACACGTTATTTACGGAGCGCACCGAATCATATTAGTTCGCTCATCGAGGCACATTGCACTATCTGTCGCTGAAATATCTCCAAAATTAAACAAAATGGGTCCTGAATGTGATCTGTTTGGCTACGTTAATGATATAGAGATTGTACCAACGTTTTTTATTAACTTTATATTGTCTCAAATTAAGTACTTGTTCTTTGGTTACATAGTAGATACTTCTTTAGATATTATTTAAATCCAGGTTCAGGTATGGTGACACATGTATCCATAGACCTACAATTATTATGTCACATACGGGAAGGTGGCACCCAACAAACGCACACTCGTAACTAACTGATATTTAATAATTTTCATCAACGGGACGATGTGATGATGTACCAATCACTTCTGTTATCCGCTTAAAGACGGCATCTCAAATGTAGCCACGGATTACAGAAATTATCAGGAATTTGAGCGCATATGATTCTTCGATTCAGCAGCAACTAATCTAGTTTAAACTTTCTATAAGGAGTCATAACCCAGTTTTATATAATCATTGTGATGAATATGAGGCACTAACGAACGTATTACTACATCAAAATGCACACAAAAATTTCGCACTACTTAAATCTAGAGTTTACTACCAGTTTTATTTTATTTCAAACGTTAACGTTTTCAATGATAACTATCACTTGTTCAGAATTCGAATACACGATGCACCAGCCACACTATATGTGATTAATGTAAGATGAGAAATCTCACCGATGGAAATGTCACTGATTTCTCAAGTAGATACACCATAAATCATAAACTAATTTCAGTTTTAATAACACCACGTATTAACAGACATTTGTCAGAAAATTAATCGCTTAGGTAACCGACATGGAAAGAATTTTGTTTGTTGCCATATTATTTTCTTTTTCTTCAGCAGTTTTAGGTTCCGCATGCGGTTCACATTGTCATGTGTTGCAAAAATGAACGCAAATGAAATGGCTAAAAAAATTTCCCTGGATAATGAAATTGCCAACTCATCGCATCATGCTACTATAAAGAATACGTTGAATTAAACACCACGTAAGCCATCAGGTTAGTTTCGGCAGAAAAGCCAGTCTTCTCCGTGTAATAAATCATGTTGATATCTGACGAGTAGAGATAATATATACGATGCCTACGCCTGTGTATCCAAGTATAGCTGGAAACATTTGCAGTCCATTGGTGTATCATTTTTATCCCATTTTACATGACTAAATATGATATAATTATAACTTAAAACGTCATGTACACACAACGAGTTTCGTATCGCACTCAGTTTTATCAGTTATCAGTTGAACTCACAAACATTATAAAAATGATGCAAGTAATACTTGAAAGTAAATGTGCACCATCATCATATATAAAGCTAATCCGGTATCTGTAATATTCTATTGCAAATGATCTCATACGTTTATACTGATACTCAATTTTGTATGCTGAGAGGGACAGTCAAGTTTATGACTATAAAACCATTATATAGCTTACTTCGTTATGATGATGAATTTATATTTTCTGCGTAATCATTCCCTGATAACCCTCCGATTATTTGCACGGATTTTGGTGAACCGCGGAATACATATGACCACAATTGGATGTCAATGCTCAGCGTATTATTTTGTTACGTATTGTTTTGATGTTTATACTATACTGCTGAGCATCCTTTCACAATCGAAATGATTTTTTTCGTTTTAAAGTGCTTATTATATAACCGAACTAATACTTTACATTGTCAGGGTGTGTGGTCGTGGATCGGCACCCTAAAAGTGATTACATGATCACAGATATGTTACAAGATTTGTGAGAGTGAGTAGTGCTTTAGATAAAGTTAGACTATACGGATATTCAACATGCTTCGTCATTTTTTCTCAGTGTTCCATTTCTTATATTGAAGGTTCGAATCTCAATACTCAACTGAGAATGTATTGTTATTGTCACCAAAATAAATCCACGTTCATGTATATTTCCATATCTATTTAAAAAATAATAATTTTAAAGCAAAAAGTGTGAAGTATGTATTCTTATTGTAAAGACTCGGTGACTCGGCTAACTTTTTGTGATGCGGTGAGAAAAAGTTTAGTACTAGACGGAAAATTTCGCATAAAATACAAAAGTTCCCTGGACAAAAAGTGCACTGTGCATATTAAGCTGCAACAATGTGCAAATGCAATTACTGTTTGTCTGACGTAGTTAAATGTAGAACAACAGAGTTATACGATCAACCTGGTCAACAACAATAAATCCTACAGGTTTGTTTAGTTTCCTACTTACCGCTGGATCACCTGTGTTACTTTTTAATTCAATGTGTCCCAGTAAAAGTGAGTATCAGCTTTGGGATTAACCACTTAAAGAAAAATTTGGCGAAAACAATCCTTACACTTTCTACTATATTAGTACATGGAGTTAAAGAAAAGTTCATATTGCGAGTAATAAGGACAACGAGTGCATATTAGTTTGAACGAAAGAGATGTACTCCACTGTTACCTAAAGCGAAGGAACAGCGTAAACTGATTTGTTCCACAAATCCAAATGGAATGATGCTAGAATTTGACAGTGGGTGTCCAGTATAGAAGCTAGCTTGTTTATAAGAAAACATAGTGTAGAAAGGCCGACAAATATTGCAATTTATTGATCTATCTGTTGTTTCTCTTAAGTAATGATAACAACGATAAGGGGAGTTTTGCAACAGTGACCGTTATACGAATTAAACATCAACCATTGACCGATGCTGAGGCTTTCGAGAAACATACAATTTGAGAAGATAATTTGCATTTTAACTGCCTTATAGTTTTACGGCAAATGATTCTATAACAGTACTTTCATTGATGAATGAGACGGAAAATTGTGTCCTTCAGCATCCACAAAGGCCTTCATAAAGGATTCAAATCAGTACAGTGATTATGATTGATTCAAATGATTACGAACTTTCGGAAAGCTGCTTTTTAATACTCAATCATCGGCAGATATCATGAATAATGACATGGCTCTTTTTGAAGAATATCTGGGATGAATGAAACGATAGAATTAATACTTGTGATGGGAAGTACGAAAGGTAAACATAATTAATTTAATGCCACTTGATTTAAAACATAGATAGCGGATTTATTATGGAAATAGGAGATGAATGACATTTATTACTTCTGCGATTCTAACTGCTCCACTTCTCAGCTTGTCATGCAGATCTGTATCTCTTGAAAAGTTTCTTGTTTCGTCCATAGGAAAACGTGGGAGGACAGTTCCTTTTGTTGCTGCACATTGAATTGCAATAGCAATTTAAATACCGGCCCAGCTCTCAAATGTCATTAAATAAAACGATTCCGTTAACAATGGTTTACAAAAAACGCCGCTTTCGCGTCGTAACGGTATTACCTCAACGCATTATCCATTTTGAGTTAAGAGGTAAAGATCATAAATGTGTAGTGATGTTGATCTAGCTTTTGCACGACCTTGTTTTAAACAATTGATAAAATGAATATTATCATTAATGCAACCAACTTAACATGTGCATAAAGTTTTTGTTGCTGAGGCTTAACGATTGGCAAATTCAATACCTACACACTGATAAAATCTAAATGAAATTGGACCTTATACCATAATTCCTTCAAAATGACAGAAAAAATAAAGATTCTACGGACTGCGCATCGAATGGAATTCAAAACACATGTTATCATTTTGCGATCTTAAGGCGGTAAGCATAATTGGTGACGAATTACGTAAATGCAAAACAAATATGTGTCTAGGTAAAAGCATTTACCCTGGCCCAATTTCATTGATGTTCGCGTATATTCAGAAAAAAATAGTAGCATTCTTTATGCCGTAATCAATTGCCATCGGATTTTTAAAAAACATTTTCGTTCAAACATGCTTTGCACTAAGCAAGATTGTTAAAATTGGCGAACTGGAAATGAAGTTAAATGAATGTTTTAAAATTAATATAGGTACACATCTTTTTTAGATACATCATCGGCTTATCGACATTTACATTTATGCTGCAATTCTGCGATAATAATTTTTAAAGGATTCGGAGGTCATTTAGTTTTGTTACTGCTCCAGAATCGATTTTTAGTTATGAAGACAATGCCGTTCTGTGCTATTGTTATGCTTTTGTTACGATGTATTTATATCCGTAATATTTTGAACATTGGGGTTGGTGTACAAAGAAACATTTCATTAAAACTGCAAGGAATTAAACCGAGCTGTATGAATTACTGAGAAACGAGACGAAGATGATAATGAAGCTAAGCAGCTGGAATAAATTACGCTGCATCGGCAGCGTATTATTTATAATCTCATTATGTGTCCAGTTGGAACTCACTGCATTCGTGAGCAATTAACAGCAGAGTACATGAGTTCATCCAACATGATCGAATGAGACTCAACTCATCACGTACAGTTGATTAAATTCAGAGTAAATTTATTTCGTCAAGTGGATCGTCAAGTGCTTACTAAATGTCTACTCTTACTTGTACATTTTGCATTCGCGATGCAACAGCAATTCAATGGCGTCAGTGGTAATAAAAACGTGCATTTTATTTAATGACTACAAAAATGAAAGAAAAACTTTGCTTATATTTTACAAGATACAACATTGCTGCCTGACTTTAGAGCCCGTAGATGACAAGGAACCTCGCATATCTCTGCGACCGTACTCCGGAAAAGTAGCCGGGATTTCCGCAGCAGAACCAGCACTACTGGTGGAGGTAATGCTTGCAACACTTGGACGCTTTCGTTGGTCTTCCACGTTGAATTTGATATCTTCGCGTTTGCCGGCGTCCATTCTGTAAGATTGTGTACTAACTTTTACGTTTCCCAGAAATGTTTTGGCTAGATAAAATATAGACTTAAGTTAACGTTCGATTATTATTAGGAGTGAACACTTTACTTTAAATGTATATACTTCAATTGGAATCCAAGATTGATGTTGGAAGTATGTTTTAACGCTGATGTGTTGCTCGCTACCGATGCCATTTAATAACAAGATTGGCGTTTTTTATACAAAAATTTATATGGGTCGTATTTCACAAAACGACACGAAAGAAGGCATCTCGGTTTGACGGCAAGTGTCTCAAGGACAAATTTTATAAAGCTGCAATGAAAATGCAAGATGTAATTTTAAACTTGACAAAAGTGAAATCTGGTTTATGCGCACAGATGCTATACGTAAGCGTGAATTAATGCAACTTGTAACCACAACTTGTAATGTGTGACACAATTGGTGGACTTGACTGATTTACGACCATGCAATACAAATTGTTGATATGTACCCCTAACGTATCCGTCCTTGTGGTTACTCGTCCTTGCGGTTTCAACGATTGGTTCACCGATCCATATTAATGGCTACATTGACTTTGAAGTATGTTCCAAACAATATGTCCATGGCCATGTATTGTACCGGGTTAGTTAGTCAATTGAAAAATATGTAGATTCGATCAGCCCACTAGCCTTGTGTAAATTCCCATTACGTTCTTAAAACCTTCGCTTGTGATTGCACAAAAATTCAGTAGCATTTCAACTGACATTAACGGGCAACAAGAATGATTGTCACATTGACGGAGGTCAGAATCAGTTTGAGCTAAGATTTTACTCGACACTACCGCTTCATCAAAAAGCTTATTGTAAAGGATTTCAAGGATAAAAATAACTAAGCTTAACGAAAATATTATAAGCATCCCGATAAATATTGCAAGCAAGTTTTTATAATTCATTTGATCCTCCAGATGATGATTTGTTTCGGAAATGCGATCTCTCATTTCTCTATTTTCAAAACTGCTCGAGAATGCCACCAAGTTGCTCAAAGGTATACTTTGGAGAATAGCAACCAAGAAATGTTCCAACCGTATCCATAAAAGCCGTAAAATACGCTGAGGGTTTCTTCGTTAGAATTAGTGCGATCATGATCATTAAAAGCAATATATCAATCCATGCAACTTGCTTAAATGGCATAATCCATACCGTAACATCAATATACTCAGATTGTTTTGCTGCCGAGGCACTCATACAGTAAACAAGCACCACTGCTATACTTCTTGGAGAATGCAATCCCCTTTTTTCTAGTGCCCAATGTCATTGTAGATTCGATACGTTACCGTGTTCATAATATTCTGCCCCTGTACATTTTGGCTAACGTTGTTGGATTCCCTTACCATGGAGGATATATTAAATGACGATGAGTAATACGTATTATTATGAGAAGGTTATTTTGCATATGGTACACGTCAAAAGCGACGTTGTAGCATTTGAGCTTAATATAATATAAAATCATTATGGTAGGGTCACATACGAGAATTGTGCCGTATTAATTCCGCTTACCACTAAAACTGTCTTGATATCGATGAAATACTCATACTGGAAATGATAGCATGCATATAAATTGAAATTTGAAAGTTAATCGGAATCTGCCATGCGCTCGTAGCAATCAACTCCGTTTCCTGTTTTTTACAATGTCTGCAGTTGGCAACCCGTTGATATCGCGACCGTACAAAATCCGCCTATGCTGTTGAGTTGTTCGCTACTTGTGGAAATATAAACTCGTTTTACGACTTTGAGCCGGTTTGTTCCTACTTTGATTAGGCGTGCCTTTGCGAAGTTTCTGCGATTTCGACCCATGCACTGTAGTCGTGGACGTGTTGGCGTTCGTTCCAGAAAGCATCATGTTATGAATCTATAAAGCAAAGATATACTTGAAATTCCGATATTTAACAATAGAACATTCGTTGACAAAGTAAATTGATACAGACAGATTTTATTTTTCTTTGTATTTATTATCCGTGCGCCCTACATCTATTTCACAATATCTAAAGACACTTTGCTTGACTTCTCATAACCCACAACCAGACATGCTTAACGCGCAAATATTTCTGACGTTTTCTTCTCTCTTTCTATCGGCGGAGTTATACCCAGCGGATTCCATGAAGTTTGAAATTAGTCCCAAACCTTGGAGAAAACGAGACCTTGCACGACAATTTAAAATTCCCGAATCTAGCAATTTTATAAGTTTGCGCAACGTCATTGGGCAGCTGGAGAAGGAAAAGTCCCTCGTGTTAGTGGACAACTTTTTTGGGATGGATATGTATCCTCTAGAGTTTCCCATAATCCTACGACAAATGTCCCACGCCACTCTACTATATCCTGTCGAAAGCTTTCCTCACCGATATCGATATAAGCAAACTGATGGAGCCGAGATTTGGGTCCCTAGTAGCTTTAATTATAGACGAAACTACTCCGGGGATGAAATAAATTGCACCGATTCCCGTTTCCAAACTGGAATTACATATGACGACATTCGCCTACGGAAGAAAAAGAACCTCTGTTTACGAATTCATTTTTTCAAATTTGCATCCGCAACGAAGCCTTGGATGTGTGATGCACAATTTTCTTTGTATCATCAACGCGAATCAGTTCTGATGGAAAACAGTAAAACCAGAGTGTTTGGAAACCAGATCTACCCTCCAACATTTAATTACATCACCTCGGCATACACGTTCCGTGATATATTGCCAGCAATGCGAATCAATCTTCATGTGTACGTCCACGAAAAAATTGAACATCTGGACCCTCACACGGTTCTAAAATTCTATTCTGACAAAACGATATATGAGATACGCAGCTTAAGTACACGCATGACATACGATGTCGTCATTTCCGTTGAACTATCTAGTAGAGAGATATCACGCGCTAAGTTATCCGTTAGAAATTTGGAACCTAAGACAATCTATGTATATTGTATGATATGCTACAGTGGTATCTATCGTACTCAAGTGAATGGTCTTACGCGTCAAGAGATACTTCGTGATGGCGTCGGATTTCCAGCACCGGATGATCATGTGCTACTTCGGTCTATAAGGCCAGTAGTACACGGCTATGCGAAATCGCTTTACGAGAAATATTGTGTGGATTACTTATCCGGAAAAAGCGGTTTAATATGCCCTTTGATAATGCGATGGATCTTGTTGTTCACGCAAATGCGCACGAATGGCGGTCAATAATGAAAAATTATACATACTATAACATAGTAGGTAGCAATGACATGTGCGTGAACGGTGTTCTCCGTCAATCAAAGAAGACCAAATCGGAGCGTTACAATATGATTGAAATTTCCTGGGAAACAAATGGAATACCATACTGTGATGAGATGTGCTTGTTCTGCGATCTAGTGAGTAATGCATAATGTAAATACATGCTTGCTCGTGCCATGCGGTGAAGACCACACGAGCAGAAAGACGTGATCATGAGATCAGATCGTCTCTAGCAATAGAGCCCTAAACATGTACATAGTACATCATCTCAACTTTGGCTACTTGTAAATAAAGTACAATTAAATAGTAAACCCTGAGTTCCTAAATTCACTGATTAACCTTTCACCTCACCATAATCATCTCCGCCCTCTGCATATTCTGTTACTACAAACAGCATATTATTACATGGTGACAGAGGTTAAAGTTAGATTTCGAAGATAAATCAAGAGTAAAACAATCAGTGTGATGGCAGATCAAGCAGGAGTGAAAGTCGAGAAGACAGCAGTGACTAAATCAGTAGTTAGACACCAAGTCCCCCATCCGTGTCCATTGGAGATCCACAGTGGAAACGTTGCAGAAAATTGGAAGAGATTTCGCAAACAGTACGAGTTCTACGAGGTGGCCTCTGGATACGACGCCAAAAATAGTAAGGTCCGAGTGGCAGCCCTTTTATCGATTATTGGGGATCCAGCAACTGACCTGTACAGTACTTTTGAGTGGACCAGTGATACTGAAAGATGGGAATGGGACCAAGTCATCAAGAAATTTGAAGACTACTGTATCCCGAGAAAAAGCTTGTTGTTCGAAACGTTCAAGTTTGGGAAGCGCCTGCAGGAACCAGGAGAAGGAGTCGACATGTACGTGACTTCTTTGAGAAAACTGGCTGAGAGTTGTGACTTTAAGGACAAGGACAGAAGGATCCGAGACCAAATTGTGCTAGGAATGAAGGACCTGAAAGCACAAGCCGAGATACTGAGGGAAGAAGACCCCAGTCTCGTGGATGTCATCAACTTCATTCGATCACACGAAGCAGCAATGAAGCAGTGTAATCAAATGCAACAGCAGCAGCCAGATGACCTAGAACAAGTCAGCCGAGTGAAGAAAAATGAGACGAAACGTAACTACCGGAAAGGACCAGCCCAGGAGCAGAAGTCTCAACAGGCCGAGGTCAAGATCGAGTGCAAATTCTGTGGTAGAAAGCACGAAAAGAAAAAAGAAAAGTGCCCTGCCTGGAAGAAGACGTGCAGCAGCTGTGGAAAAGAGAATCATTTTGCCAAGCTCTGTAAAACAAAAGATAAGCCAGATAGCAAAGACGCTTATCATGTGTTCAGCGTTGCAGATAAGGAAGTCACCCAGAAGACCGTAACGTTCACCGTGACCGAAACGGGGGAGAAAGTAACGTACATGATCGATAGTGGAGCACCCTTCAACATTTTGCCAATCCAAGACTACGAACGAGTGACAGGGGACCTTGACAGAAAAGACATCGTTCCTGAAAAGATTAAAATCGTTGCGTACGGTGGTAACAAATGGCCAACGCTGGGGTTTGCATGGATCCATGTGAAACTGGAAAATGACACGAAATTCAGAATGAAGTCGTGGGTAGTTAACGTCAGAGCGAAACCATTATTAGGCCTGAGATCCTGTGAAATAATGGGAATAATGAAGATAAACCTGTGTGACCAGGAGAAGGTTACATCTGTTCCAGTACAAGCTATAAGTGAAGACACAGTAATGAAGAAATACCAGGATGTTTTCACAGGACTGGGCAAGCTGGAGGGAAAATATCACATCGCCATGAGGGATGACGTGAAGCCAGTTGTCCATGCTCCAAGAACAGTTCCAGTAGCACTGCGTGAGCCAGTCAAGAAGAAACTGGAAGAGCTCGAGAAGTCAGGAGTCATAGCACCAGTGACTACTCCAACTGACTGGGTGTCCAGCATGCTTATCAAGAAAGAAACAAATAAGCTGAGAATATGCTTGGATCCCAAAGACCTCAACACAGCAATCAAGCGAGAACACTATCCGTTACCAACTTTTGAAGAGGTGGCGACGAGATTGGGGAAAGCCAAAGTGTTCAGCCTCTTAGACGCGAAAAGTGGATTTTGGCATGTTGAGCTGGAGGAGGAGAGCAGTTATCTCACTACCTTCAACACACCATTTGGAAGATACCGGTGGTGCCGTATGCCGTTCGGAATCTGCTCAGCCCCTGAAGTATGGCAGCGTCGTATGCACGAGTTTGCTGAAGGACTGCGTGGCGTGGAGGTGATTGCTGACGATTTCCTAGTGGTTGGTTGTGGAGACAGCAGAGATGAAGCTGACAGAGACCATGACCGTAACCTTATTGCCCTGTTGGAACGAGCAAAAGAAAGAAACCTGAAACTAAATCCAGACAAGCTGAGACTACGAATGGACGAACTGAGGTACATGGGCCATGTACTCACCCCAGAAGGTGTCAAGATGGACCCACACAAGTTGGAGGCAGTGATGAAGATGCCACGTCCAACAGACGCCAAGGGAGTCGAGCGCTTCCTGGGATACGTGCAGTACCTCTCAAAATTTCTTCCCTTCCTCTCTGAGAAAGCAGAGCCGCTGAGAAGACTCACAGACAAGGGAGCCAAGTGGGAATGGAAAAAGATCCATGACGAAGCATTCGAAAATCTCAAAAAGATGACAACTACAGCACCCGTTTTGGCCTACTATGACTTGAGTAAGCCAGTCACCATAGAATGTGACAGCAGTGAAAAGGGTCTTGGAACATGTCTACTACAGGAAGGAAGACCTGTGGCGTTTGCGTCTCGAGCATTGACCGACACTGAGAAAAGGTATGCTCAGATAGAGAAGGAGATGCTAGCGATTGTGTACTCCTGCATCCGATTTGACCAGTACGTGTACGGACGACTGGTGGAAGTGCACAGTGACCACAAGCCGTTGGAGTCCATTTTCAAGAAGCCGATATGGAAATCACCGAAACGACTCCAGCGCATGTTGTTGGCCCTGCAACGGTACAACCTGGACGTCAAGTTCAAGAAAGGAAGCCAGATGTACATTGCCGACACGCTCAGCCGAGCCTACCTGCCAGCTCCCGCAAACGTAAACTCAGTTGAAGAAATAACCAGTCAAGAGTTTGAAAAGGTGAACGCGACTGAAGACTCGCCAAACACAGTCAAGGGATTTGAAAAAATTCGTGCAGTTACTCGTGAAGACGACGTCATGCAGAAACTGTGCAAGTACATACTACATGGATGGCCAGAGAAACGAGCGGAAGTCGACCAGGAGTGTCAACCGTATTTCCATGTACGAGACGAATTAGTTTTGGACAGCGACCTAGTGTTCAAAGGAGAGCGTGTTCTCATCCCACGAAAACTGAGAAGAAGTATTGTGGAGAAAATCCATTCTACTCATGGTGGAATAGAAGTATGCCTGAGAAGAGCTCGAGAACACGTTTACTGGCCGCAGATGAACGCCCAAGTGAAAGAATACGTTGCAAAATGCGAGATTTGCAACCAGTTCCGGCCAGAGCAACAGAAGGAGCCCATGATGAGCCATGATGTGCCAAGCAGACCATGGTCAACAGTGAGCAGCGACATATTTAAATTACGAGGTGTTAACTATGTTGTTGTAGTTGACCACTACAGTAACTACTTTGAGTACGCCCGGCTGACCACCGAGACTACAGCGCAAGTGATCAGCCACCTTAAGAAAATTTTTGCTACACATGGGATTCCTGAACGAATGACAAGCGACAATGGGCCGCAATACAGATCTGAAGAGTTCCAGGTATTTGCGAGATCATGGGGGTTCGAGCATATCACCTCCAGTCCAGGTTACCCTCAATCCAACGGACGCGCAGAAAATGCAGTGAAGATTTGCAAGTCTCTCATGGAGAAAGCACTTGAAGGCAAGACCGACTTCTTCCTGGCATTGTTGGATTGGAGAAACACCCCGTTGGCATCAACCGCAGCCAGTCCAGTGCAACTGCTGTATAGTAGGAGAACTAGAACCCTGATGCCTACCCTACCGAACAAATTACAACCGGAGGTGCCGAGTGGAGTAAAGGATAAGATTGAAGTCGCCCGAGAGAAGCAGAAGTCCTATTACGACCGCAGCGCCCGCCCATTATCCGAGCTCCAGCCTGGAGCGGTTATTCGTATGAAGCTGCCAGGGAGAGATAAGTGGGCGAAGGGGATCGTTGTAAAGGGGGAGGGGAAAAGGTCATACTCCGTTAACGTTAGTGGAGGGGTATACCGCAGAAACAGACGGCAGCTAATTGCGGTGCACGAGAATCCTCCAGAAGAAGACACACCGGCACCTGAGCCACAGCAGCAACAAGCCGCTCCGCGAAGGTCAAAGAGGATCCAGCAGCGGGGAGGAAACTGATTAGTTAGGCCTCTGAACTTGTTAGCTAGGAAATGTTTAAATTATAAATGTATGATTTGAAATATGTTCCTGTGTTAAGTAATTTAGACGATAAATGTACTTATTTCAAAAGAAGGAGGATGTGATGAGATGTGCTTGTTCTGCGATCTAGTGAGTAATGCATAATGTAAATACATGCTTGCTCGTGCCATGCGGTGAAGACCACACGAGCAGAAAGACGTGATCATGAGATCAGATCGTCTCTAGCAATAGAGCCCTAAACATGTACATAGTACATCATCTCAACTTTGGCTACTTGTAAATAAAGTACAATTAAATAGTAAACCCTGAGTTCCTAAATTCACTGATTAACCTTTCACCTCACCATAATCATCTCCGCCCTCTGCATATTCTGTTACTACAAACAGCATATTATTACACATACGTTGGCAAACCAATGACCGTCAATGATACAGTCAATAGGCTCCAGTTTATCAGCTGCAACAAACGATCAGTCGAAAACACGTTCCCATTCAATGAATTTCTCATTTCGTTTGATACGGTAACCTGGGTGTCATTCCAAGTTTCCATAGCTGTATTGTCAGTTCTCCCGTATTTATTGAATCTCTCAAGTAAGAATGGAACGCACTCAGTGTGGAAGTTTTTCGCCCTACATGTCCGCTATTATATGGGTCAGGATAATCCATATCCCAATAAATTTTTTGCACATGACGCTGTTCGATTCTTGTTTATTGGGGCCAGCATTGCCGCCCTAATTTTAAGCAACGCCTACAAAAACGACAACATGTATAGAATTATCACCGTGTGGAGCGTTCCACCTTATCGTTCAACGTCGGAACTTTTAAAAAATGACTTCACTATATACACTAGACTTTCCGGAATATCAGTGGGAAGCAGATTTTGGCGCAATTTGAAAGAGCCTGAGTTTATTCGCTACTTTTCAAGAAGTATACATCTACAAATGGAAACCAAAATAGGCATGTTTCTCACATCAGAATTGAGATCATTTTCCGTGGGTTTCACAGAGGTTGAATTGCAGGTTACTCTGCATCCGTCGACCTCGTCCCTCCTTCGGAAGGCTAAAAGCGCAACATTTGGAATATCAGGAAACAGCGACACGAAAGATTACGGCAACGACCACGTGGAAAGTATAAACTTTAAACGCATTTTTCTGCAGGAGCAGGAAATAGTTTTACAGAACTTTCTATATAAATGCCAGAAAGCAGCATTGATTCTTCCCAACTACTTGTGCCATGGATATGCAAAACACATAGGCCAAGACGGAGGGCCGGTCGACTATATCAGCATTGTGGACGAGGAATATTACCAACTATACCACCATTTCCATATTCGGGGTCCAGTTCCTCCTTACATAATTAGGAGACTGAAATCCTTACAGGCATCCGGTGTCTTTGAATGGTGGCAACGTTTTATCGCTAGCAAATATGTATATTCCAAGGACAATGACAAACCTCTGGAAAGTCCAAGAATGTCTGGCAATATCCTTGTCATTTTCGTGCTTCTGCTTGGCGGTCTCATAGTTTCGGCAGTTTGCTTTGTGCTGGAGATCCATGCTACAATTTACAGGTTAACGTTGAAGGTGTTGGGCCTTTTGGATTACACTGCGGTCGTCCTATACAAAACAATTCGAAAAATATTCTTGGAACTTGTTACGTGCTGTAAATACACTTCATGAGATGAGCATGATATCTGACATGAGAAAACAAACCATAATGAATATGACGTGCGGCGATAAGTGGACCATATTTTGTTTTCAGTATATTTGCAAATTGGTGAGCTCGTAACTGGATATTCATTTCAAGTTTAAATTCCCACAACATACTGCGATTAGGTATCAAGAAGTTTAGCATAATTTTAAGTTGTAATCTAAATTACAATTAGTAAAGATTTATCAAGCCAAGGCTCTAAGAAATCCGTTATTCTTGTAGATGTTACACACAATAAAATATGTGCACGTATACATATGTAATATCCTACTACATGAAAGGACTATGTTAAATAAATGTTATGCGAATAGGAGAATTGCATGTGTGGGATTCGCCACAATCTGGGCCAAAGTTCGCTGTCGTGTTTTTGTGCAATTATAAGATTTCAAGGCGAACGGATATGGGATCATGACCATCTTCCACTTGTTTTAATTTTCATATCAGTTATTTAAACCGACGAAAATTGCATTTCGTCTTTAAGACAGTTTGAAATACGCTTAGTAATATTTGTATCACTTTCGTTTCAGAGACTTTTAGTTACAGGCTGATCTTGACATTTGCACTAGACAAATCCGTGTAAAATGTTTGTTCCTTCTTAATACTACCAACTGTATACCGTTACGTAAATATTATAAAAGCAAGGGCCAGTTGTGAGCTCAGTGTAACAACGCTTACAAATTTCAACCGATGATTCTAAAATAAGGAGTGATTTGAATACATATGTACATCCAATGAAACTAATGACATTCAAGCAAACTTTTACATCGCATTGATTACTTATATCTTTCCACATGTACTTTGTGCCTTGTACATGTGTTAAAGTGGTACTAAGCAAAATATACCAAAACATCTATTGATACATAACTAAGGTTAGACTTACGGGGCTAATGTGTACGGTACATGTTAACGTATCAATTGGGTGAACAAAATTATGAATTATGATATTAATGGCATTCGCCATCATCTCTCGACTGAAGTGGATTCTAGTTTATATAAATTAATTAATATTGTAAATTAATGCTGCTACATTACGAATGGGTATAGCCTGAGCGTGTACAATAATCCTTTACATATTTTATATTGCAAACAGAGACAAATACATACGGAATTCAAAAAGATAAGTATTTTTCATTACCGTTTTATTTTTCAGATAAGACGTTATTTCCCAAGGGAAGTAATTAATTGCCAAGAAACTAATTATTTCCAAGAAACTAATTATTTCCAAGAAACTAATTATTTCCAAGAAACTAATTATTTCCCTCGTTGATAATTACTTTCGCAGAAGGCAGTAATTTTCCAAGTAAGTCATTATTTTAGTAGAAAGATATATTTTATTTCCATTTCATCTTATTCGTATAAACATATGTTTTATTATATCAACACTGCTTTACCTTTGAATTTTTATTATCATTAGCCTTAATATTGTATGTTATATATTTCTCGAATTTCTCCCTTTACGCGAGAAACATGTATCACGAACAACTCACTTACACCAAATATATGTATGTGTTCTGTTTAAGAGCAGCCTTGGATTTAATAAATGCCGAAAAGATTATAACAGAAATATGATCGAACCCAATAATTCGAACCGTTTCGTGTGTTAAGTAAACTATAGATTAAATAGGAGTTAGGAACATGGTATGTATATGTATCTATTTAGAAACAGGAATCATATGACTCTCATAACCGCGACGCGAAATACTAACGACATTCACGAAGATTCTCTTCGGTTCTTGTGTTTCCGTACTGATAAGTTTGATTGCTCGACTTTGCTTGCACAATGATGCAAACTTCAAACTGACTTCCCTAAAACGTTTTACAAGGTCCTTCCACCTACTACAGACATACTCCAGAAAGAAAAATGTAATCGATATTGCAAGTCCATAGAGTAAGACAATAAATACAGTAGACATGTTTCCATCCATGGTAGGCTTTCGTAATGTCGTGTCCCGCAGAACTGGTGTAAATTTTATTTTCTCCCTGATCACATCGGACCACCAGTTCAATATCCCCGAAAATTTGATCGCCTGTAGTCTTTTCAAAAAGTTGGGATGTGCGGATCCTGCCATCTGTAATCCAACGGAAATATTCACATATGCCTCACGACCTACACTGATTCTGTATTCTGGATGAAGCTGAAATAGTTTGACGGCATACTGGCTGGCCATGTGCGTTGGTAGTAGGATCGCAGATTTGTTGCACGTTTCCAGATGATTCCACATACCTTCGTTTTGGGACTCAATCAACATTTTGAGTATTTGACTCTGGTTTCTTTCAAAATTTCTAAATGTAAAATTGAACATGTTTGACGTTCGGTTGGCAACTAGATTGATGAATCTATTGACCGTGTTTGGATGAAGAGATGTGTGTTTCTCTATATTGGACATGCTATTTGTCGTGGGTCCTAATGAGTCGGTGAGCTGCGCCCATTGCGCGACCTCGGAGTAGGTTATATATGATAGATCAGTGCTCGCCAACTCCTCAGAGTGTGCGGATAATTCAGGAATAGGAATTTTGTAATTACTCACAAGAAAATGGTTCCTCGCATGATGTGCAACGTCCTCAATTGCAATTGACCTGACAAGGACTTTAAAACTGTCTTCTATCAATTCATTAAATTTTGTGTACGGCAGGAAATATCTACCGGCTATCATTTTTTCAAGGTTGTCACCTTTAAATCCTGAGGTCATTATTATTGCCATCAGCGACATGGATATCATTGTTATACTGAGTTGCCTATTTCCCAAGTAATATTCCGGGAAGGGACTCCCTTGTTCCAAAAGGAGCTTACCAATATAAAACATATGTGAGAAAAGACTTTCTATTCTACGGATGTAACCTGCAATTTGACGATTTATCCTTGCAAGCATTACTACAGTTAACAGAATGATCATCCATGCCGCCAAGTCGTACACAGCAACTAAATCGTACAATCCAAACGAATGCATTCCTCTGTCCCCACCGCAACAAACGAATACCAAATTATTGACAAGTTCCCTGTAGGACAAATGAAATGTTTCTGCTTTATCGTACGTAGTAACGAAACTAACAAACTGACTATCGCCAAACCAGAAGCTTAGTTGATCTTCAGCTGAAAGCAACCTTCCTTTTTTGCAGTATGTATTGCCGAGGGCAAGTGTTCCGTTGGAAACGATGGCGATGATTAATGATGCAACTGCCGAGGCAAACATTTCATCTGGTTGACTCATACTCATGTCAGAAGATTGTCCTTTTACCAAGCTGCTAAACGGTGAACGACTGTCGCAATTTAGTAACTTCTTACCAAATCTTAGAAACGGAAGGGCCCTGAAATTAATTCTGTTCGGAGTTGTTGCAAACTGCCAAAGAGATTCCTCCTCTTTTGGTACCGCACTACTGAAAATATGCGCAACGCTTAAAAGGTGAACACAGATATGTTTAGTATACTCCACCTTTCTCCCGTATCTGACATATCTTGATAATCGACATGTGCGTGTAATCTGCACTGGATCTCCGTCGTGGCTGCTCCCATAAGTCATTCCAATTTTACCAGGTTGGTGCAATGTAATGACAAACATTGTGCCATACAACAACATTATAAATCTTTGTACTTTGTTATGGTCCAGGGGAAAGTGTTCTAGGTTGACAAATATATTAAACTTCGGTGTATTGGATGGTCGCAACTGGAGGGGTCTATCAGCAGCTGGTTTGTCGATGGTAACAAAATTGATATCCTTTGGGCCATGCATGCCGTTCAGAATGAATTTAGTAACCTGGATCGAAAAGTGGAGCTGACAATCCCATGGCCGCGTTTGAGCAACGTATCTAGTAAAATTTAAACTATAGCACAAATCCCGTATTGTGTTTTGCGAATACTCATTAAACATGAAGCGCGTCAAATACTTTGATCGTCTACAACTAAATGTTTGGCCGTTCTCAACTAAAATGCTCCCATTAGCCCCAATGAGTCCAATTGGTATCCAGAATCCGGCGTACCTGTTCCATTTGTACTTTGCATGAATATTTTCGAAAACTGCAATTTGGGGCCTTCGGACAATGACGTTGGTGTACGACGCCTCGATGTCATGATTTTGAAAGTTGTCCAAGATTATAAGGCAATTCCGTTGCACGATCTGTGTTACAATGGACGAAATATTGAAACGTGGGTGTGCCGATCTGCTGTCACTAGACGTTGACTCCTTAATGTCAAAGAAATATTTCCTCTTGTCCTCATTGTAGAATTTTGTAGTGTTGAAATTATTCAGTAGAGTTATGACGTACTTATCGTTACCTTTGGTCGCACTGCTCGATGCATTCGATAAGGACAGGCAAGGGTAGACGTTTATGACAATAAATATTGTTAACACGTTCATTGCGAAGTAACCTTAACGTTTCTGTTTTTGAAATACAGTCCAAGGTGGTAAATATGAAAATAATCGAGAGATGGGAAATGTTAACTACCTTAGCGAAATTATTTTCGGCCACCAGCTGCAGTTTTCTCATATATCCGACCAGTGACGGCGCCACGAGCTCACAAAAACTTTCCCCAATTATACTTCCTGGATAACTACGTAGTTTTGCAGAATATAACTGTTAGACGATGCGACAGCAATTGAACAACTGCTTAGAATGTTGGATGTGTGGTGCTCCGGAACAATCTATAGAATCTTGTCACCTCAAGGAGCCAATATAAATTTCATCCGTGGTGTAATGTATATATAAGTTTTATATAACTTGCTCGTTTGCCTAAAATATTCCGAAACTTTCACAAGTGACATAAATTGTTGCATTTGCTTCTCCTGACGAGCTGAAGGTAATTTTTTAGAGTTACTATAAGACTTATTGCAAATAATCGATCTCAACCAGAAAATATTATAGTGAGGGAAACCGGACTATCCGCATTTTTACCCTTTCTGTTCAAAGTAACAATATATTCAGAGAATTTTTTCTTAAAATATTGTAAAACTTATGGTGTTAAAATTACGAGCTTGTGTACGGCGTAGTAACTTCGAGTGTCTCTCTGTTTTTTTGCATAGTTGTTGCTCGACGTAGCAAAAGTTCGACGGAATAAATATATTTTTTGCAAACGATATTATAGCTCCGTTATACCATACGTGTATGCAATACGGAAAACCGTGTTATTTCGGGGCAGCTTCAAGTTCCAACTGTGCTCCATAAACTGTGCTCTTCGAACAAACACAATGGGTATGCTCGTGGCTGTACATCTTAACATATTGCAAAAAGGCATATCACGACAGAAGAGAACTAGGACGATCAATAACGAAAAAAACAATTTGGACTACTGGCGCTGTTCATTTCCTTTTTTCATAGCAATGTTCGGTCACTAGTAGAGTTATCGACCAATAATAATCGATGTTGACCATGACATGATGATACTGGTGTAAATTATTTCCAATTTCTGCGTATATATAAAATACTGTCGATGCTTAATTGCAAGATTTCACAATTAATTGTTACAAATCGCCGCAGAGTTGTCAAAGTTTTAGTAAAACAATCCCGCATATTTTTCGATCGACTAGATTACAACAGTGACTCTGAATCTCGGTAATATGTACATTGTGAAAATATGCAAGTGGCACCAGAATGTATTGTTCATAATGCAATATTCAATATTTGTATATTTCAGAGTAATAGAGAAGGCATCCAGTGTATACATGATTTATAAAATAGTCAATCAAATTAAATTGAAATGGTACGTGTGATATCTGCCATGTTGAATGCGATAACGAATTGTGTATGAACGTTATGACAGATTAAATTCTTGGTACAAGAGAGGCTTTACCAGAGCCTTTAAACACGCCAGCAGGGAATACATTTAGCAATAATGCTGCGTCGTATGTCATTTGTTATGCCTTCGTGTTGTTCAACGTTTCAGTTCTGTACACACGCAATGCATATCAAATGAGTGTGTTTTCTTAAATAACAAATTCCATAGAACACTTCAGAATGTAGCATCCAACGATTTTTAATCATGCATAATTAATCTAGCTAGCTACGGCATTTCAATCCAAGTGCTCTAGCATATTATTGGCTGCAATTTTTTGCATTAAGAAACGCAGTTAATCGTCTCTACTTCACCAGAATAGAACAATTGTCACCAGAATATGTACTTAAATTAACAGCAAATTAGAAACACGTATATAGATATGTCAATGAAATAGATATAATATGGTACCACTTTAATTTACATGAAACTACGCCAACTAATTCCAAGCTGATTCACTGGAATGACCCCTCGCGATATCTTAGTAAGCATTTTCATGTCTAGAAATGTATTTGCAACAAGACACAAGTTCCAGTAATACAAGTTTAGCTGTTTTGTAGAGGACGACCCCGGCATAATGTACGAGACATGATACCTTCACCATAAACCTAATAATCGTTGCATGTAGCTCCAGCACAAAGCCGGCCGCTGAAACTGCAAGACCTCCACCCAGCAGTACGAAAATTACAAGAATGTTTCCTGACATTCGTGGGATTTCCAAAGGTTTGTCTCTGTCTTTCGAATACGTATACTTGCTGGCTATGAACCGTTGCCACCACTCAAAGACGCCGGACGCCTGTAAGGATTTCAGCCTTCTGATTATATAAGGAGGAGCTATATCACGAATGTGGAAATGCTGGTATAGTTGATAGTACAATGCTTATATAGTCCACCGGTCCACCAATTTCGCCAATGTGCTTTGCATATCCATGGCACAAGTAGTTGGGAAGAATCAACGCAGCTTTCTGGCATGTAAATAGGAACTTCTCTAACACGATTTCCTGCTCCCGCAGAAAAATGCGTTTAAAGTTTATACTTTCCTCGTGATCGTTGTCGTAATCTTTAGTTTCAGCGTTTCCTGATCTTCCGAATGTTGCGATTTTCGCCTTCCGTAAGAGTGCCGTGATCGACGGATGCAGAGTAACCTGCAATTCAACCTCCTGGAATCCTCCGGAAAATGATTTTAATTCTGATGTGAGAAACATACCTACTTTGGTTTCCATTTGTAGATGCATACTTCTTGGATTGTACCGAATAAACTCGGACTCTTTCAGATTGCGCCACGTTCTGCTTCCTACAGCTATTCCGGTAAGTCTGGAGTATATTGTAAAGTTGTCTTTGAAAAGGTCCGACGTTGAACGATAAGGCGGAATGCTCCATACGGTAATAATCCTATACATGTTGTCATTTTTGTATGCGTTGCCTAAAATTAGGGCGGCAATGCTGGCCCCAAGAAACAAGAGCCGAACAGCGTCATTTGAAAAAAATCTATTGGTGTATGGATTGTCCTGGCCCATGTAGTAGCGCACATGTAGGTCGAAAAACTTCCACACTGTGTGCGTTCCGTTCCTACTTGAGAGATTCAGTAAATATGGGAGAAATGACAATACAGCTATGGAAAGTAGGAATGAGATCCAGGTTACCGTATCAAACGAAATGATAAATTCATTAAATGGAAACGTGTTTTCTACTGATCGTTTGTTGCAGCTGATATATTGGAGTCTATTTACGGTATTGTTGACTGTCATTGGTTTGCCAACGTATGGTATTGAATTTGTCTCCCAGGAAAGCTCCATTATATTGTAACGCCCCAAGTTGGTCGTCTCTGTGTAACGAAGAACACCGTTCACGCACATGTCATGGCTCCATGCTTTATTATAATGTGTATAGTTTTTCAGTATTGATCGCCACTCGTGCACATTAGCGTAAAGAACATGATCCATTGCATTGTCAAATGGCATGCTAAACCTTCTGTCTCCGGATAAGTAATCCGCACAGTATTTCTGATACAACGATTCCGCATGACCGTGTAATACTGGGCTGATAACCCGAAGCAACATGTGATCATCCGGTGCTGGGAACCCGACGCCATCACGCAGGATCTCTTGACGCGTAAGACCTTTCACTTGTGTGCGGTAAACACCACTGGAGCATATCACACAATATACAAAGATTGTCTTTGGTACCAAGGTTCTTGTCGATATTTTAGAGCGTGACACCTCTCTACAAGAAAGTGCAACAGAAATAACGACATCGTATAACAGCTTTGGACTTGAGCTGCGCATCTCATATGCCGTTTTGCCAGAATAGAGTTTTTGAACCGTCTCAGCGTTCAATTTGTTCGTTGACGTATACGTGGAGACTGATTCTCAAAGCGGGAAGAATATCCTGAAATTTGTTGGCAGAAGTTTCTTGGTAATTGAAGGTTGGGGGGTACATCTGGTTTCGAAACACTCTGTTTTTATTGTTTTCCATCAGAACTAATTCCCGCTGATGATATAAAGAAAATTGTGCTTCCCACAGCCATGGCTTCGTTGTGGATGCAAACCTGATGAAATGTATGCGTAAACATAGATTCTTTTTCTTGCGTTGGCGAATGTCGTCAAAGGAAATTCCAGTTTGAAGACGAGTGCTGCTGCAACTTATTTCACCTCCGGAGTAGTTTTGTCTGGAATTAAAGTTACTTTGAACCCAAATCTCAGCACCATCAATTTGTATATATCGATAGTTATCCGGAAAGCTATCGACAGGATATACTAGTGTGGCGTGGGACATTTGTCGCAGAATTATGGGAAAGTCTAGTGGGTGCAAGTCCATTCCAAAAAAGTTGTCCAATAAAAGGAGACACTTTTCACTCTCTAACTGCTCAATGGTTGTCCGCAAATTTATCAGATTTCTAGATTCCGGAATTCTGAATTTTTTGGCTAGGTCACGTTTCCTCCAAGGTTTCGGAATGATTTCAATATTTATGGAGTTGACTTGGCATAATTGGGCTGGTAGCAAAACCAAAAAGACTGTAAAACATATTTGTAAATTGAACATGACAGTTACAGGTTGAAGGTAAGCTGAACAAATGTGTCAACAAAGAAGTGTAATACGAATCGGTGACAATTTCGTTTCTCAGCGGATATTCGCTTTTTCTTACGGTGGTAAGAGGATACCACTGGCGTGATACTTCACTTTTATTTTAGAACATATGAATGCACATGTGCATGCACAGAATATAACTAAACTTTCTGCGATGACTACTTGATAATTTCTAGAACGAGATCCAGTTGTCAAAGATGCAGTGCATGCACCGGAAACATCACAGAACTCTGTAAATTCTTACTAAAATTTTGTAGGAACATACGAGCTTTCAGAAGAAAAAGGGGTGTATATTTACACCAAGTTGTTGCAACCCTCTGTGTTTTGTTCTGTCCCGATAGAAACGAATTCCCAGCCGCAAAAAGTGAAAAACAGGAAACGAAGTTGATTGCTACGAGAGCGTGGCAGATTTTGATTAACTTTGATATTCCAATTTGTATGCATGCCATCATGCGCACTATCACAGTATGCCATCGATATCACGATGATGATACTCTACGGAATTATACCAGCACAATTCCCAAAAGTAACCCTACCATTATTATTTAATAATATATTCAGCTCGAACGCTACATATTTCTTTTCACGGGTGCCATTTGTCAACATAGCCCTATTATATTACTTGCATTTTGCAAATTTAAGCGGAAGACATGACATTGGAATTTTATCATTTTAATATGGGGCCGTATTCATTATTTATATTTACTTTTGTTTAATCCACATTGCTTCCAGTAACGGAACTGGAGAAATGATATTTAGGACATTATTAGTTATTCTTGGTCTGCAGATATAAGATACATAACTTTGGTTTGAATAATTGGCAAAAATCAAAGGGGGTCAACCAATGAAAACGGTTCGCATTTGGACAAATTTGGCTTTAAAGTAGGTGATTTCATCATTATGGATTCTATAAAGGAATTGCTTTTGAAATACAATCTGGTTTCAAACCAATATCTTTTCACAGATAATTGGTATTGAAAGATAATTGATTGTTATCAGCATATCGTTTTAAAATTAAATATGTATCTTTATATATATTTAACTTATATTAAATTTGCAATATTCCCAAATTAAAAATTTACTACAAGTCAAAATCTGAACTTTAGTATCCATATCTAATTAAGGTGGTGTCCATACGTTGCATATGTATATCCAAAATAAGCACAGAACTTTATCGTCTCTTGAAGGGTCAATTTCACATCGAAAGATATGTAATAAAAGTGGTCGTGAAAGAAATGCATGATGTTTTCCGTTTTTTTATTCCAGCATATCGACAATCCCAATTCCGCAATCCCCTGCGACGGTGAACACTGTGGAGCACATTCGTTGATTTGTAGATGCGCCACAAACCCAGTCCCCCATTCCGAAAGCTTCTTTACTATTGGTTTTCAACGAGTATCGACATTTATCATACCCTCTGAATTTCAAAACATTAAGTAGGCGTAGTCCATCGAAGTGGCGTTGATATTTGTTGATTGAATGCTGGAATTAAAAAATCGTCAATATACCCTTAAATAAATTCGATGTAACAAGAGTTCATGCCCTTCGTTTCTTTTTTATTTCTACAGTTCTCAAGGTTAGTGGGCCAACAAGCCAATTAGTGATTCCGATAATGCCAATTTTCTTTGCTGATATGTAAGTGAAAGTAAATTAATTAATGTGTAATAACCTAACATAAAAAACAAAAATACATACGAAATACGTGGTCAAATTTCAGCCACATGAGATAATTGTATTAGATACATTTTGCTGTACCATCGCAGTCCTTAGCAGTACTGGTCATTACTGTGATATGGATGTTTGCGTCGTGTCTGCCGTGGCCTCTAATAACACACTCAAATATTTTCGATTAATGAAAAGGTGTGAAAAGCCTGCCACACGTGGACAATTTATATAGCCTGTTTGTAACACTACATTACTTGAGACGCTAATGCAAATTCATACTTTGCCGCAAGTATATGACGATTACTGTGCGCAGAATATGTCATTGACTTTCTTCAGTAAATGCATCCTTTGAAATGCACTACACTTTTAAAACCAATATGGATTGAGAACGGAAACAGGGTCACCAAGAAACGTATTAGTTACAAAGAAGTTTTTGCATTTAGCACTATCAACCGAGAGTAGGAAGAAAAAAGAAAAAAAACATCTCAAATAGTTACACTGGTCTACTTTAATACAGTCGCCAGTTAGATTTGAGGAAAAGTTGGCACTGTGTCAAAATCAAACTTTTAAATTCATATAAAGCAAAGCTTAATTGTTTTTTAATGCGTTCTGAGAAATACAATGCATTGGGGTTGTGTTTGGCACCACAATCACTGTCATTAGTGCATCGCTTATTAACTTCCAGAAGCATGAAATGCTTTAGGTAGTTATTGCGATTGTTACGTTTGTTTGTCTGTGTGTCTGCTAATCTGTGTGTCTGAGTGTTTGTAAACACTATAACTTTCCTCCACGTTGACCGATTTGGTTCAATCTTGGCATAGAGGTACCTCAAGTCATTTGAAAATTTGCTATTGATTTTGGGCCTCCTCAGGTCAACCACGCGGGAATAGTGGCACGATGAGGTCAAAAAAATTTTATTCGCTTATCTGATAGAGAATTTTATGCTGATCATTTTTTGTCACGGCACCATGGGTCAATTCGATCCGCTTTCGTTGTTACGGCTTCATTGACCTTATGGTCACCAAAGGGTCAAAATATATCATTCGGAAATTGATCGAAAAATTCAAGATTAGCGTTTGCAAATGTGAACTGAGTGTCAAATTTCTCAATTTCACATTCAGCGCGCTTCCGGTAGTTTTTTAATTCGGGTTTACACCCGTCCTAGTTTATACATAGTCTAGACTGAGCTATGTGGATTGAGTACTAAACATTTGAATTTATTAACTACATTGTTTCTCATTGCGGCTTAAATTATTGTCAACATATTACACTGTGATTGTACAATAAATAGTCTTCAACCAATTTATACTTTCCAATTCTTGCAACAATTATCTCGTCAAATAAAATGCTCGTACATTTTCGCGTAGATTGAGCTGCTACTATTCACCCGCTACCATCTGCGAATGGAAAGAAATGTACAGGCAAAGGCTTGAACATTATCAAATGTTTCGAAGTATTTAAATGATGCTAAAATATATTACTCTACTTAAACAATGTCTTTATGCAACATTCTGAAATTCCAATCTCGATTACGAAATTTGCGATTTGATAAGATTCGAAGGTGTATATTCAAAACACATGTGCATCGGATTATAAAGAAGAAAGTGTGCATTTCTTCACTCGCCGCTTACCTATACACGCCGGCACCAGTTTATTTTCTTTGGTCCTAAGTTGTTCAAGGTCCCATCTAATCAGTTAGTTCTACGGCAATATTTATGGGGAAAATTAACGCTTCATATTTACACAAACTGCACTTTATAATAAATTCATTACCCCATCTACACCAATCATATCTCGGTACAGAATATATCTTCTTCACGACAAAATTTTATTTTATGTCGCATAACTGGATATAATGGGTACGTTGTGAGAATGTTCATACGCGCCTCAAATTAGCGAAAATAAGTATATTTCAAATTACGTTAGCGCGTACGTATATGTATGGGCACACCGGTAGCCATCGTCCCTAAATGCCTCTTTTTGTTTGTCACATGGAGAAGAAATTTGGCTGTAGTGAATGGGACCTACTGAGAATATTGATGAAATTAGTTTTTAACGACGTGCATCGGCCAGCAAGCAATAATCTGTATATTGACCAACCTATATCGGACGGAGTTTGAAATTACATTTTGTGAAGGATTCGTTTCAATTTTCGTTTATAATTGTTCAGAATAATTAATGAAACTCCAAAGTACCCAATTTCATGAAAAACCTACAACCTGTCGTTATTATGAAAACTGTGGGCCGACTATTTCACTTTGCTGACGTATGAATCAAACAAATTCTAGCTGTGTGATCCAAACGGCCATGCCTGGCAAATGCTTAACGAAACTACGTCTTCATTATTTATTTCAGCTGGCTAAAATACTATAATAATCGACCTACCATGTATGGTGATGGCACGAAGGTCATGTTAGTTTTATTCAACTGACTTCATACATAATGTCATAAGATATGTCTAGCAGAACGTGTCATAACATGAAAAAAAATATTGTGATCCTAATATTTGAGAGAAAATCATACTTTAAAAAATCGGTGCAAGATGCGAGTGCAGTAGTAAAATGTCGTAATTCCAATTGTTAATTATTCATTACGTCTTATCAAAACCGATAAATCGTCCAAATTATAATTCAACTGAATCAACTTGAACGCTGCCAAATATTAATTTGACTTTGAGTTAACTAGACATGTCAGTATCGTACTTTTTTGTTTGATTCTATCGTCAGTTTGCGAAAAATGATTGCTTTTAATATTGGGGGATTCATGAGAACATAGAAGACAACTAGAGCTTTTACATCTCCATAACACACTATTATCATCAAATTAAGTTCCCAATGATATGTTCATTCCATTTGCATGGACACATAATCCTAAATGAGTAAAGGACTTTACCTGTGAGTAAAGGGTGGATATAGCTTATCGCTTCCGAAACTTCAAATGGCAACACATTTTAGCGCCAGAGACAAGGACAATTTCTCAGCCCAGTACGGAGGTATCAATTATATTTTGCTCTAGGCAACTCGAGAAAGGACCGAGTAGCATGTCACGCCTGCGGCAAATAAATATTTCCAATATAACCAATTAGTTTCTGAATTCAGCATGGCACTGGTTTTCATGGTATGTTCAGAACGGAACTTCAAACACTAATTTAAAAATTCAATAAGTAAACAAATTCGGATCACCAACCTAATTTTCTCATTTGCTTTGATCACCGCAAAAATACAATTTGTGACGCTATATCATGCATGATGTATACATTGTGAGATCTTTCGTACACTTACTGCAATTTGTAAAAATAAATCACTTTTGTTAAACGATTTTCTCCTTAACGTTTGCTACATTTCATCTAGTTATTGCGACCCCACCCAATAAATAGCTTCTGCAAAATTAGAACTTACATTACAGACAGGCTACAACAGCAAACGTGTATGCCTACAAACGTCTCTTTTCTACCCCATGAATCCGGTTAGTTCGTTTCAGGAAATGTCAGCACGATGCTCTACAAACTAATATAAGAAAACCCGTTTAATATTAGAACTGCTGCTCTCCACTGTGGGTGGAAACTAATTAATTAAATTGTCAAAATATGCATTTCATTTTTATTGGCCGACATCCACAATCCAGGCAGATTTCATTTAATTCTAGCTGGCTTTAGTGACGGAGAGTGAATAATACACAAGCTAATCTTCGCCTAATGAGAGTGTAAATAAGCTAAATCAACCTTTTAATTTTTTAATAAATTTCAATTTTTGTCAATAAATTTTTGGTAACTTTACTAGATTTATTATTTGTAGTCAATAAAACAAAACAATCTCTTGTTAATTTAAGTAAAACGGTTTGAAACGAATCATTTATAATATATCCACTTTAACTTACATTACATCATTTTATTATGAACGCCCAAAACTACCACCAAGCAATTACCACAGGTAGGATGAATTACAAATAAGTAGGCAGTTTGTATGTATACTTCATGCAATTGCTTTTGATTGTGTCACCGTATTCCAGTTGCGTGAGTCTAAATGCTGAACTTTAGTTTGTTCGATATTCATTTTTTCACACTTACTACGTACACTTTTGATGTGTAAGCCGAGTTCAGTAAAATAAAGTATCGATTGTAAGTATATTCTATACGGAGAACCGGAATATGTACTTCATTTTCTGTAAAACTGATGTAGGAAAGTAGCGCTTGAAAATACGTGGTATTACAAATTATGATTCTATTTAATGTATATATTCTAAAATATCATATTTCGGGCGTAGATTTCAAATTTGTAATCTAATTTTACTTGGAGTGTATACTTTTAAAGATAGCTGCACTAACTTTTAAAGTTTTCATTATGGAAAAAATACTCATTTTCGGATTCTACGCATCAGATTTACTTCAACCTGATATCCTTTAGTTCAAAACACATGTTCTGAATTCTGATGTATTTACGTGTTTTGTTGTATACTGGTTTGAGTAAATCTGATATTGCTTTCTATTTCCGCAAATATTTATATTATAATAATCGATCATTCCTTTTATGTATGCTCACAACAACGCAGGGTCGTGTTTGTAAATCAGAGTGGAATCCTACCTGCTGATAGATATAAGTGATGCTAAAAATTCCATTAATATCAAAATCAATAATGGTCTGTGATAATGCCCAATAACCATATACATTACATGCTAAATTCGATTCAAAATTTTATTAATGCTAAGACAATAACATTCCACTTGCGTATTCTTTCCTGCATAACAAAATTTAAAATAGAATTTTCGATCGCAATCTAAAATTGATATAATTGTTATCATCCTATGCTAAAATACGTTTGTAAAACCTCATTCGGTGGAACTTTCCCAAACACACTTTTTTTCGGAGTATCTTCCCACGTCGAATACGTTTCTCGAGAAGTATCACGTTTGACGATGTGAAGGAGATACAAGTGAAAATGTGTGGCGCGACAGTTATATGACAACTTACTTCTTATAAAATAGGGTAGCACAAATGCTCAAACAATATGGGCAGAAAAGCATGAAATATTATATTGGAAATATGAACGGAAATTTTGCGCAGTGCTTTTTTCAAAATGTATCTTTCAATGTTCCCATATACTGGGTACACAACTGTTCGTTTGTAGCTTGACATTCAATTACGATTTTGGTATATACAATATATACATATATACAAGAAGTACAAAATATTTTTTGTTAAAAACTTGTTTTCTTCGATTTGGAGGAAGCATGCTGCGCAAACGTTTTGTTATATGTTGACTTTCTAGCTTCTAGTAACCACCCATGTAATCAAATATGAAGAGCATAGTACATATTGACTTTTCAACTTCCAAAATATTTTTTGAATTATGTCATCGTCATTCTTTACATTCATACAAAATAACCTTTCATATTTATTCCTATAATGCAGAGCAATTAAAAATTATGATAATGGCGCATATTATTAGTTCAATTACAAATACATCTCTAGAAGTGTATGCAATCATATCTCAAGAAATTAAGACATTATTCCGGCGGTAACATAATTTGTTTTATTAATTTTTGTGTTTGGTTCATGTTTCGTGCATATATTTTAGACAGCAGTGCATTATGATCGTAGTTCACTACATGGGAGTACAAATATGTGCGTGCAAAATTACAGTGCATTCGAACAGACACACTAACATTACATAATTGTAACTACTTGAATGATCTATTCGAACAGAAGAATTATATTTATAGCATTATCAACGATATTCCAACACACGTTTAATGTGGTGTCCTCGTCAAATAATGCTGAGCCATAACGAAAAGATATTGGAACTTGACCGTCAACCGTCCGTTTCCAAACCTTATATTCGAAACGTCTTGAAATGAGTGGTGTATTCAATTTCATTTCCCAAAACTGATACGAGTGTTTTGACCATTTGGATTTTAACAATATTTTGCTGTACGTGTAACAGAGACATATGATCGGAAGTGTAAGCACTATGAAAATATACGTCACTACTCCAATCATACTCAGTGCCAGGTATAGAATTAGAGGTAAAATCTTCCATCCCGAAACAATTACCCAAGTAACCAACACTCCGATAACAAACCCGACGCTCATCAACAGTGCACCCGTAATTCGAACCCCTTGCATCCCGATCTGGCATACACAGCGAAGTTGTATATATTTATTTACGGCATCCAAATTTGGGGACATTGCAGCAAATGTTTGTAGACATTTGTAAATTATGTGAAAATATGAAAGAGCCGGTAAAACCTTTAGCGTCAATGACCGACATGACTCCATTGCAGCCCAGCTGGCGAACCCTAATCTACAAGCGATGTTAAAACTTTTAAGCGCCGGACTTGTTGACGGAATCAACTTGTTAAACACATATCGCATTGGATCCAAATCCGCGAAGACAACGATACACCCTAGCGATGTCCCCACAATGAATAGGATCACAACCGTAGCCATCATCAGGAGGCCGATAATATCCTTTTTCGGTCGAAGCAAAACGCGTGCTAGTTCTGCAAATTCAAAAAACATTATTTATATCAATTAGAAGACTCCATTTGATTTGTTTAAACATTTGCGAAAAATGAAATACCTCGAGCAAACAGCGTTTGCGATGATAAGCCAATAAAATATCCTTTTGCTCGATGGTCATTTCTAACCTGTCTGTCAAATTGGAGGAGCGTATTAACAAACTCTTCGAAAAATTGCTCTCCTTCTAAAAGAATTACAAGGTTGAACCCACTGACAAGCGTGGCCAAGCAGAGAACGAGAAAGTTAAACAAAGCAACATAAAGTGGTTCGGATGCAGAAGAATTGAAGGTAATGTATTGCAAGGAAGCGTACAATGATATCACTAAATGTGCGGTGATTGGTACAAGGAAAACTAAAACGGGATTAAGGTTTTCCAATTTCGTTCCAATTTGAATCGTTCATGACTGATGTCCATGTGAAGTACGTGGCGGTACAGGCACTTTTCATAAATTGCGTTTTGAAACTGGTACGCCTTCCACATCAATGGTGTAGCCATATTTTTACTCTGTAGATTGGAACCGCAAATAAAATATGAATGGTTGATGAAATTTCAAATGATGACTGACCACCAATGTTGGACTCGATTGTGAATAAAGCCACACAGAAGTATTTCATCGTGCATTGTTTTGTTCTTTCCTGAAATTGCCTTCTATTGATTAGAATCTCTGATAATGGATACTTCTTTAAAAATGCTTATGACAACGTGCAAATAGCGGGCCATGTGAAGAAGAGTAAACAGGTAATGTAATTTACGAATTGGAAATTAAAGTTGAGTTTTCATTATCTTCTATTGACAACAGTTATGTGAAACTTATATAAAATATTATGATGTTGAACAATATTTGATAATCATATTACAGTCCAATTATATTTTGTTTTCTATTAATGTTAACATAATACTCAACTGGTGTGGTATATTGTTATGCTGACCCGCATTTAATGTTTCTGTTCAAATTTAGAGATAAAAGTATTTAAAATTCCAATTATAGTTGTTTTTCTGAAAATTCAAATTCTCAAAATTCTGTAAGTTCAAATTGGCAATTTTCCCAGATCCAATGATTGGTAAATTATAGCGACCATGTACGTATTTTGATAAGTTTTAAAAATTATTATTAAAGCATATGACATGGAGATAATTTAAATAGAATATTACCCAACATTCCCATTCGTATAAATCTATTGTAATAATGTTATTTTTTTAAAATAAATCACAGAATATACATAACTAGTTAATGTCCTTAATTATGCATGCCAATTAAAATTTGTTTCTATCCAACTGTGTTATTAGAAGATGAATTTGAACTTCACAAAATAAAATTGCCAGTGGAAACTTTTGCATTTAAATAAATCAAGGACACGTTTGTGTGACAAACTATCTCATTACTACTTGGACAATATACACAAATGAACTATCTTGTAGGCAAGGAGCAAGTTTCGCATCGTATTATACAATGGCATTCACGGTGATAGAATTAAAGAAACATAATATTTTTTCAACAAATTTACAAATGAAATGCGCGCATGTACATAAAAGTCATTCGTTTGCTTCCTAAAAAAATTAAATTAACTTACTTTTTTTACTTCTACAATTTGTCAAAAGTTCATACTCAAACCCCAGAGTAGTTTGCGGAAGACTATAACCTGTATCTTACTAAACTTACAAGAAGGTTACATTACATTACAGGTTTTAGCTGATTCTTCATAAGTAATCGGCAATGATAGTGACTATAGTAAAAGCAAATATGAAACAAATAAGTAGGCTTTGACCGTATACCTTATTCTAACTTTTCCTCTGTCATTTAATTACTTACCATTAGTTATTACCGTAATCATCATTATTAGTGGAATGCAGTAAATTCATCATAAAATTAAAAAAGTACAACGTTCATATGTCAACGGAATCGTTCATATTTTTTTTAGCATAACATGTACCTGTGCTTTCTCTTTATGGAACAGAGAAATATTTCACTTTGGTTGAAGTTAACTGCCTCACATAAGTTTGTTGTCGTCGTCATGGAATCCGACAATTCTGATAGGTCAACGTTCGTTATTCAACAGCTTCTTAAAGAAGTCCTTGTTGCATCATATATATATGACTCGTTGTTCGTTTATTTAAAGACCGTCTAATGTGAAAACTTCCAATTTCCTTGAAATACTAATTGTGATCAATTACTTGCAGTTTTTTAACTCAAATTATGTATTCTAGAAAGTGGGAGGTTTGTTTTCCAGGACTTCTTTTTTATTTGGTAAACTACAACGACGCTGACAACCACTTCTTCCACGTCGTTATGAGTTATGCGCAAGTTGGAAAGTTTCTAAATGTAGGTTTTGAGCATTGTACAACTACTATTGAACAAAACGTGTATTATTACTGACCAGCTTGACATTGTAGCCATGGTTTTCTGCATTAACCAAGGTCACACAAAGAGTAATTCAATTTTAATTTGTGCTACGTTTGACTTAAAGCTGCGCAACGCACTTTTTTGTACATCGAAATTCCACATTTTGTAAGACACGTACTTTTAGTACTGAAATTTGTGGCACGGTTGCACAAATATAAATAACCAAGTAAGTTGAATCTTTAAACAATCTAACTTTCATTTCAAAGAAAATTGCCTTGCTTCACGTCCTTCATTTTGTGAATTGCATTTCATTGCATCTCGCAGCATGAATCTACCCAAATTGCCAATAGAAGAAATGTAGCTTAGAGGGTTTCAGCGATGGTAACTGTGCATCAGGCAATGTACTGGGTGACTTGAGTGCTAGCTATTTGCAATAGCGTTGTTCGTTTGAGCACCACTTGATATGATATGCATATGATATTGAACGATTTAAACGATTTGCACACTCAGGTAGGTTCGCTTGTGATTGCGTCAAAAAATATTGTATCCAGATCACCTTTATATGATCCTTCACTTGTCTGTCAATGTTTATTCTGTAAAATAAAATGGGGCCATTAATATAAAAAATGCCCATATCGGTTTCTGCCACTTGCTTTTCATGGCTTACATATACATAACGTATGTTTGACGTCGCGAACAAGAATGCGGAAGGTTGGATGAGATTTTAAAATGAAGGTAGTTGGAAGAGAAAAATTGACTCAAAAGAGCAGCTGTGTAAACTAGACGTGTGCAACGAGACTCGGCGAGCCGAGCTACTCGTATGCTCGCTCGGACTCGTACGAGGAACGAGCGAGCACCGAGTCGAAAAAATACAATTTTAAACGAGCCGAGTCCGAGAACGAGTTTGCTTTTATTTTAGTCAACGAGTACCGAGCGAGTCTGTTTAATATTACGAGTCTCGGTCAAATATTTACGTTCTGTGAAAGTAATTTGCTACAGAACAAAACACTATACACGACGCCATGTGCTCAAATAATTTCGGTTCTTACGAATAAAAAATATGCATCTCTTCGATCACACACACATGCCATACCGTACTGGAGGAACTCATTCCCATTCCTCTCATAAATTTGCCCTTTAGTGTTGCTCTTTATCCACTTGATTGCATTCTTGTTGCTTCATGCCATTTTAACGTTTCAAAACCGATTAAAATGGAAAAGTGTTCTGAGATAACTAAGGATCAAGTTAAAGATTTGATCCTTAATAAAAGTAGCCGAGTGACATTAGCCCAGAACAAGTCTGGAACATCCCCAGCCTGGCAACGGTTTAAAATTGTGTTGATTGACGGAAAGCAAGTTAGTTTTGCCTGTTGTGATAATTGTGATGCCGTGGTCTCAACTCCATCATTCAGTACTACTAGTCTAATTCGCCATTCCTGTCAAAAGTCATCAAAAGTTTCACACCAATTGACACTGGACCAGTTGAATCCAAGGAAGGTTCCAAGCTCTGCCGTCGCGAAATTAAACCGGGATATTACTGTTGGATTAACACTTGATCTGAGACCTCTATCGGCGGTTGACGCAAAGGGATTTCAACAAATTGCTGATGCATTAATCAAATTTGGAGCTTGTTACGGATTGCAAAAATCTTCAGATCTGTTAAATTGTCGGACAACACTAAAACGGAATTTACCCGGGATTGTGCAGCCTATGAAAAATGCATTAAAGGAATTGGTCTTGGCAGCCCCTTGTTATCCTCGGTTGGCATTCACTACCGACATGTGGTCAGATAAATACCAACAACGTAATTTTTTGTCTCTTACGATTCATTTTGTGGACCAAGAATTTATTCTACGTTCCTTCATGTTGGCCGTGGATGAGTTTCCTGACGTAAAGAAAGATACGGATAACATACGCACCGAGATTCAAAGGATTCTAGACAAAATACTTTCCACCCCAAGCAACGCCGGCACGGAAACTACAACAGTCGGAGAACGTTTAATTAAGTCATCATATGCAGTTACTGACGGAGGATCTAATTTGATTAATGTCTTTACACATCGCTTACCATGCCTATGTCACCTATTGAACACTTTAATTTCCTGGACGTTTAATCAGAAAGTACCTAAACGAGAATTACATGATGATGACCAGTACGCGAGTAAAAAAGCTTTCCTGTTTCCTGCTAGCTGTCCGAAATTAAATGCCTCAATTAATGCAGTAAAAAGCACCGTAAGGTATTTTAAGAAGTCAGGAAATAACAAGAAACTCCCCACGTCGTTGAAACAAGAAGTTCCAACTCGCTGGAACTCCCAGCTTGTTATGCTTGAGTCTTATTTTAAAGTAAAAGATGACGTAAAGAGGCTGCTCCTTGAAAGTAATCACTTGTCCCGGATTCTCTCTATTGACGAGGATATTTTTGGCTGAGTTGATCAATTTTTTGGTTCCTTTTCGAGATTGCACAAAAGTTTGGAGTAACGAGAAAATCTCCACAATTAACGAGGCAGTTTTATGGGTTCAAACTTTAAAATCTCATTTGGAAATAAAAAGCACAGATCATGAAGAGATTGTAAAATTGAAAAAACAAGCCAAATTGTGTCTGGATGAATATTTCGAACTGGACGATTTATATTATGTTGCATGCGTATTCCATCCAAAGTAAGTTTACATATTATGCATGAATAATAGTGGTTAAAACATTTTGTTATACACCTATGCAGTATGTATGTGTATTATTTTTTGCTTTGTAAATTTCAGGTACAAGAAATTAAAATTTCTTAATGCGGATAAGCGCTCCAGGATTTATGATTCCCTTCGAAGAATGATTGACGGGACCGCCATTAATGTGGATGTGATCGATGAAAAACGTCCAGAGCCTTTGTCAAGCCCCGTTAAGAAAATGAAATTTTCTGATTTACAAGATTCGTCCGATTCAGAGGATGAAGAGAAAACAAAGACCATTCACGAATTTGACCAATACCTTGCACTCAAAGTTCGCATAAAAAATGGTAAAAGACTTGGAGAAAGTCTTTTGATTGTTTAAGTTATTTGTACTGTGTATGTATTTACTTGTTGCTACTTTTTCATAACTTCATCTTATCATTTTTTAAACTCAGATGAAGAATTCGACGTGTTGCAGTTCTGGAAAAACGTCCTTGCCATTCCAGCTTCCCAGACCTCAGACGAGCGAGTTTTTTCAGTTACTGGAAGCATTCTAACTCCCAAACGAACGGAATTAGGCGGCTCAACACTTACCGATTTAACGTTTATTCATCAAAATTATAGCCATTTAAATTAACTGTTGTTAATGTTACTTTATGAACTAAGTAATTACTATATATCTATAAAGATAATGGTGTACGAGTAACAAGCGAGAGCGAGTAGCGAGTAATAAAATATGTATACGAGCGAGCGAGCACCGAGCGCTGCTTTTTAAAATCACCGAGTAACGAGCGAGCGAGTCATGTATAAAAAAATATTTACGAGCGAGCGAGCGAGTTTCTCTTATATTCTCTAAATGCACACGTCTAGTGTAAACACCAGTCAGATATGTTATTAATGGACCCTTTTTTATATATCACTTCGTCGTCGTATGTCATCAGTTACTCTTCCTGATATTCGAACCACAAGGTTGATTATAGCGGTAGTCGTTCCAACGCGCAAATTAATCTGACAAAAACTTATCTTCGATAGAATGGATGCTGATTAAGCACTATTGTTCCCAAATCAGATATTGGCTTCAATAATCCGCTTGCACTCTTCTTAAACAGCATTTCTATTATTTTAATATTTAAAGTTCACCACGTATCACTTTTATAATGTTCAGTTCTACTTCATTTGCATCTCTGCTTTTTCGAGATTGCATCGGGCTTATGAAATGTAAAAAAAAGTGAACTCCCAATGACATCGGCTTAAGTGGGACATGATCATCAAAAGAATGATTCGATAAACTCGTTGTAGTTATAATGACTCATTATTAATGAGAAAGGATCACGATGAAACAATGCGTTAGGAAATTTGTTATGAAAATATTGTTGGTATGTCATTTCATGCTCATATATAATTTATCGTTTATGTTAGTCATTTCAATTTGATCAGCTTTGTATGATCAGGTTTAATGGGAAATTGTATCAAGTATCATCAATTGTATGGCGAAATAAGTTCCACAAGTTCGTAAGAAATGCGGAAACACTTAATTTTAAAATATTTTGAAGACTTTTAATTTATTTCCCCACTTGGAAATAAACGTTGTTGTTATTTGCAACTCGCGTTACCAGTATAATCTAATGGGCAATAAATGTTTTATTTCTGTTTTCCGCATCAATTGATTTAACTAAAATTTGAAGAACGATTGGTTTGGTTTATGTGTGATATGGCGACGCCGAAAATTTTAAGCACTAGCAAGCAGACTACTATTTGAAGGGCAGGTTTCCATTGCACTCTTTTGTCGGTTAAGAAAATTTTTGATTATGTAATTTCAAGAAATTTTCGAAGTGACATTTGATATCTGCACCTGCAGGCACCGATTACGGAATTAATGGAATTAACTAATTTGACTTTCAATGGCAAATTGAATGTGGAGAAGGCATATTATGATTTATTTTAATCTGCCAACACGCACCCATTTGCCCACAGTTTACGAAAAAATGATACATTTAGTTAACCTTGTTACTCTAAACTCACTAGAATTTTCCAAATTCTGAAGTAGCACAATGATTTTGGTATTATTATCAGACATGGCATCAATTATAATTT
This sequence comes from Sinella curviseta, assembly GCA_004115045.4. Lineage (NCBI taxonomy): Eukaryota > Metazoa > Arthropoda > Collembola > Entomobryomorpha > Entomobryidae > Sinella > Sinella curviseta. The sequence goes on along the minus strand of CM023201.3, from coordinate 5,292,188 downwards.
GAATCGTTCATTGCAGAAATTATAGCAATCTTCTGGATTGCAAAAAGTCTGTAAATGTAAATTTGGATTCGATTCAGCCAGAAAGTTGAAACATTACTAGGCGTTGATGAGGATTACGTACAAAGGTAAGCCATTGACAAATTTGCTGCAGTTTCCATGGCGCCAGACGATATTGTTTGAGGAGCTAACGTTGTGCCATCGGGCCAAATGTGAACGTTTAACGTGTTAAATGGACATAATTAGTGTCGCTATCTTAATTTATGCTCACGTGAACAGAAATTACGTAGTAGGTTGTTTTCTTCCAGTAGGTTTTTGTGAAGCTTTGTGCAAATATTAGTGACACATTTGTGTAGTTAGAGGAAACCTGCAAGGCAGAATTTCCCTCCTTTTCTGCATGTCCATTGAAAAACATGATTCCTAACATACATTCCATTTTCGTTAAGCCCAGTTATTTTAATCCTTGAAATCCTTTAAAATGTGGGTTTTTCTGACGCAGTAGTGTCGAGTAAAATTTTAGTTCAAACTGTTTCTGTCACACAATGTGCCAAACTAACTCGGTACAATACATTGTCATGTACACATTGTTTGGAACATACTTCAAAGTCAATGTAGCCATTTATGTGATCGGTGAACCAATCATTGAAACTGCAAGAACACGAGTAACCACAATGACGGACTCGTTAGGGGTTCTTAGCAATATTTTATATTGCATGGTCGTAAATGAATCAAGTTCACCAATTGCGTCACACATTACAAATTGTGGTTATAAGTTGCACAAATTCACGCTTACATACGTAAAGCATTTGTGAGCACAAACCACATTTCATTTTTATCAAGTTTAAAATTATATCTTGCATTTTCATTGTAGCTTTTGCATATTTTCCTTGAGACACTTGCCGTCAAGCCGAGATGCCTCCTTTCGTGTCGTTTTGTGAAATGCGACCCATATAAGTTTTTGTATAAAAAACGCCAATCTTGGTCTTAAGTGGCATCAATAGCTATCAACACATCAGCGTTCAAGCATACTTCCAACATCAATCTTGGATTTCAATTGTGATATATACATTTATAAGAAAAGTGTTCACTCTTAATCATAATCTAGCGTTAACTTTATTTTATGTCTAGATTTACCCTAGCCAAAAACATTTCTGGGAAACGAAAAAATTACTACAAAATCTTACAGGATAGACGCAGTCAAACGCGAAGATATCAAATTGAACGTGGAAGATCACCGAAAGCGTCCAAGTGTTGCAAGCATTAGCTCTACCAATAGTGCTGGTTCTGCTGCGGAAATCCCAGCTACTTTTCCGGAGTATGGTCGCAGGGATTTGCGGGGTTCCTTGTCATCGGCGGGCTCCAAAGTCAGGCAACAATGTTGTATCTTGTAAAAGTTACAGCATTGTTAAAAGTTAACGTGAAGTTTTTCCTTCTTTCATTTTTGTCGAGTCATTAAGTAAAACGCACGTTTTTATTACCACTGGCGCCATTGAATTGCGTTTGCATCGCGAATCAAAAACATACATGTACGAGTAGACACTTAATAAGCACTTGACGAAATAAATTTACTCTGAATTTAATCAACTGAACGTACTTCCGCGTACAAAAATATAAACTATGGCAATATTAATGTTGGCGTTCATAAGACAACGCAGCATAGCACCAAGCTGCCTTCCATAGCAAGTACAATTTGCGGTTTTCCACAAGATTTATCAGCGTACAAAACGACGGCTTTAGAATATGGTCATCATCGCAACAGACATCTATAAAATATTGTGCAAAATTAGAAGGATATAATATACTTTTTGCAAAACTGCTGGCTGGCTGGAAATAGAATACTGGCTATATAATAGTAGCAACAACACAATTATAGCTGGATAATTTAAAATTATCCTTACAAACTTCGTAATGGTATTCTAATACAAGATAGACAGACTGGACAATCGAAAGTATAATTCTGAGAACAAATCACACCTGGGACTACGTTGCTGGGAACAGTTTGTTCCGTGGTCACGCGGTACAATAACTAGAATTTTCTGTCCAGAGTACTTCTGTCCAGAGTGCAGGTATGACAGGGTAAATTTTAGATTGTCATTTCTCAGTTATCACAATTTCTCAATCTGACGGATACATTTATAGAATATTATATTTGGGAATATTAATTACATCATAAGCATAATTTCATTTCAGATATGGTTCCGGGAACACTGAGATGGCGTTCAATAAATACAATGGAAGCTGCACTGTACAACGTTAAAATATTGTTTGAATCGTCACAGAAATTTTTAAGACATGAATTAAAATAAATGTCTGCTGGTTTTGCAGTTTTGGCAACACCTAAATCGGTGGACGGCATAGAAATTAATATTTCGATGGTTTTCATGGTCACTTATCTGAACATATAAAAATTGCAAAAAATTATGTGCACTGTTTGGGACCGTCTTTCCAAAAAGTGGCTTACAGCATTTCCGACGGATCAAAATGCACAGGTTATATTTTCTGAAATCATCGTCAACGAACCAGTTCCCATTAGCACCAGAGAACCTTCGTTGACTGTGTTTCTGCTCAGCGCCATCTTGAAACCTGTTAGCGGTTAAATCATGTTGAGTCATCAGTGAGCATAATAAACTAACTAATTATATTTAGTTACACAAAATCATTGCTGAAATTGAATTTGTTGGTTGAAGAATACATGTTTTTTCTTAAATTTCAGGAATGGCCTTTTGAAATTTGACTTGTTCTAAAGTACTAAATCCCACAATTGTAACATCAAGGGCATTTAGAAGTTGCGTCGCCGGGACTTTGGTAAGACTTTTCACGTACGCGTTATATTACTTGTCATTCTATTTGACGAGATCAAATCAATGATGCAATTAACGATCACATTATTCAGTATAGCATAGTAAAACCCAAATTCGCATTGTTATTGCACTATTCTAGATCGTCATTACGTTGCTTTCTATGGGATAGAACAAAAACTTGTGTACGACCTCTTTGTCTCGTCAACAAGTATCTTTGAAATTCTTTACACGGACACGTAATTGAGTAATAAATAAATGCAAGCTTCAATTTATTCAAGATAAAATACAAAAGCGCATTCCGTTGACGTTAGACGTCAGGCGTCATTTTATTTTATTTGGACGTCATTTATTGTACTCGACGTTAATTTTTACACATTATTGTACATGCTATCAACTTACATTGCAAATCTCAAATATTTTATGGGCAACTTGCTATGACGCTGTTTCATTCTTCTTCACTCTCACTAAAGACTCCCAAGAAGTAAACGTCAGTTGTCTCGGCATCATAAAACCCAGGATGCAATTATTCAATTACAATAGATCGTCAATTAGAATCAAATCCGTGCATAACAATCTTGTTATTTATTAATTTATTAACTATTCAGCAATCGGCTCATTTTGTTTCATCCCGGCATAGCCACAGCTTGAATTACAGCGTTCAGTTCGATTGTCTCAAAATTTATATTACGACGGTGCTCAAAAATTGTTTCGTCATCCGTCAACTTTGGAAATATGTATTTCAAAAACGCATTCAAATTGCTAATTTTCGTCGCATTTATACTTGCAGCAGCAACTCCGGCGGTAAGTAACATCAACATTATCCACATTCTTAGCATTTCTAGCGACATATTGAAATTGGTTGTAGTAGGAGTGAAAATTAATGGTTACTTTTTGCAGCTTTGCAGTAACAACAAACAACCAGCGAAAAGACCAATGGCTGGGAACTCCGGACGTAAACGCAAATGATGCATAATAGTGATCAGACCCACAAACGAAAAACACATTGGAATGTCGTCATCAGGCACTAGATCGGTTATGACAAAATTTAATAACACAGTCAGTTCTTACGTTCTGAAATATTTTTTACTCCATCGAAATAGATTGTATGCAATAAAAATTATGAAAATTAAATGATCAACGACTAAACAACAAAATGAAATCTGGTATACGGCTTATTCATAAATGAACTTATTTATTTTCAATTTAATATCTTCTGTTATGCTACTCGTCTCCAGATCCTAATCACTTGGTTTCTCGGGCGAACCTCACAGTGTTCAGTATGCACCTTGATTCCTTCATTGTATACGTTTTCCACATTTGCATTAGTAAACTCACCGCCAGCAACGTAATCAGACCATCCGCTCTGAGGAACGCTTACCGTCCACGAATATGGTCCTTCTCTATTCGTTCTCCATGAATATTCCATTGAAATAATGCGAGGACTGCATTCATTTTGAACACTACCCCAACCTTCAGACTCACCGCCAATTGTTCGGAAGAACAAACCACCATAAAAGCTGCTCACATCCTCCCATCCCAATTCTGGCCAAAGATCAATAGGACTGGATATGCAAAAATATTCAACATAAATGGACCCAATTGGAACGACTCGAGAATTCATTGCCTCCAGTCTTTGCTCGGTTGCCTGTTTTCTCAAGATTTTCTTGTGTGCTTTTTAGATGGCTTAGTGGCTTGGAGCTAGTCGTTGATTCTTCGTATCTCAGCAACCGCATCCTTAAACGACTAATCATGGTGTCTAATAATTTTCCGCCCTGTCTTAATGTGGTTTCGATGCGTATCATTGTTATGTTATTGAGTTTCTGAATGATTTCATTGAATATTATAATAGCATTCATTATCAATACTAATATATCTCTCAGTCAAGCGATAGGTTCTTGCCGTATGAAATGGACATGATGATATAGGTATTTCATAACGATTATCAGAGTTATACATCAAATGTCAATCAAAGTGCTGCCACGAACGTTGACTTTTTGCTGATGCAGATAAAATACACGACAGGTATGTAAATACGTGACCAACTCATAAAAACTCGTAACACAGCTGACGTATTTGCCTAAAGTGTTCAATTCCAGGCAATAAAAGCAGTTTATCTCATGATCGAAGCCTGACAATACTTCAGATGGATATAACTGATTTTAACTTATTTGTAATTATGCTAAACCATGACATAGTTTTTCATCTGAAATTCGTCGAGATAAGTGTTTGCGCATTTGGTACATACGTAGCCATTCAGACCACTTCAGGCTTGGTATAAATCATGGGACAATTACCAGGCCTGCAGTCATATTCATCTTTGCGTCAGCTCCAAATAGAACTAAAAATGAGCCATAGTAATATTTTTCTACTATATCTTATTTCCTACTCTCTAAATAAAAAGTATTTTATACAAACCTCACCATTAAAAATGCATTCTCCCTATTAAATATAAAACTTAATGTTTCAGAAGCGTCAGAGTGCGAAATCAGTTGGGCAGCCTACAAGGACGAGCTGTGCATCAAGTCCTTCACCAATTTACTAAGTTATGCTGAAGCCAAGGACTTTTGTGCGGCTCAAGGTAATTCACTTTCCACGTCCTCGTTGGTCATGGTGAAGGACTCCGACATTGAAGAATTTTTGGTTGGGTACACTGGTGACGTTGTCGAATATATATGGCTAGGAGGGACATTTGACGACGAAGCGGCTGAATTTAAGTGGCTTGATGGCGACACTTTGAACTACACGAACTGGGCAGAAGGCTATCCCAAAATTAACAACGAATCGAATTCCTGCATAGAGTTAAGGCCTCCAAATTCTAAGATGTCATCGGACTCTGAAGGGAAATGGGCTGATGTTGCATGTGAAAGGCGGAATCGGGTAATGTGCCAGAGAGCCTTAACATGGTCATTAGAAGATGCAGTTAATGAAATAAAAAATATCAGGAAGCAACACCACGACGACCTGGAGTCTGTACGGCGTGAGCTTGCTGAAGCTACCAATGAACGCAACAGTCTATTACGTCGACTTGATACGGTGAGCTCCAGAGTGATTCCGGTTGGGTCGACTTACATTGAATATTTCAATCAAGCCAGTCCTTCCATACTTTGGCCAGATTTGACATGGGAGGATATTAGCGCTACATATGCCGGTCTCTTCTTTCGAGCAGCTGGTGCGGGATCCGCTGATTGGGGAAGCACTCAAGCTGATGTGCTCCTCGTATTAGTCAGGTACAGTACAATGAGAGCACTACTGGTGAAGGAATCCTCGACTTGATCGACCTTCCAAGAAGTGGTTGGTCACCTAACTGCAGGGCTGGTATGATTTTTAGTGATGGTACTATGAAGTACGAGTTCCTAAAATTTAACGTGGAAATTTGTAAAGTTCGGCCTAAAAATCAGGCAATCAGAATTTGGAGACGAAATTCTTAACATAAATGTCAATAATCTTAATTGACTATCTTATTGATTAAATTCTGCTCTTTCATTATTACATAGCTAAATACATTATGCGACCTTAATTACTTAAAATCATGCACTTTGTAAAACCATTAATCATAAAATGATATGAACTCTAAGTCATCAAAGCTCAGAGTTTTCTATGTACCTTATTAAGATTAGTTATAACTCAAGGAACACCAAAATCATTTATGGGACGCTAGTCTACAGCAAATTACAGCAGGTCTAGTTAAATTAATACAAATGTGTGTATTTATTGAAATCTCATTTTACTTTCACTTTACCAAGCTACTTCACACGTTCATTCCTTCAAATATAATAAAGTCACCTCACTTCCTGACATATTCCAATAAAATGTTTGTCCGTTCGCTCTATGGTGATGGTTCACTCCAAACTGTATTCAGATGATGCTATCGACCATGTCAATCTACAGTACTTCAAGCTATGCAAACAAACAGTTCGGACACATTGTCAACCACATTGGCCGCCTCTGTAGTTCAATTCATCCTGGTAGTCATGACTCCATGACATTAATGGCTCTTCTGATGATCCGTCACAGAAAAGTCCGTCGCCAGCGTAGTTCGCGTTAATTCGGCGTGTCTCTATACTCGTCAAGGGTTCCATTACATGAGAGATGAGACGGGAGTACAAAGAGTGACAAAGTAATTGCAGTATTGGTTATAACGCAACAAACCTCCCCATATTCGTCACTTTTCTCGAGATCTCTATGAGAGCGTTTGCATGTATAAAAAGGGCACTGACAAGTACTTTGAGAACGAATGAGTAAATCTTTCAACAGGTGAGAAGTTAGTAATTGATTTTCGTATCCGAGCTTTAATCTGCATTATGTAATAATGTTACGAGATGTTTTTATTTTGTGTTCATCCTCGGAGCGCTATAAAAAGTTCAAATACAAATTGCTGTCCCACTCTCGGGGAACGAACTCGTTGTCGATCAGCACTGTTCTGTGATATATTTGTCCAATTGAGTTTGGAACAACCAATGGGAGCCCAAAATAAGAAACAATTATTTTTCCGAATTTTCAATTCTCTTTGGTTTATATTTCAGTTCCGCAAACGCTGAATCTCAGTACACAATAATTTTGTCCCGGGACAAATGCCAATGCACACGCTAGAATGTAGGAAATATTGAATGCTTACCAGTTACCAGTATAATTTGATGCAAATGAATAGTTAAGCGCAATCAGAGAATGTGGAGTTGGTCGTTGGTTTTTGACGTTGTAATCAGATAATTATGACGGACCACGGGGACTCGGTGGATTTATTGTCAACCAATTTTTTAAGTATGCATTTCTGGCACTTCCACAATTAAATTCGTTATGTCAGATATACAGAATTTAGTTACAACTGTAAGCATTTCGATTCATAAACATTCTGTAAGAGGACGACGACGTTATTACGCACAACCTCGGGAAAATGTTTATCTTCATAATAGGTATATCGTCCTCATAATCATTCGGGGTTTCGGGTATTGTTTTTAAAGGTGAGTAAATTCGTCATCATTCTATCAATGAATTTAATTGAATGAAATAAGTGATACTAATGTAGACTTCAGGTGTTTCTCTCTATTTCGTAATTTTCTCCGCTTGAACGAACAATCCAGCCAAAGGCCTATTGTAACCTGCTATTACAATTTTGGACGAATGGAGGCACAACTTGTTTTGGGCGTGCAAATATACATATCAATTTAAAGGACACCAATGAACGAAAATGAAATTGCGCAATGCCAAATTATTCTTATGTGTCATTCTAGGACATGGATTGAATTGAATGCAAACTGATCATATTGCTACGAATAGATGATCGTTTCATTCGTTTCTCAGGGATACATTTCGGAGAATGTAGTACAAATATTTATTGTTTATATACATCAATGATAAATAAATCTCAACACGAAACAAATATGTTAGTATCATTCAGTACAGATGAATGGTGAAAGTATAGTAACTTAATGTGTCATGTGCCGTCGTAGGCAAGATAAATGAAACTACATATTGGAAAGCAGGAAAATATTTTATCTGGAGGATGGCATGTTTGGAGGATATTCTTCTTTAGTTAGCAATAAACGTGCTCGCCATCCTGACAATGGATTTAAGATTTCCTTTCGAAACGAAACAATCCATGCTCAACTTACATTGTATTATAATTGTTTGCTAGTCACATTCCGATTTTAGTCGCCTCGGTGCTTCAATTAACGTCAACTTGTCAATAATTATACAAATTGAACACTATACTATGGCATTCATGACTGCATTCCCGGAATACTGGTTCCTGGATCTTTTGCAGATTATTTATTATAATAATTATTACCAATGAATTCAATACGTCTTCAAATGCGTGGATGGTTTGTACGTTTTGGGTACCGATTTGGCTTTCCTTGCCATATTACCACTACAAGTAGATTGTATGGAATACAGATTGCACCGTTCCTGTATTGGAAAGGTAATTATTGCGATGGAAAGTAATGTATATGGTTTCTGAAATAATTTTGTGATAGATTCTAAAGTAAATTCAATGGAATGCTGTACGCCAGTATGTTCCATCTCCTCCTTCTGGCGCTGGACATAAATTGTAGTCAGATCAATCGGTCGCTGGAATGAAGGCCCGGGAATTCACCCTGCGATTTCGACCGCCATTTTTGGGAGCTCAACTGGGTTGGTGTATATTTGGCCACGACATTATTCTTTATGAAATGGACATGATCTTGCACAAAATCTCCACAGTTTTACAAATTAAGAGGAGAGTGACAGTAACGAAAAATATGGCCGGGTGTTTATAATGCATCAACGTGTCAAACTCCTAGAACTATAGAGACCAGGGAGGTTGAATAGCCTACAATTTCTTAAAGGAGCAACGAAATGAAATCTAGTGCAATGTGTGAGCAATGTTTGTACCTGGATAAATGACGCAGCATGTGAGAATAGACAGGCCCGTCAGGCCATTCGAAGATGACAAAGGAAAGAGGAAGAGCACACTTGTTTAAATGACAGCGTTAGAATTACCATGAAAGATCGTAGCTAAATTGCCGGAATTACACTTTGCCGTAAATCCAAATTGCCGGAAGTCCAACTTGCCGGAATCTAAATTGCCGGACGGACAACTTGCCTACATTAAGGAATCGAAAGTGTATAGCTTATTTTATACAAATCAATATAAACCAACCTAACCAAACCGAACCTAACCTGATATAACCAAGCATAACTTTAATGACGTTATTCGTATCAAGTTCATTCCCTGTTAGCTTTTCCGGTAAATTTGCTTTCCGGCAAATTGTAGTTCCGGCAATTTGGATTTACGGCAAAGTGTAATTCCTACAATTTGGCTTTCCAGGAATTTGAGCCACCTCATGAAAAAGTGGGACAATTTCCTTCCCTTCGTTAGATCCCACAAACATTAAGCCGATCCAGCGAATATTTTGTTCACCTTCCATATAAACACTATCTGACGTTATATATCTATGATTTATTTATCTACTTAAATGAATGGTGACTAAACTCAACTTTAACATGTCGCTCGTTTTCACTAACTATCCTACAAACGAGACCAATGATACGAAATTTGTGTTGTTAAGCAGACATGACTAGGGGATTTTGGAAGAAACATGTTGCAGTGAATTCCACAGCAATGAAAATGTTTAGAGCAGCTCCGCCAATCGGTTTTGAAATGAAATGTTGCTCAATTAAATGTAGCAAACTACATCTGTTGTCAGACTTGGATGGCAACGAATACTATTTCCTCTAGACATATACTGTATGATATTAATCTTTAAATTATAATCTACGTTATTAGATGTTCAATGTATGCGCAACGGGAATTATGAATTTTTAAAATGCTTAAACGTAAACTACTTCACTCAATCTTGATTAAGATCAACAGGCTAATTAATAGCACTTAAACTGATGAATCCTGACGTCAGAATCACAATTGTTACTAAATGGTGTATTTAAATAAGTGCTTTACAAAACCTGGTTACCAAGTGGACGTATCACGTATCTGCTAAATCTGCCTACCTAACTACCCCAAATATGATTTCATTCAAAATGTATTTGCAAATGCTTTGGTTACTGATTTCTCTCGCAATGTTTATACTAGTTTTAGAAACTGTAACACAACAGCCTCACTGTAACACTCAGGCGTTTCAGCTACTCGATAGAAATATGCGTTCAATATCTTTCACTTATTTTGGTAGTTTTGGCTTGTACTTACACTCCTTTGCCAGAAATTGGCAGTTAGTATTTCCAAATGTTTTCCTATCAATATTTAGCAATCGGACCATCTATGTGAATATAGGTTTGCAAGTTAAACATTCCTGCCCACCACATGTAATTCTGTCGCCTCTACAAGCAAATTCTGAGAATGTCTCAGTATTTGATACATTCTTTCACCATTACATGTATACAATACAAGTAGCCACTGGATGGGCAAACACAACAACATATACATCTATCTAAACGTACTGAGAGATGTGCATGAAATGAATATGTCCTTCTAGTTATTAGATACATGTGTGCGTCATGCGGTACAAGTTTTTTCAATTACTGCTGCATTTAATAAGTATATCTTAAGATTTCAAATTGAAAAAAAAACTAGCGACAACTATTTCGAACCGAAACAGTTATAGGCCAGCTTGCATCCAGCGACATTGAATGGAACCTAGGTGAAATGTTTTGTGCCACGATGCAGTATGTAATGCACGTGTCATTTTTGAACTATTTGATCTGCTAGAATATCAATTTTCTAATTTAACAATCATCTTGGTTTCCAAGCGGGAGATGTCAAATCAAGTACGTATAATCTTTGTTATATAGTACTGCAAAATTCGCAAACAATCACTCGGTTTTCAATTCAGTAGGCAAGCCGGATTTCTTTTCAAATTGAGATATCTGTCATTATATATTCTTATCAATTTTATATAACATGTTATTTTTGTAATGCATTTGTGTTACGTAAAATCATATTGGTAACCATGGTGAGCATGGCGATACTCATAATTTGGTCTCCGAAAGAGAATAAAGTTATATATAGTAGAAGGAGTATAATTTAAAATGTCAAACCACTGTCATGTTATAGAACATTATTCTAATACATAAATCCTTTCGGCAAATGCCTAGTTTAATTATGCATATGCTTACTTTTAAAGCTATTTCCACTCGATTATATATGTCCATGTGAACGATGTATTATATAGACATTTAAAATGATCAATAGTTATATTAGCCTTATAAATAGGAAGCTATATAGCTAAATTTGAAAATAATATATTACGTTGTTCCTACATTACACAATCTACTTTCCGTCAGAACATTTGTTCATCGTCAAAGAAGCGGGCGGTGCAGAATGTCATATATGCTCTTACGAACGCGAAGTTAAATTAATCCCACATTATATGACCGGAGATATCAGCTAATTTACCATTTTAAATTTGTTATAGTAAGTTAGTTGTAACTGCGTTGTAACAGAAAAGTAGAGGCGACGTATTTGTACTCTTCGTATAATTTTTGTTTGAAAGCAAGAAAACAAATGTGCATGTATAAGCTAACAACCAGAACATTCGTTATCATCTATTTAAATTCAAATTTGTAGCTGACGGAAATTAATCGAAACCCTTCACTAATTCTAGTTCCTCATAGGTAGCTCATAAACCCTGTCGCTGAAATGGCAACGCCGTTAATGTGGAAGGCATTTCAGTTGCAAAATACTGTGTACGGAAAGTACATTTATCGTCATGTTCTCTTCATGGATATTTCCCAGGAGAAGTTCAAGTTGGAAAAAAATCGAAAAAAGTTGCTTCCCTTTTATTTCTCTCTTATCCCAATTTTGGCACACATACTCATACCTTTGTATGCTGTCGTGAAATATATGTTATACAGATCAACTGATTCAGAACCACTTTTCTTGGTTTTGCTCAACTTTTTCATTATGTGCTTAGCGATATGTGTAATAGGGTTTAACGTAATTATACTTACAGAGGGACAGGAATTGTTTGTAGAATTTCAATGTGCACTGGTTGAATTCGACAGAATTCTTCGAAACGATAACCGTCCTAAAGGATATTTCTGCAACATCTCATTGCAAAGGTTGATAAAACAAGGTATTTCATTGAATAAATTTTCTGGCATGCCAACCGGAGCCTTTTAGATATCCGGCGATTTCATACATGTGATTATATTTGCAGAAGTTATACACATTTTACGTTGCAATGAGGACGCAGATTTTGTAGGCATGCTAGTGATCTGCCTTGTGATCTTCCTGTACATTGTTGGATTGGTTCTGGGGGCTGGACACGTCCTGACTGCTCTGGACCCGCTGAGATACGTACTTAACGAAATAATACCTCCTACAGATATCGTCTCGAAATGCATAAACCTAGCCAGTAGACTGGTGCTTACTAGCTGGACAACAATAGAGTCATGTCGGTCAATGACGGTAATGTTTGTGCCGGCTGTACCATTCTTTCACTTAATTTTCAAGTCTCTAAGAATCTGCGCCGCCATGACTCCAAACATAAGCTCCCTAAATAGATACGCACAACTCTGTTGCGTCTGCCACATTGGTATGGCTGGCGTGAGGACGACGGCTGCATTGCTTATGGGCATTGGATTTGTGGTGGGCGTTCTGATTACTTGGGTGATAATATCGGGATGGAAGATATTTCCTTGGATACTCTACCTTGCTATGTGCATGATAGGAGCGGTGACATACACTGTAATCTTGCTGACCCTTCCAATCGTTTGTCTCTGTTACACGTATAGCAAAATATTGCTTAGATCAAAGTGGGGCAAACGTTCCTACCCGCACTGGGAAAATGTCTTAAACACTAAGGTTATTTGTCGCTGTCTGCAATATAAGATTTGGAAACGCATGGTAGACGCGCAGGCTCCAATATCCTTTCGTTATGGATCGGCACTATTTGACGAGGACACAAGAGTAAACTTTTGTCGAAACATTATGGAGAATGCAATTAATATTATTCTTATGTTCAACTAGACGAATATATGTTTCGTTCGTTGTGCCATGTCCCACGTTACCAACTATAAAGTATGTGTCTAAAAATAATACATTGTTTCAACACAATACTAATGTAACAAATAATTCCGCAAATATAAGTCCATCGTTGAATCTACTGTCATTATACACAGCATTAAGAGCTGTAGCAAATAATGCTAAGTAATACATTGATAATATTATAACGGCTTTAAGCGACCATTCTTCTTGTAGTAATACAATAATATGTTTCTATGTGGCAAACTAAAAGGCCCCTCCGGAACATCATCATTTTCTCCAGAGTAAATATTAAAATAAGGAAAATATAATGCGTAATTGTTAGAATAATATATCAAATAATGACCAATATAATTGAATATGTGCTTATTATCTACCGGAAGCATGAAATGTTTATAGGTATGCAGTTATGTCGGCTCAGTTATATCTTTGCTTAGAAAGGCTACAGATAATGTATAGGGACCTCTGTAGGAATCCCCGCCAGATTCGCAGCTGGAAGGTTTCCTGAAGGTGTTACCATTTAGTGACTCGTTACTAATATAAGATGTCCGGACTTTCCATGCCGTCCAGCTTGTTTATTAATGTAAATCAACACGTCTCGATCTTCAAAATGGTGACGCGGTAAAATATTACACTGGTTTTTGTACGAAATGCGTACGATTTCGGTAAATCCTAGATTTTGTAGGCAATAGAGAAATATTACGAAATTGTTGCACAGAAATGGTTAGCGCAATGCATTTTTGATTTCTTGTAGCATGTATGGCAAACATTAGTAGCAGCAAATAGAATTAGCACGCACAGTTATATTTAATAATTAAATAATTAAATCTTGGTTGAGAACACTACAACCTCAGAATTACAAAGGAAAACATCAGACGATAGTGCTTGTGCTTGGCTTCTGGTTAACGTCTGGCCTAAACGTCCAAAAGTAGCATATTTGCAGTAAGATTGTTTGCAAAGTCAACGCAATTTAACGGAGTCAAATTATCCATAAAGTTGAGAGAACCAAATTTAACTTTTACGAGAGAGCAACTTTTATTGATTCTCCGCACATACCTAAAGTCCATTCTGGTGGCGACTTGTGTATGGAGATGTCGTCTAAATTGGACAAAATTTTCATGTGACTGCGAGTAAACTTTGGACATGCCGCCAATTAGAAGGATCAGGATAAGCATGCAGTTTGAAGCAAGGTAAGCGAAGAGAGCAATTTTGAAAACACCATCCTCTTCGAATGTCATCAAAGATTTTACTAGGGCTGCTAACGAGCATCATTGAATTGCAATTACAGCAATTATGAATCCAACAAGTACTTTCTGCAGAATTAAATTCATGTAGATTGAGAGTATTTGAAGGATACGGTAGTATAGGACAAACTCAGATGGTGGAACCAAACGGGCCAGATAGGCATTCAGAATCCTAAAGTAAAACAAGTAGTACACAAATTTGTCAGATGTTAAAATGGTCATTGTGCAAACCAGATATTTAAAACCATATCTTACATGTTCAAATGCCCCCGAAAGGTACTAATACACATGATAATGACGAAGCTCACTAGTAAACCCGCTAGGTTTAAACCAAAGGAGAACATCCAATGGTTTAGAAGGAGCACGGAGAGTTTTAGAATAAACTTTATGAAACCGGTCAAAAGCCAGTTATCAATAAATGGATTCCCAATTTGGTTTGACCAACATTCCGGCAATAGCCAATATCCCACAACTCCTACTCTACACGGATTCCTCCAGTGAAAGCCATACAGATACACAAATGGAACCGTCCAACAAGCCCAGAAAATCAAATACGCCATGAATGTGTTAATGATGGATGGTTTTCCTCCGTTTGGGCGTGATCGAAAACAAGATTTTGGTAGGTATTTTGGGAATGCCAGAAGGCCGTTCACGAATGCACAAAATGCTTCCGAATGTTTCCTACAAGTTTGAGGGTAGCATTGTCCTGAAAAATTGCATGCGAGTCCGAATGCGCAGAGACATTTGTAGATTAAACTACTGCGACTCCGATTCGAGAATGCGAATTCGTAGAGTTCACAAATTGCCAGGAGAAACAGTAGAAGAAAGTGTAAAACGCATTTTGACTTCAATCTGTGCTTCCTAACCTCGATATTCTTGAGCATACGTAATTCGCCCGTTTTCCAATCTCAGTAAAACAAAATCCCACCCAAGAGCTCAGCCGAGTTACAAGCCAAACGCAAAAATTTCAAATGTTTTTGCAGCATGCTGAGTTTCTATTTAACCAGGTATTTTACCAACGAATTTGCAGGAGGTTTTCTTGATTTCTGATGTAGCGTGAGTTTGCGCGTGATGGAAAGATAGAAAACCATTGATTGATCGAAAACCATTGATTGATCGAAAACCATTGATTGATCGAAAACCAGATAAAGTTATTGTTTGGCTGTTATGTGGTCGCGTAATGAAGTAAAGGACACTGTCGCGACGATATATACAAATGCAATACCCTGTTTATGTCACCTTTTCAATTATTGAATATACATTGAAGTTTTATGTTCACGGTAGCACGTTGTCCTTTTATTCCCTTCTACCATTACCTCAATTGACAATCATGCAACTTCTGTATCAACTGATATTATTCCATTGCAGTTGCAATTCCGGGTTTTCAATTTATAATAGCACATCTGGTAACCAATTTTGCAACATTCCTTACTTCAAGGTTAGAATATCCTTTGTGATGAAAATAAAATATTTATTAAGTTTGAATATTCTTTTGAAAGAAATATGTCGAGGAAGTTGGTTTAAGCACTACTGTTCCGATCCGTGGCATGAAGCGGTCCACTTCGTGTATTTGAATCGCCGCGATGTGAATAATAACTTTTGCTATGGAGATATTCCAAATGTGGGAATTTGTGAATATGAATCTTTGATTGTTAAAATAACTGGGATAAATCTGACTTCAACTTTAGTTGAGGAAATAAAATATTGATCACCAGAAAGGCAGCCAGTTAGACTAGACGCTTGCCAAATCAAGTGCTTATTCCTAAGGGTAAGGTTCAGCTACAACCAATCACCTGCTTGCATACGTGACGCAAATCCTATTTTCGGAATACACTGCCAAACCTGGAAGGTAGCTTCCCGTTTGAAGATATCCTGAATGTCATGAAATATTATAATGTTAGTTTTGTAAAAAAATATTATTATCTAGTATATATCTGACGACAACAGCTAGTTGATGAATGAATGCCATTAACAGTTTGAAAGTTTTGTTATTCTGGTATGATTACTTCAATATAACTCATTAAGTATGTTGCATTTCGCGTATACTGTGAATGTACATGAAAATAAATGGAATCTATAATTTCAAAGTTATGGCCGTGATCTAACGGCAAATTTAGTCTGTGGGAAGTAACTGCAGTCGAGTAAATTATAAGCAATTAAACATAACTCGAAACGCCGTTGCACTCTTCATAATAAATGAGTAAATTGCCAAATTATTCCGAACGAGTATTGTACAATATCTGTATTTTCATTTCCTGGTTCAGTGCTGAGCAAAACGTGGTTTATCTAAAATTGCCGTTTAAATTGCAAGTTTGCATGAAATGAACTCGGTCACGCCCCCAATCATTTGACCAGGAAGAAAGTACATATTTTAAAACATCCATTTTGATTCCAAAGTTATTATAAATTAACATCATGGCACTCGGGTAAAGGCGGAAGCGCAGACAAAGCAATTTTGTGTAATTAAATTATTTTGTTATACTCAAGCAACTGTCAAGTCGTTTCAGGAAATGTTTTAGCAGACGGAAATTGCTAGTCGATTGAAACTAAATGCATGGTAACATGTAACGAAATGAACACATTAATTCAAATGATGATAATTTCACTGGTCTAACGTGTAGTGTAAATAATTATACCTTCATTCAATTCAAGAAGTATATCATTTTAGCATGTTTTAAACTGACAACAGTTTAAAGACATCGCAGAAACGTCGTATTGATTGAAGGTCGCATTCATGAATTTTAAATGCACAGATCGTTCTCCAATTTTTCTAATTGCTGTGTCCTTGCTGCTACTTCTTCCTATAGGCGTGAACACCATACCATTCGCTCGAGTCATAAAGCGTCTTCAAATACAAACATGCTTCACTCAGTCTTCAAAGGTCCAATTCGTTAAATTTTTTCTAGCATTTTTGTGGATTATTGATCAGTGTCAAATATTTTGAAATATCAGGAACAATATTTGGCAAAAGTAGCGTTGAAAATTTCCACCCAATAATACCTATTCTGTGAAAAGTCGAACGCTGGAGATTGCAAGTTTTTACAAACGTCAAATTTTGTGCATCAAATAATGCTTATATTAAAGCACTGGCCCTACTTTAAATTGATATTTCGTTTTGCTCAATGCAGTCTTGGAAATCAGATTCGTTTGGACATTACAACAAACCAATTCTACATAAGCGAGGATTTCCAAGTACAGAAGGCACGGTTTCGGTGGAAGTGCTGGTGTTTCTATATCAATTTTCCTCTGTACATAGCGAAAACATATATTGCAATAACAAACACGCCAGAGAAAGATCAAGGCACGCCACACTTTTATTTTCGTACCGTTTTCCTTCCCGTGTTTCAAACACTGTTGAGCGTATTTTGCATCGTGTTTCTTCGAACATTTGAGAGGCACGCGGAAACGTTGACGTCATACTTTAACGGCCATATCCAGTTGAGGAAGACATTTAAGAGGCAGCCGTCGTACGAAACCTACTATACCAAGATTGAGCAATTTAACATATTGTATGCATACTTTATGACACCGTCATCATTCGGCGCACTCTTTTCCTGATCTACGGAATACACTGTTATACACCATGCCATCCATCCCTTCCGCGGTACTGGTTGATTTACGAATGCTGGGACGTGGAAGCACATGACCCAAGTAAGTGGTATGTGGAAGTCCTTGCCTATGCTAGCAAGTTGGCCGTATTCGGCTTCGTAACCTGGACATATGTCATCGCCGTAAACTTTTCCCCAATGTGCTTTGGAGGAATCCTGGTGATATGCACTCTGAGCTTTCGCCAATACCTTTTGAAGTATCAAGCCATGTGTGGAGAAAAGCGCAAGGACATCTATCAATGCATAAGTTTGTTCAGACAAATTCAGGTGCTGGCCATCATGATGAACGAAATACAACGCTGGGGACTTACGGCGTCATTTGTTGTACTGGCTATTGGCATGCAGGCAGGAAGCATCAACGCGCTAGTACGAACGTCATGGGAATCCGGTAACGCGGTGCTCATCTTTCTATTTGTGTCGGTCCTCCTTACAGCCGTTTGGGTCATAATGGGGCTACTGGGAGCTCATGGTCTCGTATTCAGCACGTCAGAAAGTGTACTTGAGGCACTAGGGCAGAAGGCAGGAAAACAACTAGGGGAGACGGGCAAGGAACGCAAATGGTGTCAGAGGTTCTTTCGATCATGTGCGCATGTCAAAGTATGCTTTGGTTCGATCAATTTTGTTGAAAAGGATACATCGCTGAACTGCTTGGATCGGGCCAACGACTTAGTTGTGAATTTGCTTCTACTTGGATAAATAGGTTGCATACATATGAATTGATGAACTAAATATCCGTACAATTTAAACTTATAACCTTGCTATTTTATGCGTTTGTAGCATCTACTATTTACATGTTTGCTATAGTTTTAACTATTTGTAGAAAATATTTACCTGTATTTTAGTAAAGCACAACGTATCTATGCAAATAAAATGATTACCTTGCTTAAAAGATTTGCTGGTATTATTTCAGCAGTATCATACATAAGAAAGCTTCTAACAAATATAGCAATGCATTTTTAATTTCTACTCAACTTTGGAACTTAAAATCTCAACCATGCAAAAAAATAACTTGGTAGTACAAATGCATCGAGCGATACTTTGTAGTAGAATTGAATGTAGACATCTCTTCTGGCAAATAGTTTTGTCGGCTTCCTTATGATGTCACTCCCGTTTACTCATATGTTTCTCGATTATTGGCACCTTGCGATATTGGATACTACTACATATATGACGTTAGGGCTCTTCAGTAACCTGTACGGAATGGAAGAACACTTCACTTGTTAATGCAATTCCCGCTACTTTTTTGACAAAACTTTTCTTTTGCACTTTCTCCATTCTCTAAAGCCTTTCCTTTTGCTCTCCCGTGATCCCCCTGTCTGGATACGCATTTTAAACAATGTGATTAGTTCAAAACGCCCGAAACGTTAATAAGAAGTGAGTGGAGTGGGATACCTGTAATTATATTTAATATACATACTTAGATTATTTAATGAAGTATTATTATGGTCATTTCCGATATTAAAGCTAATACTATAATTTAGAAGCATTTTAATTTACTGTAGAATCCTCTACGGTGACTCGAAAAGATTTGAGTAGATCGGCGTTTCAAAATTTGAAACTTTGAAAGTGTCTTACTGTCCTGAAGCGATAATCCACTGGCTTAGGCCAAATGGGATCTCTTCATCGTATCTAAAGAAAACGCAAAGAATGGTCCTTTATAGACAGACTCTGTCTTACGATAGCATCAATCAGGATTAATTAAATAACGATTGGGCCTGCACCTGACGAGTCGTCAATGAAAAACATACCTTAATTGTAATACATGTAAGTTTGATGTAAGATTATGTGAGAGAAGATTATCTGAAATGTAATAGTGCAAAACAAATACTCAGAATTGGGTATCAATTTCTTTCTCAGTGAGAAATAAGATAGTCATTTCTTGTCGATTAAGTTTCTCAACGGCTGTTTCGTTAGCAAAAATGAGCTCTACCATTGTCATTTACGGCCGGCACTCATTCAATTCATATGTTCGCATTGTAAGCCATCTGCGACATGATAATTTCCTATTCCGTAGAGAAATACAATATATGTCGTTGCATCTGTGAGTTTGAATGAATTAATACAGGCAACGTAAATGTAACAGGCTTCACTGCCTGAACCTTCCGTTTGTTTCCGAGAGCAAAATTGTTAATGTTATCCATATGTAATGACAGTTTTTATAAAGACATCCAAGCTGAAACTATTATTTTTGGCACTAAATATAAGGTATACACGTACAAATTGATAGTGTGCTAATTAATTCCACGTTTTAGTAATTCGTCCGTTTAAACCTACTGAATTGGTATTCGACTTCTTCGCATTTCCGATTATATTTGCACACTTTTTGTTGTGTCAATGTTATGTCAAACTGAAGCTTAATTAGGTATATACATATATGAAACTTGACTACGGAACGAACAATATGTATTAGTAAAAGGATTCTGCCCCAATTTTCAAATAGGCAGGTCAGCGGCATCAAGTAGTTAACGTTTAAAGATATTCTTTAATGATTTTACATTCGACAAGTATATAAATATTATTACTTTACACTATTTAATTATCTGTATCAGCATAACTTTCAATGGACCTAACTTGACGAAAACAATCTTGAGGCCACTACAATAGCTTTATGTCGTCGAGCGCTCAAATTGCTGAAAGTTTCAAATACGATTTTCCATTCTATCCAAACAAAGCGTATCGCGGTTTCCTTTATTTAAAAATGCTATTGCACGGATGCCCATATTTTGTTTCAATTTGAAGGTTTCACAATTGACAATTTATAATTTGAGTCGACTCTAGTAAAGAAATTACACTGTTACTACATATTTCAATAATTCTCTGGTGGCAAAGTCGGAGTATGTTGTCAAACTGCCTCCTCCTCTTATGCAAAATGTACAATTACATTTTTAATATAAAGACGATGGTTGTTTACAATACATCCAAACTCAGAACTTTAATACATTAAATGTCCAATTTAAAACCTGTGTGGTTAGAGTATACATACACGCAACATGAATCCGGATTTGTCCTGAAAAAAATCTAGTCATACAAGAGGCATATTTATACGTCATATTCACCATTAGATACGAATTAGGAATTTATACAATAACGAGGTGTGTCGTGTGCTTGGCAAACGTAAAACTGATGATGCTGTGTATTGTTGAGGTATGTGTGTACAAGATGTTTAGTTGCTACATAATTACTTTCTGATAACTGTTGAAAAGGAAAATTGTGAACTTTTAACACTTCCATAAACCTTTTCTTTAAAAAATTAATCCCTCCCGTATTAATTCCAATTCCATAACACTCTCTACATATTTGGATAAATACTGAATATTTAATTAAGTTATTTCAGAAACGCAATTTTGGTTAAATGAGTCGGTGGACTGTTGCCTATAAGTAAACAAAACTTCACTTTTGGAACATTTTTATTACCATTTTTACATCACCACGGAAACCATAATTCCCCTGTTGCTTTATAATTGGACAATGAGCTCCAATTCTTAATCATGACGTTTCTGATTGCGTTATCACATGGAATTCTTTACATGTTGCGCATGACTAGTAGGTGTATTGCCGGATAAAATTCTTTAGCACACAGAGTCAGCAACTTGTTCGTGCACCTAAATGCCTAATCAAATGCGTAACAAAAATTGTTCTCTTGAGAATATAACTGAAGTGCAAACTTTATTACTTTAAGATTACAAGAAAAGGAGCAAAAATTGGCCACGCGCCAACGCTGTTGACATTTCCTTATTAAGTATATTGTGAAAACAAAAAACATATTTAAATCAACCTTTGCACAAGGTATTATCTCCTGTTTGAAAAGGTAGTAAGGAAAGCACAACCCTCAAATAAAGCTACTTTGCCCACTCCTGTTTACACTTAGCAATTTCCGCTAATTATATTTGCACTAATGCCTTCTGTCATTGGCATCAATACCGCGAAATAGCTTCCTATTATATCAACCAGCATTTTTAAAAATGTTGTTTTTTTAAAAAAAGGGAATCCACTTAAGTGTAATGGGTTTTAATGCATTATGGTTTCTTGCATCACCCCAGCGACTACGATCGGAATATGGGCGCTGAAGGCATATAATAAAATCTGAGATGAGCGACTTGGTTTCCGCCGAAAGTCAGTTGTTATCGTATTTAATTGAATCACTAGGAATTGAAGGCTCGTTGGTAATTAATGTTTCAGACGCACGGTGTTTCGGTTGACTACTTGGTGGGTTTGGTAATATTAAACGGTAATTTGAAAATATCAGAGAATAAACGAAATGTGAGTGAGAAAATGATAAATTGCACATTCATAAATACTCTTGAATGCTACAAATTATCATTAGCCTTGATGGGAAGGGGCAAAATTTATGAATTTAATTAACAATAACAAAAATTAGCCATAAAAATAATTTCAGAAAGAATCGTTTCAGAAATTAAACTTGCATGTAATGGCAAATAAATAAAACGTATACCGTACTAAACACAACCGAAAACAGGAATTGATATTTCAACGACCTTTCCTAAATGGTATATCATGTACTATAAAACGTACTTGTTCAGATGAGTGACGGGGAATATCTAGTTGGTGTGTTAAACATTCAAAACGGATGAGATGTATGAGATTGTGTCCCATACAACATTGCATGATGCAAATATAGAAAGAAGTACATTTTAATTTAACATGTCATGTTGTGGCATTTGGTCATTGTGGATTTGTTCAGACACAAATAAAATGCATACTGTTTGTATTCTTCGGACCATCAGGCGAAGGATACCATGCCATGCAAGCACGTAGCCAGATGGAAAGCCAAATGAGATTTCAAAATATTCACGCATTTATAAAAACATGCTACATGAATAGCATATGTATCTTATAAATTTGGCTAAAATTCATATTCCTGAACAATCTGAACCAATTATTTCGTTTTTCTGAAGTTGGACGCCACAAGGTTCATTTTTGTTTTGTTAAGCTAGCGTTATAGAAACAGGTGACCAACAACTACAATGATAAATTGTGTGTGTCTTATCGTTAATTTCCAGAAATTTTTTTAGCTGAGCTCAAATTTGTTCAGTTTTTAAATAAATTATTAACAAGTGCAAGTTATGTCTATTACATGCGTTACGAATTCCTCGCTCAGCCGCGAGATATATCTATCTATCTATATACTTAATACGCATTATATTTTTTCTTTGTGATTCCTCAAACGTTTTAGTTTCAGATCGTAGAAACACGTGCAAGGTGTCATTTTGAAGCTACAACGATGGGGAAGTGCAATAGTGGTATCATAATTTTAAATTTGAAATTGATCACTGCCAATTTTGTGGCCAAAGGTCAGAAACTGAAAATTGAATTCCTTTCCTACGTAAATTCGAAATATAATGCCTTATTAATGCAAATTAATGCCAATGAGTGCAGAAATTAGAACGGCAACGCTACAATGATTATTACGTTACCAAAGTTTTAAAACGCCGACGGGAAACGGTTTGTAAAGATACTATATTTGCATAATGGTAGCGCAAATGAGTTGAAGTAGATTTTGCAAAAAATTGGTACGGAGATGCATTTCGAAACTGAAGACCAGGTAGTTCGTACAATTAAGCACGCTGAATATCATGGTGACAACTTCAAATATCTTGATCGTGTCACCATCAAAAATAAAAAAAGGAATTTTTAAATCAGAATTGGCTAAATATTTGTAGTTGGTGCCGTTAATCACGCTAATTTACATAATAAAAGTTGTTTAAGTAGAAAAAAACAGCAACAAATTTTCTTGCAAATTTTGCTTGTGGGTTTATATTTTATTGACATTCACAATTTTAGAATTAAGTTATCACGTGGAGCCCTAAAGATGCAAATATGTATCTACTCCAAATTAAGTCTGCACTCTACCAATGTCCCTATTTAGAGACAGGTTGCTAGTTAATATTGATTATGAAAGCTATATGGAATCAAATCATTCAGGAAATCAATAACATAATAACGACACGAATAAAAACCACTTTTTGACAAACCTAAAGCTTAAACAGGGCACAATAATTGAATGAAGCCACATCTTATTATCGGCACGTGTTTGTGGTTTTAGACTGTTGTTTCCGATATAGCGCAGAGGAGTTTACTTGCAAATTCCAGTTAATTAAATCTCAGTTGATTTCTTCAGCAATCAGAAAGGAAGTGAGTTTGGCCACTTAGCATTTCCAGTGGTTGTGGCCCACGTAACAAGCTGTATTGCAATGTGACCAAAATTATGCAGAAACTTTTATTAATCGTCCCGTGGTTGTTTTCAGTGCTCTGTTGCAAGTCATCCAGCACACACCATCAATTCATCCACTATCTTCTGAACACGATAAGCTCATGAGCCATTCGTCTTACAATGACAAATTGTAAACTAGCGACCACATTTTCCTTGGTTGCTATAGTCGTCTTCATAATTTTCGTGAACAAAGCTAGGGCGATGACCGGAAATTATGGAGATTTTGAGCGAGATCCTGTCCGTTTCTTAAGAAACAATGTTGTGGCTACCTGTACACAAAATAAGTTGCGGTCCTTACAATTTACTCTTCAAAACAACAAAGTGTACTCCTGGGGCTTCTCTCAGGTAAGCGACGGATCTGCGCTAAACTTGTGCCCTGTCACTGAAGGAGGCGGAGGAGCATACTGGCTGACAACTCGAGGAACAATAGATATTCCTGCGTATAGCGGCCCGTCCATGATATTCACGCCACAACTGGACGGATGCTCAATTTACGTGCGATATGACGAGCGACGCAAGAGGCTGCGCGTGTTTCACCATTACAGACGTTTTGCCAACACTGAAGCCGGAGAGCAGGAATTGACTGTAGGGGAAGATAATGGATACCGAGTTGTTGGGAGTGATGAGAGTTGGGACGACGTTCTCGCATGGGAAGAATATGGTGGGACTATGGAACAGGAAAACTTGTGGAATATCAGGGAAGGGGCAGTACGAGGCGGGAAGATTCCTGACGAGAGGGCGGCGCATTTAAGGAGAACGCGAGTAACGGCCCTACTTTGGAGAATTAATGGTCAATGGCACTTTGTATACCAGAAGTTTTCTCATAAAGTTCAAACGGGAACAAATCTAGTGGGCTACAAATTCGTGGGCGTGGAGAAGCGGGAGATCTGTAATGTTCCACCGGAGGTTCGGAAATTAACAGGAGCAAAAATCAGACCCAGGTCAGATGCGGAACTTTGATTTGATGAAATGCAATCATAACTTAACGTGAAAAATTAAAATTAGTATTTCTTTTTAGTTCTCTTTTCGAGTGTCTAGCTGATATATTTTTAATGAGTAGTAATTGGATTTTCAATGTTGCACACATGTTTAAAGTGCTGCGTTTCTGTTTAAAAGTTTAATAAATACTAGCATCAGCTTTTGGTATTGTCTGCACGGAAGCAACGCCTTATTTGTGAAGCATTGCATTTGCCGGGATCTCATATATTTCATCTTCAAAAGTATGCATCAATTATATTGGGATCTGATGCTTTTACTCTTCCATGTAAGCAAACATTTGCGGTGAATAAGGAAATATGTTCATGATCGTTTATTATATTCATCATAGTGCGTGATGCAGCAAATTTATGATTTGAGGTTTTATTAATTGTGGAATTAAGTTGCTTAATAGAAAATTAAAAACCACACAACAGAACAAGACAAAGAGCGACACTTTGAGTGGTATTGATATCGCAGCTACAAATACTTGTTCCGAAGTATTGGAAATGAAGAATAAATTGCCTCACTGGTTTATGTGGGAAACGTCACAAAGACACCATTTATTAACGTGGACATGGTGACACTTAATAACTGTGGCATTTATGATTTTCTTGAGCCAAATTATAAATTAATTAAATATTTATACAATCCTAAAACTAACAAAACTAGTAAGGTGTAAACCTTTAATACATAACTACCGGAAGTGCGATGTATGCCCAATTAACAACCAAAATACACATTTGACCAATTTCAATATATCTTGCAAGCTCAAATTGAACTTCCCATTGAATTTAATCAAAAAAAATTTTGAGGTCGGAGATCCCTCCCCCTTCCAGGCTCCACCCTGGCGACAGTTGGCCGATTTGGCCCATGGTGTCATGACAAAAATTGATCAGCTTAAAATCCTCTATCAGATAAGCCAATAAAAATTTTTGCCCATAAAGAAGTATGGGGGGTCATATCCCCCACCATTCCCCTGGGGGTAGGGCCCGAAGGCTGAAAATCAATAGGGAACGTGCCCTTGGGCCAAGGTACCTCTATGCCAAATTTGGGCCAAATCGGTCAACGTGGAGGGAAGTTAGAGTGTTGACGGACAGACAGACAGACAGACAGACAGACGGACAGACAGACAGACAGACAGACAAACAGATCAATCGCTATAACTACCTTTCAAGCATTTCATGCTTCCGGTAGTTAATAAATAGGTGATGATAATGCGGAAACCCGCAATTCTACTTCCCACAAATTGTTTTCATAAATCCAATGCGATGTACACATTTAATGTCAACCAGTAAATGAAATAACAAGCATAATGATGATATGATGCTTATGACCAAATCGGATTATCTCAGATTACATAAAAACATATTACAGATAGTCTGTTGATATTTCAATAATGTTTAGCAATCGTCTTTCCAAACAATTTAATGGACGGTCGTTTCCCTCTAATAATTTCCACTAGGTTCACAAATAAGCATCCCAGGTGCATTGCTATCACATTCCAAGCATGTATGGTGCAGCGCCACGATACCTGTACATTTTCGATAGAGAAACACGCAAATGCAGCAGTCACTCCAAATAGAAGTATTAGGAATATGTTGGATATATTTCCGCTCATATCAGGCACTCGTGGCGAGTTATCCTTGAGAACTGGAACAAACGTCCCTGCCTTTGCAATAAATGCTAGCCACCAATTCCATATTCCAGACGACAGAATTCCTTGCATTCTACGCATTACATTTGGATGTACCGAACCAAAAATCCGGAAACCAACAGACCGGTTAATGTAGTTCTCGCTTCCAACGTATATCCTGTAATCTGGATGAGATTGAAAGAGCTTCCTGGCGTACTGGTTTGCTTTATAAGTTGGAATCAGTAGAGCAGATTTGTTGCACGTTTCTAGATGACCAAACAAAACATTTTCATCCATCTTTGAAATTTTGTCCAAAAGTATATCCTGTTGCTCCTCAAAGTTGTGTCTTTCGTCGCCTTCTCTTGTTTCAGACAGACGATCTCGGAAGATCTGTCCTGTCACTTTTCCCCCATCAGGATGTAGAGAAGTGTAATTTAACAGCAATTCGCCAATACGTGAGTGCTGTACAAACTCAATCGTTGCGAAACACCATTCCATTACTTCCGAAATTATGGAAACTTCAATGATGCCTTCATTAAAAATCTCATGACTGTCGTGGATGGAGAAGTTATTTGTCCAATGTAAAAACGCTTCAGAAGCCGTTACGGCTACTCTTTGGTTGAACGTACTAAACGATGCTATCCTAGTATAAATAGTGAACTCATCGTCGACAAGCTCCTGAAACTTTGTGTAAGGGACAAGCTCTCTGGGTGATATCATGTTGTATACGTTACTGTTTTTGTATCCGTTGCTGAGCACAATTCCAGCTAGCATGAATGACATCATGGTGATTCGTAGATATATCTTCTTGGCAAATGAGGACATGAAAGGGTCTCCCTGTTCCAAAAGAACTTTGACTATTGGAATTAAGTGGATGGCAATCCCACCTGATTCGCAAATGCGACGATGTGTTTCTGCCAATGTCATCGAAACCACAACCACGCCTAGCCAAACAGCCGGTTGGTAGGACACGACCAGCTCACCTAACCCAAAGGAATCCTCTCCACGAAAACCTCCGCAACTAACAAACGTCATTGCCGTAGCAGTTTCTTGAAAGTAGAGGCGACAGAATGGATAGTCGGGCTCTGATGCAACAAACACAGTGAGACGTAATTCCAAATCCTGATCCATATAAAACTTCTGTGTTTGTTTGTTTTGATTGTACCGTTCCCCGTTTTGACAATAGTGGTGTTTGAAGGCAATGGTGGCATTGGAAACTATTGTAAAAATTAGCGAAGCAATTCCACGTGAAAATGATTCCAGATGGTTGACGTTTACACCATTAAAGACATTTCCGGCCGCATTGGAACCAAATGCTGCAACATGTCTGCAATTCTCCAAGTACTTCCAGAATCTTACAAGATTTCCGTCAGGATGGGACTGGAAAAACCAACTTCTGTCACCCTCGTTTTGAGAGACATTCCATATATCCTTTATGTCAGCAATCTTCATAGGAATCAATTTAGTTGATATGGTGAAATTTCCCGGATTCTCGTATGTGGTCTCTACTCGATTTATTGAAAACATCTGTGCTCCGGTTAGATAGCTTAATGCAACTGAGATAACCGCAACATTGCGTACGCTGGGTTCATACACGTCATCATTTAAAACTTCTCTGGCTACGAATGAAGCGCTTTGTTGAGTCAGAAATGTTTTCAAACCTTGCTCTCTAATCTTTACGGATTCCTTGATTTGATCCGTGCTAACAAACATGTATAGCTTCGGAACGAGGGATTGCTCTGAAGCTCTAAAATATTCGGCAGCTTGCAAATCAATGTCGAAATTGAATGTTGCTGGAGGACGGAATCCGATTAGAATGGGCGACGGGATCTGCAGGGATATTTGAATCTGACAATTCCATGGTTTTGTATTTGCCACATAGACAAAATATTGAAAGGCAACGCATTCGTCAAGAACTTTGAGATGTCTTCCGTTTGGTTTACTGACTAATGATGTACCAACAAAATTCTTAGAAACTTGGCAATTAATTTTGTAAGGAATTTTCACGTTCACGGTATTATGCTCAAGTGGGAAGCCGGAGGGTACCCAGAATGGAGCGTAATCAGTATGTATTTGATTCTTTTCATAAAGGTAACTATACTGCAGTAGGACCAGTTTAGGCCTTCTAAGAACTATTGGAGTACGGGTCGATAAAATGTCCAGATTTTGGAAATTGTCCAAAACGACATGACATTTCATTCCATCGAATATGTCAAGAATATCGGAAAGATTCGTTGATGGCTCCAGCGGTACAGGTTCAGTAGAAAAGAAGTTCTTGGACAATTCCAGACCCTCACGTTGTAATGCGCTGAAATCTAAAATGAAAAATTTGTCTGCTGGCACATCGTGCAGTGGCACCACACTGATATTATAAACGCGGGGCGAGCCTAGAACTGTATATGGAGACGAGAGAAGGAAATATACAACGAAAACTCTAAAGCAAAGGAAATACGAAGAGGAGTACATATTATGTAAGGACGATACAGAGAAAACTACAAGTTACACAAAGTTGGACAATTTTCGAGTGATTCTGTGCTAGAAATTTTGCAATTTGTCTTGAATGTTTTCGTCAGAAATATTTGACAGCTTACCATAAAAGTTCACGAAATTGTCTACAACGAATACGTATTCATTACACGTACTACAATAAATGCGGACTACGTGACAACGAAATAATGAGATATACGCCTTAATAATCAATCTCGTTCTATTGCTTTTGTAATTGCGGAAGCGCTTAAATTATGCTGCGAACAATCTAGCTTGGCACGAGTAATATTAAAAATTGATTATTGTTAGCATATTAAAGAGGTTTGCTTTTATCCGTCCTCTGAATATTATATATTAGAGATATGCCACAAAATAAACAAAAAAGTAAGTATCCAATGGCTCATTGAATTTTTACGTAGATTTTGTGCACAACTATTGTTGAAAAAATGATCATTAAAACATTAAGTATTTAGTTGTAAGGTACATTTACAGATCGGAAAGCGACAGGTATTCTTCTTGAATTCCATAATAACTGCTGTCCCTCTTATTTGGACAACGCTCAAGGGGCGACAATTAGTGGATTAAGTCGGGAACACGCGCTTACATTACCATTGATTAGATTTATTGATGATATGAATTCCGTAATACACAACATAAATAGTGTTACGTCCTGTTAACAGAAAGCATATTTATCGAGCTCTTCCTTTCTTTAGTATGCAATCTTGAGTGCAATAATTATTTCAAGTGAATGAAATATGTAACAAAGGTTTAGAAAATGATTCGAATTATTTCCTTTAGTACGGTTCTGGATCATGCTGCGGCATTCAGATTTTAAGACTCAATTTTGCGGTATGGTGTCAGGTTTTGACGGATTTGACAGCCTCTCAATGCTTGCTTTGCGTCAGACTTGAATATTAGGTTTCCAGCCAGATTGAAAGGTCGTATGTGCTCCTACTGTGCAGAGAAGTTAATTGAAACCAGGAGGGTACACGACGCCAAATCCGACGCCGGGAAATCCTCGGACAGGAAATCCCCGACAGGAAATACTATGATATATAATCCTCGGACAGATAATACTACGACATATAATCCTACTACGACATTTTTCTCGACGAGAAGTCTCCCGCACCCCGACCGCCAATCTCAATATTGCTTTGTCTGCTTGTCGGCTAGGATGAGACTGCTGGTCGGCTGGAGCGATGCTCCGTTGCTGTTATATAGTCTGGAGAATCAATCGTAAGAAAAACCAAATGAAGAATGCCGGAAGGAATAAAAATAGCTTGGTTTTATAAATTTTGGCTAGGTTGAATTTTCTGATATGGTGAAAATTCATGGCAGAAGAGGAATTTCACCACTGTATATAATTTCCAAATCACCAATTTTAAATATAATCATCGACGATCAGCAATGTTGTGATTTGCATAATATAGCTTCTTTTTAGAATAATATTCATCTTCTTGAATAAAAGTTGTCTTTTGATCACTTGTTCCACTTTGCTCTACCATCTTTGCTGTGCTGTGCGATGGATAAAAACAATACCTTTTTTAAAAATGTGTTAAAAATATGATTGTTGTGGAACGTTTCCAGTGTTTCCCATACTTATATATAACAATGAGTAGTCTATACAAACAAACGACAATATTCTTAAGTTCAGTCTTGACATTGCTCAAAGCGGCTCATTATATTATGCAGGCTCAACAACTCATTTGATCTTTTCTCCTACACTATTATAACCGTTGCGCATTTCGCTCTACCTACATGTATCTGCGATGTACTTGAGATTGTTGTAGTAGTTCTGCATTTACTAGCTAGACGCAGGTGTCAATGTTCATATTCGTCGCTTCTTTGCATTCGTTCGAAGTTCGAAATTCGCATTTTGGTCAATGAATTCATTGTTAGGATTTCATGTCGTACTGGAGGATTACCTGTCCGAGGATTCTATGACGTAGTATTTCCTGTCGGGGATTTCCTGTCCGAGGATTTCCCAGCGTCGGATTTGGTGTCATGTAATCAAACCAGGAGGCATCTTTATTCATGCCAAATGTGATTCCGCACGTTTTGGGATAGACCGGATTTCAGCTCGTATTGTGCATTTTTTTTACAAACATGTTCGATTACCACGTCGAGTAGTATTTAACACCAGGAAAATAATTTAAGGTCATGCAGCAGGTAAGTAAATCATGCCTGGGTTAGTGGAATTTGAGATTTCGCCATTTGACATTGACGGTGCAGTGCAGTATTTGTATTTATTTGTATGTAGAAGTAAAATTTATTAAAAGTGGAACTTCTGGTTTCCCAGTCCATGGCATTAATCAATTGGTTAATTACACCATCTTTAAATTAAGAAGACTTGCATTTCACATAAACCCAATTTCTTAAATCTAATTATGATATAAATATTTAATGTCCTCGAATAAATCAAATAACAATGACGATAATGCAGAAATATGACCTTGACTATAGATAAACTATAGACTTGAATCGGATGTCAAAGGTAAATTATAATTAGTTGGCCTTCTCAATCGCACTCTCGTCGCCATCCATTTCATCTGCAGTTTCCCCTTGATCTGCATCCAGAACATCAGCTGCTCTAGCAGGGTTTGCTGCCATTTTCGCCATTTTTATGCGCGGTGCTCCTCCACCAGCACCGCCGTAGAATGGCACAGGACGTCCTTGCTGGTCATCAGATACATATGTGGTTTCAGTTAACTCAATACATTTCTTTTGAACGGTCCTGCCGTAACCCTTCAAACAAAGGCACTTTCCCCTCACACACTTCATGTGAGGTCCAGTGCATTCGACGGCCGGAAACGGAGGATTTTCAACGCCGCACTCCCCGCCTGCTAACGCCTCACATTTTCCCGAAGTGCTGTTAAAAATATGAAATTGTTGATCGCGACAAGCGCATTTTCTGCAATTGCAGTTCAGTCCGGCCATGACGTCACAGTCGCCAATCTTGTTACATCTGTTTGCTCCGAATCTAAGCTTGCAAAGGCCAGTTTGTGGATCAGCTTTTGCATCCGGTTCACAGTGACAAGTTCCATTTTGTCTGGTTAGAGTTGGGTCATTCTTTTCCGCTGACCAACAAACTGCAAATTCAGTACAAGTAGCTATGGGCAAACCATCAGATGATTTGGTGGTGCAGATTCCTCCCGTGGGTGCCACACATCGATTGAGTGTTTCATGTCGAAATAGTCCGTCCCCACAGGCACAAACAGAAATGTCACTTGTTACGGCTCTGCAGACGAGGGGGTCCCTTATATCCACCGGAAAGCAGCGGTTGGTGCAATCATGACCGTACTCAATGTTTTCTCGGTGGACACCAAATGCATGCTTTGTGGCTAAGATCTGAATAAGCAGCGGAATCTGTCCAAAATACATTAAATTTTACTACGATCGTACCTAACTCTGTCGTGATGCATAGTCTAGTCCTTGATACTTTTCAAATGTTTGCTTACCAGAAAATACTTCATTTTCCAGTTTTTTGTCAGAGTTTGGCTGACAAGACTACCAGTTTTAGCGGACGGTTGTAGAGCAAAGGATTCATTTTCTTAATGAATGAATCAAAAATAATTTATAACAAGCTAGCAAATACATTCGTTTATTACCCGTTATACAATGACACTGAATACAGTCATTAATGCTACCGTGAATTAATGACGATGCTTCGCTACAAACAAGCAAATTGGTTTTTTAATGGACGAATCGCCAACACGCAAATCTCATTCCTGTTGTACTTTCAAGCTGTCGATGAAGATATAAGATGCATCATGCACGCGTGTAAAGCTAAAGCAGAA
Source organism: Sinella curviseta (assembly GCA_004115045.4). Lineage (NCBI taxonomy): Eukaryota > Metazoa > Arthropoda > Collembola > Entomobryomorpha > Entomobryidae > Sinella > Sinella curviseta. Next base: position 5,258,934 of record CM023201.3, on the reverse strand, counting down.
TTTGTTACATTCAATTTTATGTATGGGATTATTTCATAAGTTGTTTTTATAATCCATTTGCCATTTTATCATTCCATTTGGTAGTTTTATTAGTAATTATTGAGGATGATATAACCCTAATTACTAATTATTTATATAATAACAATTCAAAATAATGCACGTAATGCAATATTAAAACACTACCACCGTACTTAGCAGCAAAGCAATAAAAGGGTGAACGAAAAATAATTTTAGTAGATAGAATAATAAGCAAATAATAAGATAGAAAAATAATAAGACTAATAATTTGAAGTTATTTTGACGAATTTGGAGATTAATATATGCTACGCAAATACATCAACTATGAATCGTGTTTTTCCCGATACCTTTTGTATATTGGCCATATCCCAGGTCTCGTTTTTGTGGCATCTGATCACGTCCCTTTGCTTTTTGTTGGTTCGCAGCGAACCCTATACATATCTATAATTACGCTTCCAATTAAACATAATTTGTAGTTGTACTACTAAATGTACTATTTTTTTAAATGTTTCGCAAACCGTGTCGGAGGCGCGCATATGAGCTCTCTGATTTTTTAATTCGAAATGCGTTTTATCGTAAGTTGTTGCAAATTGTTTAGGCTAACAATGTATACTTTTCATGGTAGGAATACTAATGAAAGGAATCACATTATTTTTTCGGCCTTATCCTGCAAGATATCTGGAACGACTCTGGAAGTAAATATTTGCTTAAAGGAATGACTACAATCTGAAAATTTGTGTTTTTCATACTCATCGTAAATACAAATTATGCATGTGGAGAGAGAAAACATTAACCGTGCCGTCGGTTTCTGGATTGCCGGTTAGGAATATCCAAAATGAATAACGTAACGCGGAAAGGGAGGAACTCATTCGTCTGGAATATGAAACTATTGGTTAGGATTTGTGTCGAAAGCAGGAAGAATTGCTCGTGTTCTCAAGGATAATTCCACATGAAAAAATTACCAATATGACAAAAACAACAGACTTTGAGATATTATTTTTATGGACTATACATGGGTTTTAAATACAGAATATTACAGCTTTAAATGCGTCATACATTTCATATAACGTTCACATATATGTAATGTGGCTTATTTGGTAGTTTTCGACGACGAGTTTTCCGGATTTCTGTCAATACAAAAAATGGTAAAACATCATTATAAAATTTTACTTTTATAATAAAATTGAAATTACTAATATTATATTGGGCAGCTTTGTTTGCGATAAGTCCTCTTTTAAAACCATGCACATATTTGAAATTAAAGCAAGCGGATCTCTGCCACTCTTTGGATAGTGCTTCACATTGTTCAGTCCATAAAGACATAGACAAAACATGCATAGGTTTAGCATGGTGAAATAAAATATTAGATGGGCCTTTTAGTTTTCCTGGCTGGATCGAAAACTGAACAAACAATTAATATTTCATGGATGTATACCAAATCCTTTGCATAATTTTTTTGTATGTTTTTGGCTCACTGGAACATTAACATATTGCGGAAAGCCACATTTTAAATATTTTTCCGCTCACCACTAACTTCCTGAAACTTTTAGCAAATAATATCAGAAAACTGACGCGCATTACCAGTCAGTATATCAGGAGGATAGACTGGTAAATCAGTTATCAGAAAACAGGCACCGCACATCACCAGTGGCTTACGTACACTTTATTCGGTTGTTCAGAAAACAAGATAATTTTTCAATTGTATTCTTACTAGCTTATAACGTCACCCAACATGCTGACTCGGACAGAAGAGCTGTTGTTCAAGTTTCATCAATTTGGATTCAAGTATATGCCAGAGCTGCCGCTTCGTTGGAACGAAACATTCACAAGAGTGACCATCTCGCGGTCACTTAGAGTCTGGTCCTGGTTGGCACTCTTCTTCACGCTCATCTTGTTGGTAGGCGGTGCAAGCTTTTACAATATAAGTTCGCACTTCTTCGTTGCGCCAAAACCCGACTACAATCTTGGTATTGCCGCACTGCATGGAATTGCCCTTTTAATATGTACTGGCTTTCCTGTTGCTGCGTTGACCATTTGGCGCAACTGGGAAATAGTTCACGGATTTAATCAACTGCTCACATTTGACGAACGTCTTTCTCAAGGTGCAAACAATGACCTCTTCGTCTACCTATCCGATATGGCATTCTAAAATTGTAACATAATTTCATTTTTTCTTAGAAATTCCGGCCAGAGACGAGAGTGGCTTTCAGAAATTCATTGACGCCTTTCTTCTTGGAGGCGGTGCCTGGTGTCAACTGATGCCCTTTGTTGTTGTAATCTCGTCGTTATACGTGCCATTTGACCCATTCTACTTTGTTTTCGAGGATCTCTTTGAACGCTCGTACAACCGCTCAAATATCATTGTTCTGTCATGTTACGTATTTCGATTTGTAACAGTTCTTGTCAGCTTTGAATGCTCGAGATCAGCCACATTTTTGGCACTCTTTGCTCGCGTCATCCAAAATCGATTGGGAAAATGCATTGACCATTTCAAATCACTTCGTCTTACACAGGATTATCACCTTAGCTCTAAAATCTTGACCTCTTACTCTGAATTTTGCATCTGCGTTTCCAGTCTACAGCCCGAGACAAATGATATGCTTTCACTGATTATTTCGCTTGGATTTTGGGGATTTGTTATCACTTGCTGGGTGGCGGTACGGGCCCGAAATTTGATTCCATCTTTCATGTACTGGATGACGTCAATTTTCGGCTTGGGATGGGGAATAGGAGGACTAATTTTTCTTACAACATTTTCAAGGAAAAATGTAGGCGTTCGGAACATACTCAGACGGTGGCATCGTCAGATTAGAGAGGTGTATTTCCATACGTGGGTAAGCAAGACTACAAAACCATTGCGTGTTTTGGAACGGATGACGACCTCAGCTCGGCCACTCACTTTTGTCTATAAACCAATTTGTACCATACACCGCTCCTTTCCAATTGAAATGTATCAGAATGCGGTGGATCGGTTGCTTGAAGCCGTAATTTTGATTTAAGCTTGTCTCTTCAAAATGGTTAGTTTTTTGGCGGCCGTCGCCAACGCTCCCTGCATTCCATTTACCCAACAATTAAGATATTGCACCGATTCAGGGCGTCAAATTTTCAGGAAAAAAATAAGGATTCGCTGAAAATGACATCAATTTGTACTCACCGTTCTTTCTGAACGATTGACGATGAACATTAATAACATATTTTGTTTCTGTGTGTTTCTTCTCCAAATTCAGTCCTTCAAAATATTGATTGATTTTTGTTGGAAAAAGCAAACAAGCACATCAAATAAATATCCTTTTGATACGCAATACCATAACCATTAGTAATATGTCCTTTCTAGTTTGTGGATTTTATTTAAAAGGATTTCTGTGTTGGATAAATATCCATGAGCGAAAATGTTAAAATGCGGACATTAAAATTTAATTCGATTTAAAATGGTTAAACCTATTATATGATTGATATAAACTTCCTAAGCATTTTTGGTTTAGTTTGACAAGAATCAAATATTCTCGTACTTTTTGGTTTGTTGGAATAAGTTTGATAGCATATCTTCTGATGTTTCAATTTCAGTACACATTTCCAAGTACATGCAGTCCCATGCTTTGTTGAAAATTAAGTTCATGAACACTTTGAATTTGCATGCACAAAAATTACCAACACACGTATGTAAATCGTTTTAAAAAGCAATACTATTAGTAAGACTTCCGTATTGGACATGATATTGGTATTTAAACCATTTCCCTGATAGATAAAATATCGACTATAAAAAATTTAAAATGTTGAATATAAAACTGAATTTTATAAGAAATGTTTAAACATATCGTATAATTTTAGATTGCTTCTCAGTTACTTAGGCATAAATTTAATATTGCTCCTTAATTTAAATTATCAATGATATCATCTATTTTTATGAACGTAAAGGCTCGTATGGAATAAGCTTTTCAGCAGTTGGATTAACATTGACTTTTGTTATAACACATTTTACTTCTGCCTGGAGACAGTTCGCTTGAAATACGTTGAGCTAGTAACATACAATTATTATTCAAATTCTTCCATCATTCATCTAAAATACGCATAAAAGACGGTTCAACACAAGCAACCTTGCAAACATGTTTAGCAAGCGACTCTACAAGATGATGGCCTTCATCATCAATTTCGGAAGCAAGTGCGGTGCATTTCGGTTTGAGTTTGACAGAAATCAAATCCAATTGTTTCGTACCAACAATCCTCGCACTCTTCAGTATGTCCGCATAAATCTGATTGCATCACTGGGAATGTTTTCAGCAGCTTTTGCCATAGCAATCAACAAGCTCTTGTCCCAAGATTTCAACAGCGCAATAGTCACAATATTCTACACCATTTGTACTTTCATTTACTGTGTTGTCTACCTAATTCCACGTTTGTTCCAGCGAAACATACTTATATTCGTTAACGGTGTTCTTGGATATAGTAAATTCCTTCACAGTAAGTGGCTAACGAAATATTAAACTTAGTAATGACTCTTTCAAATTTAATATGAATGTTTTTATTCCAGGATCGTATATGCCCAAATTTAAAGAGGAAAAAGATATCCTGAATTGGATTCTAGACGTAGCTCTACTTTTCATGACATGCGCTTGTTTCTTCATCGCATTCATTTCCTGCCTTCTATGTCTCTACGAACCTCGCTATGCGCTGTTCATGGCTCAGATGGTACCAGAAAAATACTACTCATATTTTCCAATGGGATTCTCCACGGCAATATTCCACGGCTATTTGTTCCTCATATTTCAATTCAGCGTCACTTCCATCGCCTGCGGTGCCGTCATGTATCTATTCTTGCTTTCCACAATTTTGACCAAAGAATTTGAAGTGAAGTCAAAAGTTCTCTACCGAACGTGTGACGCATTCCGTGAACCTCATAACTTGAAATTATGCTTTCGAGGATTTCAGATTCTGAATGAAAACGCAATGTGTTTCCTGGGGCCGTTTATTACAGCATTTCATTACTTATTTTGTATTCTGCCTGTGTTTTGTAACGTCGTGCTACTTCGGCACTGGGAAGAAATACAGTTTATCCTGAAGGCTGCAATAATTATTAGTTATGCAGGCTTCTTTACGTTTTGGATGTTTGTCCTTCAGATTGGAAAGTATTTATGGATTCGACAGACCAAAACGTTTGACTCTTGGAGGAAGCATGACTGGGATGGATACACTTGGAAGGGGAAATCGATGCGAAAGTTTCAGAAGAGCTGTAGGTTAGTTTTAATGGGACATGGTAAGGTATTTGTTATTGGGAGAATGACACAGTTTACATATGTTAAAACGGTTATTGTTTTGACTTGCAAAGCGCTGATTGGTAGCAAAAAATGAGTGTATAAATTTAAGATTTTTTAAAAAGATATTTCGAAATGATTCTTTGAATATCTTTAATTTGATTTCCAACAACAAATGGCTGTATTTACACTTCACATTGATTTAGCAAACATGACATTATAAACAGTAGCATATTACACATTTAAAGAAGTAGTTACAAATTTACAAGTTTAATGATGGTGATTCAAAAACACTGGAGATGAATATATTTTCAAGCAAACCAAATAATTCAATCAATGTTTACTGAAACAACGTTTGTTCAATAAACTACCCATCCCTTGAAATTGGATTCAATATGACCGGTCATCACACACAAGGTTACCAATAGAAGAAATTCAACATCAAGGTGTGGAAGTCGTTTACCTGATGACGTATAAATTCTGCGACAGCAGTTGTACGGAATCACGGCGTTAAACAATGCGCGATGTTTTACGAAACAAATTTTTTGCTACCCAACAAGCAACAACTCTTCAAATAGCTCTAACCGTTTTTGTAGTTGTGCCGAGACTCCTTAAACTACAAACATGCGGTTATTCAACTTATTCAATTTAATTACCTAATTTAATGCAAAATAAAGATAATTAGCATGTTACATGCAAGTTTTATAATTTTACGTAACATTATGTTTACGTTAAAGCATTTCGGCATTAACATTAAAACATTAATCAGTTTTCAACACTTTTCTATCAAATTGTAATAGGCACACCTTCAGGCCCGTAACAGGTCCGGGGGTGGCCTGGAGCAGCATTTTGAGTACGGCCGATTTAAAAATAACTCCTTTACTTGTAATAATCTTATTTCTGTTAATTAGAGGCCCTGATGAAGAATCTTCAAAACCTAGACGAATAAATTAATTTTTATAACTACAATCCCTTGCAAATTTCCACTGTTATAACTCCTTTATACCAATCGTTTTTGTACATATTGATAATTAACATATATTGATATAATACAGACTTCTGTCTATCAAATAAAAAAATATTTACCTTTCCTTCGGATACAAAATAAGTTCAAACGTGTTTAAACTTTAAACGGCATATTTCTTGGAGGGATTGCATATATGCGGTACAACATTACATCCATGGGGCACAATGGGAATGCAGGTGTATTGCTACGTTCCATGATTGTGACGAAATATTTCATTTTATTCGTTTAATAACCGAACATGAGTTTCTCGAGTAGGTTTTAAAGTTTGTAACTTTACATGCGAGTATACATGTGTTTTTGAAAATGTTTACTCACAGTAGAACACGCTTCGTCATAAAAATTTGAATGGTAAAATTGTGTGTTATATAATGTAGAGAACTAAGTTAGCAATTCAATAGTACTAGTTTCCGGTCAGTTTTTCAGATTTTAATTGAATTTTGAGTTGGTCGAAAACTATTGCTCAAATTCAACACACACTCATGGTGGATTACAATTTAACGGTGACTTACAACTCATTCTAAACCGTAAATTTAGTCGGCGATGATGTCGACTAGTGTGGTTGTAAAAATCAATACGCTTACGCAATATTGATTGGACTTGCTGTGTTAAAGAGGTATTTAAGCGAGGGAAATTGCCACCCACAAATTGTGAAGGCGGGGTAACTCCGAAGTGTTTGGACCGATTGAAGCGAAACATATGTCATCTGAAAGCGCTCACCGACCGTAACAAAACTAGTGGTATGAACAGCACTACCAATTACTACTTTAAATACGAATTTAAGACAGACATCACGTAAGTAACTTGACGTTTTGTTTGTACCTGTAACTGGACAGTCCACGTTAATGGAAGTTAAGTATTCAGTGTAGACTTCTTAGAAATATCGTCTAGAAACAGCCGGAACGATTAACAACACATTTTTGTAATGTTATTGGAAACTGATAACCTCAATCATGAGCTTCAAATCTAATGGCGATATCCAAAAGTTCAAATTTTGCTTCTTTACCTAACCAAGTTGGTGTCTTTTGAATATGTTGAAACGAAACGAATGCCATGTTCTGGAATTTGATTTGCCCAAATTTTTCCTCTGGTGGCAATATAACGGAACAATGTAACATGGTTTTTTAAGACATCATGTGAAAAGAAAATATTGGCTCCTTTCATTCAGATTGGAAACATACTGCATATCGAAGAACCAATTCATACGGAACCGTACCGTAGAATTATGTCAGGCCGTACAGCATAATTATGTCAGGCCGTACCGTTGAATTATGCCAGACCTTACCGTAGAATTATGTCAGGCCGTACAGTAAAATTTTGCTGCGGTGACGGGGTGGCCCCCTGATGGGGGTGGCCTGGAGCGGTCGCTCCACCTCGCTCCACCTTTGGTACGGCCCTGCACACCTTGCATTTCTCTCATCACTTGATCTGTTGCACCATTGTATCGAGTCAAAGTGTCTACGAGTAATCTAAGTGGTAATAAATACTGCAGAGGTGGCTGAAAACATAGATGACGTCTAAGTTTACATTTTGACACCGTAGGGTTACAAATTGAACCAGTTTCTCATGCAAGTGACATTCATAATTTTTTTCCAATTTTAATCTCATATACATCTTCCTAGCTCAGATAAGTGATAATTGTCAAGTTTTTGTATATTGTATATATGTCAATATTTAGTACGCACTTAGGTATTATAAAAAATGCTGAGTATTACCAGTTCTAAGGTTTCCAATGAACAATTTCCATGCCGCTGTCAATGTAATATGTAGCAGAACGTGTCCATCTAGCAGTGAGAATTACATCTGAAAACTGAAAAAAAACTGCGGCATGCTCGTGTGCATTTATACGTACGTAAGAGTGATATTCGTTCTAATAAAATGATGAATATGCTTTACGTTTGTGTTGTCATAGTAGGCGATAAAAATTGTCACATTTGAATTACATATAATCTTGGTAACACAAAGCACCAATTGGTCCTTGAAAACACTTGTGCGTCTGCTACAAAGTAAGCATCCCTGACAAAGCACAAGTGCAAACGAGATTTTCGCAGCGAATTCATCATAACTACGTCATCAAGTAAATCCACACATAGAAAAAGTAGCATGAAAATCATGAAGCAGATGCGAATGAGTGACGCAAACTAACTATTCTAGCACACTGTTTGCATCATCCTTCAATTTCATCCAATAGCAATTTAATGAAATACGGAACCATTACGTACATTTATTAAACACCACCGTATTTCAGCAGCATTGCCAACTACAGCCGTTCATGAAACCTTGAAGTTTGTTTTAGTATGCCAAATATTTGTACAGCGCAGCATATTTAATTCAAAGTAAATATTGTATATTTCGTAACCCATAATTTGTGTGAATTTGCAGAGCAGATTTGCACAGTCTATAATTCACTAGAAGTATCTCGACATTCTCATTGCTACTATTGTATCATGTCTCGCCTCATAAGGCCAGGATTATCTATCGTTATAATTTTATACACTTTACTATGTATTCTGGTATTATTAATTGTTGTAAATTTCTACGCAAACGTGAACAAATCAAATTTACATAGCAAATGTGGCGGCACCGAAAAAGAATTAATTAGCCATCTGAGGGCAAACCATTTGTTTCCTTATGATCCCGATTTACCCACCAACTACAGTTTATGGGCGCCACGCCTTGGAAATCCGAAGCAGAGCATGTCTCGCTTCATTATCGACAGACTGAAATACAAGGTAAGCATTTTAATAAAAAAGTGAGCTTTAAGAAACTGAAACTTGTAAAAAGTATTGAATTTTTTAATCAGATGGAAGGATTTTTCATTGAATGCGGCGGATTTGATGGAGTCTCACTTTCCAACACTCTCCTTCTCGAACAAAATTATAATTGGACTGGACTTCTCGTCGAAGCGGATCCTATTCCGCAAGCTGTTCTCAAATCACGAAACCGACGCGCTTGGATATCAGATGTATGCTTATCGCCGTCAGCCACTCCAATGAATATCACAATGACCATTGCGCCAGGCCCCGCATGGAATGCAGAAAGTCATATCGAAAATGAGGTTTTAGGAAACTCTACGGCTGGACACGGAAAATTTGATGTGGAGTGCTATCCACTTTCAATGCTCTTGGATGCCATTGGAGTGGATTATGTGGACTACATGAGTCTGGATGTGGAGGGAGTTGAGCTTGATATTCTGAAAACTATTCCATTTCATCGCATCAAAATCCAAGTAGGGGTGAAGAGTTGAGAATTTTTGAAAACAAAATTCAGAGTTTAAATGAAATTTTTAATTTTGGTTGCATTTTTTGGTTTTATTTAGATACTCAATGTGGAAGTTCGACCAGGAAACAGGAAAGCAATTCAATCTTACATGGAAAGTGTCGGCTTCCAAAAGATTTTTGAGCTAGTCGACTTGTCTGAATCTATGCATGATGATGTATACGAATTTGTTGATCGAGTATAATATTCGGAGCGTCCTTTCCAGACACTTTTTCGGTAGGAAAGTATGTACTTCAGGTGCACGAAAAAAGCTGATTATATTAATGAATTGTGCTATTAATTTTAATTGGATTTGAACCGCGATCTAGAAAAAAATACTAACCACTATTATTATTTAAGATAATCATGTTTCTAAATTGTAATTTATTTTCAGCATTTGATTTTGAGCCTACATTTGTGGTAGCATTTTCTTAATCGAATTGAACAGAAAGCAATTTCCGGAATAGTGGATTATGAAATAAATAAACCAGAGAATACAAGTTTTTAATTTGCAATGTAATGGATTGTAAATAACAGAGCGAAAATGTTCTTTGCAACCGATCATTATTGTTCACATAGTTGCGAAAGCAACATGACTTATTAAAATATATTAAATAGTATTGTGTATTTCCAATAACTCTCTTCCTAACCAAAAAATGTAAGCAGTTGGAATGTGGTTAGCGAAATATCAGTATTATATTTCAGCGGTATCTTACTTCACAGTGCACGGTATCTAATATTCCAGCAGTACCAATAAAGAAGCATACTTTGCCAAGGGATCGCACAAAAACGAAAATACCACATTCAAAAAACCGATTTTCACACACAATCCTTCTACATGTCCATCCATGGCTAACAGAAGCGCCGTAACACCGCTTATCCTTCAAGCAATACAGATCTACAGAAAATTCTACGGCCATGTTTATCCTTTAATTGGCGACGTACAACTTGACCAGAGAAACAAGGCGCGAATAAAGCACCACAAGATTCAAGACAACTGGATTCAGTTTCCTGGAGAAATGGCATTCTTCATTATCGGCACCTTGATGATACTGGGAACAGGCTATGAGCTAACATTTAAATTGTACCGACCAGACGACACTGTTGTGTCATGTTAATATTTTTGAAGTCATCATCTGCTCCATCTGTTCCATCTGCCTCTTGCTAACCGTCCCATTACTCATTACTCTGAGGGAATGCACACAAATTTTCCCTACAATCGACGACTTTCTGGAGCATGGTCTTCGTCTTGGTAAGTAGTTTGCCCAAATCGCCAAGTATCCATCCATGGATTGGTCACGTATCCATTATATATTTTAAAATTCTTAGTGGTTCGAATTATATTTCCCTGGCAGAAACCGACTTGGTTGTAACCGATCGGGAAGTCGCAGGCTATTTGCTGAATTATCTAATAATTGGAATGACAATATTCGTACTACCGCTGCCATTCAATGTAACGGTTCTAGGAATCAGTCGGATACAGATTCTTATTCGAGAAATCATGCTTCCCACTATGAACAGCGTCACCGCCTTTCAAATAATTATCACCATGCTTGTCACTCTGCTATGTTTGATGATCGAATTTTACATGTTTTTCAAGTTTCTGTTCCTCATGCTGCTTTATTTGGTTATGAGCGCAACGCAATTAAAAAACAACATGCAAACTTTAGTAATTCGAGACAACATATCCGATGATCACTTATATGCAATTTATCAAATTGCGCGAATCTACGTCGGCTTTTACAGCGGCGTTTCTTGGATGTACTTGAATTGCGCTTTTCCTTCTCAAAATTGCCGCGCTGTCGTGTCAATACAGTTTGGATCTTGTGACCAAGATGATGAATCGGTATCATGGGTACAATCGTTTGCGTAGAAATTACTGGAATACGTTGAGGTGGCGCGCTCTGAACAGAAAGTTTCGATAAAGTATGGAAGTCACTTTGAGGTCAGCCAGGATGCAATTAATTATTACATTAACATTTTAAATACAAATGTTACAAATGCAGTTCTTCTGATCATACCGTAAAAATAACAGAACCCAAACTAATTAGCATGCGTCCTGATTTTGCGGAATGTTGTCGGTAAATCAATTACTGGCCTTGAAGCAGTATGTATAAGATATGATGGATTAATTGAAAATTGTTTTCAGTTCTCCATGACAAATTTAGTTTATACACCATTATTAGTTACATACTATATAATTATACAGCAAATACCTAGGTATATTAATCTACAATTCCATAGCACTACCTATTTTGAAAATAAAAACACATCAATTATTCTTTAAATACAAAACTGTGGAACGACCTGAAGAGTGCGAGTATTTTTGGTACGGAGTAATTGGATTTGGTTCCTGTCAAACTCAAACGGAAATACTTTGCTTTGCTTCCAAAATTCATGATGTGGGACATCATCTTGTACAATCGATTTATAAATAAAACTATAAATAAATAAAAGACACTACCTATATATAAAACGATTTTTTTATATTGGCTGGTCAGCATGTTTCCATCAAAATTCCATCAGTAATTTAAGGCACTGAATTTCTCACCAAACAGCGGATACTTTATCGTCAAATATTTTATTCATGTAAATAGTAGAGCTAGAGACAATTATCGAGTATACTGCGTTTGCATCATTTTGCACTTGCTGTTAGACTTCCACACTTGACGAAAACTAACATCAGGACATAACATATTAAATTACTCTTAACACCATGATAATACAATCATGCTTTCCATCAGTATCATTAAATAAGGAACTAGCCCAGTATTTTAAAACTACTACAAGCTCAGAACATAACGACGGCCTCAGCCAACCGATCTAAGGCATTCTGCAGCAGGTCAATTGGAAAGGATGGGTGTATGGAACAAATTGGTTTATATGCAAAGGTTAGTGGTCGAGCTGAGGCCGCCGTCCTTTGCAAAACACGCAATGATTTTATCTCGCTGTTTATCCACGTACCGAGACAAACCAGCCTTGTCTGATGCTGCCACTTTCTGAGAATGTTCCGCACCGCCAAATTTTTCCGTGAGAATGTTGTCAAAAAAATCAAGCCTCCTGTTCCCCATCCCAAGCCAAAGACTGACGTCATCGTGTACATGAAAAAGGGAATCAAATTTCGAGCCCGTACTGCAACCCAGCAAGTAAGAACAAAACCCCAAAATCCGAGCGAAATAACTAGTGACAGCAAATCATTACCCACGGGTAGTATGCTGGACAAGGAAATACAAAGTTCAAAATAAGACGTCAGCATTTTTGAGCCGTGTTGAACATCCTCAGTAATACCAATTATCCTGAAATGATGAAAATATTTTCCCAATCGATTGAGAGCGATACGTGCCAAGAGAGCAAGAAATGTGGCCGACCTAGTGCACTCAAAGCCGGCAAGAACAGTTATGAACCGAAACATATAACACAACAAAATAGCCATGTTTGAGCGGTCGTACGATTGCTCAAAGAAATCCTCAAAAACAAAATAAAATGGGTCAAAAGGAACGTAGAGGGACAAGACGACAATAACAAATGGCATGATCTGACACCAGGCAAGTGCACCAAAGAGGAAAGCGTCTATAAGCTTCTGGAAAGTATCCCTGTTTCTTGGAGGAATGTCTGGAAATAACAAATCACATTCAAATTATTACTACGCAAACTTTGGGATTAGCGGATTAGTATAACTCGTTGTTTTGTACCTTGAGAAAAACGGTCGTCAAATATGAGTAGTTGGTTAAATCCCTGAATCACTTCCCAGTTCCGCAAAATAGTGAGTGCGGCAACAGGTAAGCCAGCACATACCAAAAGCGCAATCCCGTGCAGTGCGCCAACACCAGGATTGTAGTTGGGTTTCGGCGCAACGAGAAAGTGTGAAGTAATGTTGTAAAAACTTGCCGCGGCAACCAACAAGGTGATCGTGAAGGAAATGGCAATCCACTACCAGGATCTGTATGAGCGCGAGATGGTCACCTGTGTGTGGTTTTCGTTCCAACGAAGCAACAACTCTGGCATATACTTGAATCCAAATTGCTGAAACTTGAACAACAGCATTTCTGTCCGAGTCAGCATGTTGGGTGATGTTTTAATCTTGTAAGCTTGTAACGTTCTAATAAAAGGCTACTTTATGAAATATGGTGCTGACAAACTTAACCTAATATTAATTTCTAACAACGACTTAAAAAATTGTTGCGGCTAAATTTTCGAGCGACAAATCGGCAGCATTTACACACGCCAGGAGGACATTCCAATGAATTGTGTTTTAACTGACTAGAAACTAGAGAACCATTAGAGTTATTTAACAGAATATTCGCTTCCGCCTTCTCGAAATTATGATTTATTTGCTTTAATAAAAAATAGATAATAATCTATCGCCTTCTGGAATTCATTTCCTGGCTAGAGTGCTATGCTTTCTTTCTAAATAAGCAATATCTTGTAACAAGGCAACAATTCCATTACATTTTTGATGGCATTTATATCAATACATTCTGGCATTCTATTACGCTAAAGAACGTGAATAATTAATAATATATCATTTCCTTGATTGTAAGTAATTTCGGGAAATGGAACGGATGGGTAAATTAAATATAAAATTTTTGACATGAACATCCGCGCAAATTCAAATTTTCAGCGTATTCCAGTAATTAAACCTCATGATGATAAAAATTGATTCCCAGTAGTAAGTTTGCCTTCGTATCTTATTTAATTTTGATTGTCTATTTAAATTATCAATCATATCATCTATTTTAGTGGGCACAAAGGCATCCATGGAATAATTGCTGTTCTTCCATCGCCCGATCCCAAGCAGGCATATATTCCAGAAGAGAAGAGAAAATGTGGCACTACAAATTCACACTGAGCTTCTCATTTTCCAAACAGTCTTCAAGCGACGGAATATTAATTTATAAGCTCAACAATTTAAATATCATATTTATGCTACATGAACTAACTATTGTAATGATAATCACATGTTATTGGTTCTAAAAATTAGTACATTTGGGCATAATAAATTGATCCCAAGATGAAATCATATGTTAAATGGTGTTGTTGGTGCTCCACCGACATTGTCATGTGCTTACACAGTGGACGTGACTAATTGCGCTTACAATCTCAACGTAGGATGATGTGTTATTACCTATTGCTTCGTCATTAAATCTTTATAATATTAAATATTCTAGGAAGTAGCATTTTCTGCTGCAATAAAAATACAATCTACTTTAGAATAACCGGAACTTCACTTCTTTTGGCATGGTTGATGATGAGATTGCTTGCTGATAGCCTCGTGAATTATTGAATACGATATACACGAGGCATCTATCAAAAAATTGCTGAGAAGATCTAAATGGAATACAAAAAATTATTTAATTCTTCCTCTGTATATATTGATACATGCCATGTTCCATCGGTCTTCCTGATTAAATATATTAATTATTTAGTCGATTTGGAAGCCATCCACTAAATATTAATTGTTTTTATCGATATTATAAATCACTTGTATTTATCGTCTGGAAGTGAGTTAAAAATTCAATTTCCTTACTAACTTTCTCTGTTAATCTTTTGCATTTTTATCCCAGGTTTCAGACTACATAGGTATACAGTTTCAGACAGATTTGAAATGACGCAAAGTGCGCCTTCACTGGTTCAGCAGACAGGAAGTATTTTTTCCTACTAATTTGAGATATTTTTTCCAAGAGTATTACAAGGCATACCGACATCACAGCTGAACGTCAAGTCCATGCGTAATAAATTCAGTTTAACAATTAGCCATTCGCTAGCTCCATAAGATAATCAGCAATAAAAAATGTTAGTAGACTGCGCATTATCCACCAGTATAGCAAGAAAGAGTGTCGAATAAAAGTTATAAGTTATCAGAAAGCAAACAATCACCAGCAATTTCCACAAGCTAAATTGCATAAACCAGTTGAAGAGATATAAATCGCAAATTCGATTGGATTAAACACCGCTGGATAATTGTTCATCAATCATCTCACTGACCTGAAAGATATATATTAAAACATATTAACTCGGTAACTAAAGTGATCATCTCTCGTTCACCCAGAATGTGGGCCTGCAATGCAATTTCCTTCCGCATCAACCGGGCAGTATCCGCCGGCTAACCTAACCTATCGTTGAGCACCGTCATTAGCGGGGACCCAAAAATAACACTAAATAGCCAATACTTTTGTCAAACATGTAATTATTCTTGCGTGGACGATGCTGATTCAATATTTATTAAGCAACGGGCCTGTTTAATATACAAAAATCCATCAAGTAAGGAAAATCATTAATATTATCTACTTTTTCGATTTACGTCTCCATTTCCCTGTAACATAAAATATTCATCAAAAAAATCACATGCTTAAAACTAAATTAAATTCAATATAGATTATTAATCCTATCGGTCTATTTGATCTAGATAAACTGAAAGTTAAATTTTAAATTATCTTCCATTTTTTTAGAATACGTAAGCGTCTAGCAATCTGCGTCTTGACTATTCTGAACATTACAAGTCAGGTTATCAGAACAACAGCCACCAACAACTGCCAGAAACAAAAGTCTACACCTAACTAAATAATTTCAAATTTCATAATTAAATCCTTCTAAAGTGATCAAATTCGACAAAAACCAGCACCCGCTTTGAACCATCGCCGTGTAGTTTTAAAAAACAAACCAGCATGCTCACTCCGACAGAAGTACATTTGTTTAATTTTCACCAATCTGGATACATATATATGCCAACTTTCCCAGCAGGTTTCAACAAAAGTCACAAAAAAGTAATCATTTCGCGCTCATGCAGAATCTGGTTCTGGTTTGCAATTTCCTTCACGCTCAACGTGCTGGTTGCCACGGCAAGTTTTTACAATATAATTTCGCACAGATTCATTTCGCCCAAACCTTACTATAATGTTGGCATTGCCGCACTCCACGGGATCGCTCTGTTAGCTTGCTCATATTTTCCGGTTGCCACGATACGCGTTTGGTGGAACTGTGAAGTTGTGGCAGGATTTAATCAACTCCTAACATGCGACCAACGTCTTTCTCAAATTCGAGGTGCCAAAAACAACAAATTTCAAATCGGTTAATCTGACATGCCTACTAATAAATTTCAATGTCATTTGTATTTTTACAAGAAATTCCACGCCGAAACGCAGATGCTTCTCAGAAGTTTATTGATTATTTTTTCCTTGGAGCTGTCTCGTGGTGTCATGCCGTGCCCTTCGCTATTCTAGTCACGTCATTATACCTGCCGTTTGACCCATTCTACTTTGTTTTCGAGGATATCTTTGCTCGTTCGTATAACCGGTCAAATATTGTTGTTCTGGGATGCTACATATTTCGATTTGTAACAGTTCTTGCCGGCTTTGAATGCGCGAGAGCAATTTCACTCTTGGGTATTCTTGGGCGCGTACTGCTCAATCGACTCGAAAGATGTATCGACCATTTCAAGATATTTCGGCTTACTCAAGACTACCAACTCAGCTCTAAAATATTGAACTCTTATTTGGAATTATACATTTGCTTTAGTAGCATCTTACCAGTGATAGAGGATTTGCTTTCCTTGATAATTTCTTTCGGATTTTGGGGTTTTGTTCTTACGTGCTGGGTTGCTGTACGGGCCCGAAATTTAATCCCATTTTTCATGTACTGGATGACGTCAGTTTTTGGCTTGGGATGGGGAGCGGGAGCACTACTTTTCATGACTACAGTTTCGCGGAAAAATCTTGCGGTTCGGGAAATACTCAGAAAGTGGCAGCATCAGACCAAGCAGATTCATTTGAGTACGTGGGGAAGTAGTGAGAAAAAGCTGGTGCGTGTTTTGCAAAGAATGTCCATCTCAGCTCGGCCTTTCACATTTGAATATAAACCAATCTGCGCCATACACCGGGCCTTTCCAATTGACATGTTGCAGAATGCATTGGATCGGTTGGCTGATTATGTCGTTATGTTCTGAGCTTGTAGTTTTAAAGTAGTGGGGTAGTTTCCTATTTAATGGCGTGGATGGAAAGCTTGATTGTATTATTATAGTGTTAAGAGTAATGTGGTTTGAAGAGAATATATTGGCAAGTGTGGAAGTATAACAGTAAGTACGAAAGCAACATCATCAATTATTAATCAAATGTTAGATAAAAAATTCATTATAAGAAAATAAAGCTAAAAGCATAACAAAATCGTGGATAGCATCTTCTGTAATATCCGTTCCAGTAATAAATCGGCCAACACATACATATATTCAATTTTACTTTTTATTTAAATTATCGATGATTTCATCTATTTTAATGAACGTAAAGGCTTGCGTGGAATATCGGTAATTCGAAATTTTCCAGTGATCACATTAACGTTGTATTTTATTATAACGCATTTTTGGGGTTACTTCCGCCTGAGGACAGCTCGCTGGAAGTACATTGAGCTATTAACTTAAAATAGTTA
This sequence comes from Sinella curviseta, assembly GCA_004115045.4. Lineage (NCBI taxonomy): Eukaryota > Metazoa > Arthropoda > Collembola > Entomobryomorpha > Entomobryidae > Sinella > Sinella curviseta. The sequence goes on along the minus strand of CM023201.3, from coordinate 5,240,967 downwards.
TTTAAATTAGTACATCATTCACTTCATCGTATCCATATTTCATTCGAAAGACGAATCAACAAAAAAGTTCTCCAACATGTTTAGCAAGCGACTCTACAACATGATGTCCTACATTATCAATTTAGGAAGCAAGTGCGGCGCATTTCTGTACGAGTTTGACAAGACACAAATCCAATTAATTCGTACCAAAAATCCTCGTAATCTTCAGCTTGTCGGAATTAATTTGATTGCATCACTTGGAATGTTTTCAGCAGCTTTTGCCATTGCACTCAACAACCTCTTGTCCCAAGATTTCAACAGCGCAATACTCACAATATTCTACACCATCTGTACTTTTATGTACTGTGTAGCTTACCTAATTCCGCATTTGGTCCAACAAAACATACTTATAGTCGTTAACGGCGTTCTTGGATATTCCAGATTCCTTGACGGTAAGTGTGTACCGAATATTAGCATATGCTATAACCTTGATAAATTTATTCCAAGTATATTTCCATTGCAGAAACATATATGCCAGGATTTAAACCAGGAAAACGATATTCTAAATTGGATACTGGTCGGAGCTCTACTTTTCATAACATGCGCTTGCTTCTTCATCGCATTCATTTCCTGCATTCTCGGTCTCTACGAGCATCGTTTTGCACTGTACATGGCTCAGCTTGTACCCATAAGATATTACTGCTACTTTTCGATAGGACTCGCCACTGCAATATTACATGGCTACCAGTTCCTCATATTCCAATTCAGTGTCGCATGTATCGTCTGCGGCGCAATTATGTATCTCTTCCTGCTCTCCATGATTTTGACCAAAGAGTTTCAAGTGAAATCCAAAATTCCCTACCGGACTTCTGATAAAATCCGTGAACCTCATAATGTGAAATTATGTTTCCGAGGATTCCAGATTCTCAACGAGAATGCAATGTGTTTTCTTGGACCTTTTATTACAGCGTTCCATTACTTGTTCTGCGTTCTGCCCGTGTCTTGTAATGTGGTGCTATTTCGGCACTGGGCCGAAATTCAAGTTATACTGAAGGCGGCAATAATTATAAGCTATGTGGGCTTCTTTACATTATGGATGTTTGTCCTTCAGATTGGAAGGCATTTGTGGATTCGGCAGACGAAAACGTTTGACTCTTGGAGGAAACATGACTGGGATGGATACACTTGGAAGGGAAAATCGATGCGAAAGTTTCAAAAGAGTTGCAGGTTAATTTTAATGGGGTATGGTAAGGTATTTCTTATTGGGAGAATGACGCAGTTTACATATGTTAAAACGGTAATTGTTTTAACTTGCAAAGTGCTGATTGCTGGTAACAAATGAGTGTGGTAAATTTAAATTAATTCTTAGAATTGATTTAATTTGAAGTCAAGCATCAAATGGTTGTGTTTATGTAAACTCTATGTTCGCATAAATTTATGCACCTGACATTGTTTTTACAGATGCTCCACCTGTAGTTTTTCTGTGCGGCGTACTAATAAAACCGGTTGCTCGAATAACCTTTGTATTAGGGGTTTTCCATAACGCTTCAATTTATCGTTTGTTTGTTCATTTGCTTCATTTATTTAATGTATATACATATATGTTTACTTTACGGCTCTGTAGTAAGTAGTTCAATACTTCATAGTTTTAATATCAATTGGGTGCTTCGTCCAAGCAATTCCAATTGCACTCCTCAAGTAATATATACATTCCTTAATTAGTATATGTAAAGTAAATGGAAATATAAATTATGAATAAGTGTTATTAATACGAACATGGAATGTCACATTTTGTGTAGTAAACTGGAAATGCATTTGAAGGTGATATATGATTGTTTATAGTTGTATAATTATTAAGATAAGAATTCAAATGCAATGGAATAATTGTTTAGCATGATAACCGTAGTAGTTTCAGGGAAATTGTGGTCGCGAATCATTAATTAAAATTTTAAAGAGAGTCCAAGGAGTTATTCCCGATTTCTAGAAACCGGTTGGCTGTTTCCGCTATGAATGATGAATTTCTCCATAATTTGTGTTGAACGAAACTTCGCTACCCGTTTAATCGAGAAACGGATAGCAACAGTAGCAAATTGCACATCTTGTTTAAAACTCAATACAAATTTATAAATTTGATGCGGATGATAAGAAAACTAATCAGATGAAAAACTTTTCGAGCAAACCTATATTCCTCAACGTTTGGATAGAAATCTTCCCGGCTGACTGAATTGAACTTTTTAGCCATTCTCCCTACTTTATTTCAAGGCAACCAAACTGAAAGTCGGGCTAAATACCTACTGACCTTCAAATTTTGAAGCAGTAGCTGTTCCCAAACATGGCGTTGAACAATTTATGATGTTTTATGAGACAACTGTTTCCTAGCGGACAATTATTTTCAAGCTTAGAGAAGTGACAACTGTTAAACAAAGGTTTGTATATCTGTACACTATTTCTGTCATTAGGTATTTACAAACAAAGCTGAGAATTACAAATTACAAGGTCCTCATAGAACAATTTTCATACTACTAGTGCGAATTACAACTCGAAACTGAAGTATTTAGCTCTCCTCCCTTTGAAATTGCAATCTTGGCATATTAGAATCATCAGTTTTCTTTAATGCGTTACGTGTAAAAGTAATTACGTGCTATATGACAACTCATTAGACGTATATGCGTCAATCATGTCTGCATCAGGCATCCTGAATATTTAAATTACGTCAAATCTCATGGATTAATGCTCGCGTGCATTTATTTGTACGTAATGGTGATACTCCTCTGTTCATATAAACTGGTGAAACTAGACACTTTGACCTTGAAAACACTTGCTACAAAGTAAACATACCTGACCAAGCACAAGTAAACACAAGCTTTGCGCCGTGAATTTATCAGAACTTTTAGCCATTAAGTACATTCATATGCAGACAAAAGGAACATGCCCACACCAAATGTGAATGAATGACGCGCATTCAGCATTCTAGCAGATCACACCTCAATTGTGACCCATTACAGTTACGTTGAAAATGGCAAAATGAAGCTATTACGTATTTTATTATACACAGCTTGATTTCCACAACATTGATAATGGCAAAACGCACACATTCATGTAAACTTGATTCGTGTATGAGTATATCAAATATTTACACAGCTAAGCCTATATCGTTCAGTGCAAATATTGGCATATTTTGTAATCGCGTATATTGGCGAATTTGTAAAGCAGCATCGCACAATCAATTTTAATCTATCACTGGAACTATCTACTCCTCTTGAAAAATACTCCAGTCTACTACCGTATCATGTCTCGTCTGACAAGACCAGTATTATCTGCCGTAACCATTTTATACACTTTATTATGCATTCTAATTTTATTAGTCATAACAAGTTTCTATGCCAACGTGAACAAATCAAAGTTTCATAGCAAATGTAGTGGCACCAATAAAGAATTAATTACTCATTTGAGAACAAATCATCTGTTTCCTTATGATCCCGATTTACCCAGTAATTACAGTTTGTGGGCTCCACGGCTGGGAAATCCGAAGCAGAGCATGTCACGCTTCATTATCGACAGACTGAAATATAGGGTAAGTATTTCAATATCAGAATTAACATAATGAAACTGATAATTGTGAAGCTTAATCAGCTATTTCATCAGACAGGTGGATTTTTCATTGAATGTGGCGGATTTGATGGAGTATCGCTATCCAACACTCTCCTCCTCGAGCAAAATTATAATTGGACTGGACTCTTGGTCGAAGCGGATCCTATTCCACAATCAGTTCTGAAATCACGAAACCGACGCGCTTGGATATCAGACGTGTGCTTATCGCCGTCAGCCACTCCAATGAATATCACAATGACCATTGCGCCAGGCCCCGCATGGAATGCTGAAAGTCATATCGAAAACGAAATATTGGGGAACTCGACTGCCGGACACGGAAAATTTGATGTTGAGTGCTATCCACTTTCAATGCTTCTGGAAGCTATTGGGGTGGATTATGTGGATTATATGAGTCTGGATGTGGAGGGCGTTGAGCTTGATATTCTGAAAACTATTCCATTTCATCGTATCAAAATCAAAGTAGGAGTACATAGTTCACATTTAAAAAAGAAATTAAGGGTTTAAATTAAATTTTTAATTTGGTTTTCATTTTTTTGGTTACACTTAGATACTCAATGTGGAAGTTCGACCTGGAAACAGGAAAGCAATTCAATCTTACATGGAAAGTGTCGGCTTCCAAAAGATTTTTGAGCTAGTCGACTTGTCCGAATCCATGCATGATGATGTATACGAATTTGTTGATCGCGCATAATATTCGGAGAATCCTTTTCAGATAATTTCTCTGCTCAAAAATATGGATTTGAGAAAAGCTTATTATATTAATTAATTGTACGATTAGTTTTAATTGGATTTATACCGAGACTTATAAAACAATATTATCCACTACTATTATTTAAGAAAACATGTTTTTAAAATGTAATTTGTTCTGGACATTTGATTTTGTACCTACATTTGTAATTGCGTTTTCTGAATCGAATTGAACAGAAAGAAATCACCGGAACAGTAGATTATGAAATAAATCATTCAAGAGAATACAAGTTTTTAATTTGCAATGTAATGAATTGTAAATAACAGTGCGAAAATGTCTTTGGCACCCATCATTAATGAATCGATTCAACGTAGCAATTAAATTTCCGGAAAGTGTCGATAGCAACAATTGCCCGTGGTATCAATTTCACATCAATTTTGTCAGTCTAACAAGCGTCAACTTGCAAAATTGAAAATTTAGAAGTATGTCCTAACAGAATTGAAGGAATTCCAATTATACTTCTACAATTCAACTAATGAAGAATAATTATATTGATGGTTTGGTATTAAAAATTATTATCCACTCTACGCATGGTTTATTTTCAGGTCATTTGGCACACCCAAAAAAATTATTTAACACAAGTTCATTTCGTTTAGGTATATATGATTGCTAATCTTATAAATACTGGTTTCTTCTTCGTGGCTCACATCACAACATCATGAAATTAAAAATCCTCATTAACGATGATTAACCTATGATAAAATAATTATTCAAAATGTGGCTGAACACCTTGATGACGTTAAAGTTTCCATGTTGACGATAAAGAAATATAAATGGAATTAGTTTCAAATCAAGGTGACGCTCATGATTAATTTATAAATTGGATTTCATACTGTCATTCTTATTGGTTTACTGGCAAAATAATTGTTAAATTAGCATTTAGTATATCCTTATAATGTGAAATCCCAATTTGGTGTTATCAGAAAGTTGCTAATAAGCACACAATAAGTTCCTTTATAATAAATTACAAGTAAAATAATTACACGAGTGCTATCCACTTGCAATACTCGTGGATGCCATGAAAGTGGATTACGTTGATTTTACGAATCTGCAAGTGGAGGGAGTTGATCTGAACATTATAAAAACCATTTCATTGCATCGCATTAAAACTCAGGTAGAATTAATTGGGTCACATGTTCAATCCATATATTTAATTCACACACAGTTACGAATTAAAAATGCATGTTTTATTGTATTTCGATACTCATTGTGGAAGTTAGACCTGGAAACAGGAGAGCAATTCGAAGGTATATGGAAAGTGTCGACTTTCAGAAGATATTTGTGCTCGTCGACTTATCTGAATCCATGCATGACGACGTGTACAAATTTGTCGGTTGTGTATTATATTCGCCGGAACGACAGCATGTAATTTTCCGACTATAAAATGTTTATGCCGTGACATAAACAAGAAAAGTTTATTGCATTAATAAATTACACGCATTTATTAACGTTAATCGGAGTTCTCTGGCATCAGCTTTTAAAATTTCTCAATTTATTTTCCTGCATTCAATTTCACTCATGTTGTCATGTTCAAGAATTAACCATCAACATTCAGTCCGAAAGGCGTAAGAAGAAATACGATTCCAATTATTTGGGCAGCGATTTTTAGATTGTAACTTTTAGTGCAAATTGGATTCTGTTGATTGGTCATATACAACATATGCCATGTAAAACCGACTTCCTCGTATCGTCACGCAAACGCCAATTACATTTTAATGAACAGTTTGTAAGATATTGCCCTATTGTGTGACGTTTTTACACGTCACAAGTCTTAATACGACCATGGCGTACCGCTAGGATTATAATTGAGACTCTAAAGAATTTAAAATGCTACAAATTATAGAAGAAGAAAAATTGTATTTTCGTAATCAAGTTGAACTGAATACAATTTCCGTAAAGTGGGTTAAAAGATAAATCAATCTACAAAGTACAAGTTTTTAATTTGTGATGTGATGGACTTTTAAACAAATGAAAATATATTGCTTGGAACCTACCATTAAGGAATCGACGCCACTTACGACTTAAATTTCTGGAAAGTGTCGATAACAGTGATATATTGCGTCAAGTTCACGTACATTTTATTGTTCTGGGAAGGACAAAATGTTTATAAAATTGAAATCGTGAAAGGTAATTGATGCCGGGAGTCGATTAATTGATGGTAGGTACAGACAAATTACCTACCTTATATAGGTAAATTTAAAAAAAGGACAATCACGTGCGATCCATTACAAGTCTCATAATTGGTTTATGCGAAATATAGGTTATTATTAGATTTTGCGTAACAAAAATGTACGGAAATTATCAAAATAAAAAAATTTAATATACTCAGAAATATCCCTCAGTCGAACCAGAACAATTACATGCTGTTGTGGCGTGGTAAGCATACAAAACTGATTATCGCGTAGTCCAAAAATATATGTTTGAATGGCTAACAAAAGCGAGGTAACACCGCTTATCCTTCAAGCAATACAGATCTACAAAAAATTATACGATCATGTTCCTCCGTTATTTGGTGACGTGCAACTTGACGACCAAAACAAGGTGCGAATAAAGCACTACAAGATTCGAGACAACTTGATTCGGCTACCTGGAGAATTGGCTTTTTTGACTATCGGCGCACTAATGATACTAGGAACCGGCTATGTTTTAACAGCAAAATTGTATCGACCAGTCACGTTAACGTTTTTGAAGCAATGATATGGTCCATCTCTTGCGTTATCTGAGCGCCAAGCACTTAAAAAACCACATGCAGATTTTACTCATTGGAGACGACATCTGCGATGACCGCTTGTATGCAATCTATCAATCTGCGCGAATCTTGGTCTTTGTGCTTGAGAAACCCTTGTCCGAGATTGTGCAATATCTGGTGACGTGGAGTCAACTATTCCTTAGGTTCCGTGCCTGGGTGTTTATCCGATGCGAAGCCATTTTCCCCATTCTTATGATTGCAGTTTTATAGCCGCGTTTCTTGGAGGAACTTGCATTACGCTTTTTCTTCTCAAAATTAGGAACAAGTAGATGTTATCGTTATGTTTTAACTTTCCTCATATTCGAAACAACCAAAGCCAACAACTCGGAGTAAATCCAGCATCTACTCATAATTAAACCGTTTAACTTGGAAAGTAAAAGAACATCAATTATTCTGTAAATGCAAAACATTTGGACAACAAGCGGCGTCAGTTTTTCGACATAGCTGGACATTCCAAAGCATATTTTAAGCACGGGACAGGAACGAAGGCGCCGTACCATGTACGATCGATGTCTCCTTTTCAAATATACTTGTTTCCTCCCGAGCGATTTTTGCAAAATCCCTGTCATGACCAGCGTCAGAAAAAGTATGGTACGGTGATGGTAGTTGTACAGGCAGACTAGAATCTGCAGGCTTCGAAAATGAACCGTTTCTTTGTCCATTGCGGCCGTAATATCCATGCGCCCAGAGCATCTAATTACTCCTTCAGTGTTCCTGTTTGGAAACAAAAATCAATATTTACTAATGAAACCCCAAACGCAATTATTCTAACTATATTAATAAAATGAGTTTCGGTTTACTTTTGAATGTTGTGGTTGCTGAAATGCATAGACAGTATTCCGGTCAGCATATCCACAACAATGCATACCCCATGCATTGTGAACATTCCCCAAACTGCAAAATTTGACAATCTTGTTGTGCCGACGTAGAGTGCTTTTAAAAGTATATGGTTTCCATCCATCAACCCACCACCAACTTGCTCAAGCGTTACAAATAGCTGCAGAACATTAAGTGGCACTGACGGGAATAACGGCACAATGAGAGCAATGAACACGGGCAGAGTTCTGCTCACATGGCTAAACACTTGAAAGAATAGCTTTGCAATCTTCACTTTCAAGCTTGGCGGTTCCACGATGGATCCTGTTAAATTTCAAAAAAAATAATTAAAAATTGAAATGTAATTTTAAAGTTGTCGTAATTTCAAATGATTGTAAGCTCAAGTTACCTTGTGTGCAGCTGCGCTCAAGTTGGATTAGTGCGTTAAGAAACGCTGCAAATTCGTCCGGACAGCTCGCCCGAATCCGGTAATGTTCCCCAACTGCTGTGGATATGGACATCATGATGATATAGTAGTTTATTCCCAATGAATTGTCCGTCGACTTGGAACTGGTCATTGAGAGTTTAATTGTGTGACAGAGAAGCAGAATGCATATCAGGAGCAACAATGAGGAACGCATCTGAAATCCCCGTCTTGCCCAGCGGCGATTTGAAACCATCACTTTGTTGTTGTCATCACTGGGTATGAATAGTCGTCCAATGATTGCGGGTGCAGTTCCGTTGAGACGGATGTAAATGGAGAGGAAATGGTAGTGAAGAAACATTTTGCTGTCGTTGTACCAGATCTCTGTTACAATTCTGAACAAGCTTTAGAGGTGATTTGTTGTTACCGAGGCTCTATTTCCAGCTTTGTCGACAAACTATTTGTGTCGTTGTCCAGGTGCAAACTCTGCCTTCATCGTCCTTCTATTTCAACCGCTGGCGACGCTTTATTCCTGGCCTTTCCGGTAAGGTTATATATTTGCTTACGTGAATAAACACACAAACACACGACGTACCATCATGTTGACTTTTGGAACATGGTTAATAATTAAGTGCTAATACAGCCATATAGCGATCACTATCGGTCCTTGCTAGTCTTATGGAGAAGGATAACCTGAAACTGTTACCCGCTCGAAGGAATACGAAATAATAAATTGAAAACTAGCACAACATGGGCTATAATTAAAGCAGATGGTTACATTTGATTTATTATGCAAACAACAAATTCTGGTCAAAGATCGTAATAATATGATGGAAAGGTGAGAATAATTAGTCATAATATGCCAAAGGCAGTCTATCGCCAGTTCAATATTTACACAATCAGAAAAATTGTATATTTTGCAGAAACGTAGGCAGAGCTGAAGTAATTAGATAGGCATGTGTTGCCACCAACCTAATTCCGGGTGAGATAATTATCTGTTCGATATTATCCCTTCTGACCCATTCCGTGGAATAATTATTTACATAAGTGGCTAGTCCACATTTGGTAATAAGATTAGATATAACTATATATTCTTATGCACTAGGCAACAGTTCTTGATACATTTCTTCTTACACTTGAAGGAATCGTACATACACATGATGACGGCAGCCAATTCTATGTATGTCACAACCCCTTAATCTCCTAAATAGTATATGATGTTATATGGATGTTTGAAAACATTTTATTGTGTTATTCAAAGTTTTATTATCTTCACCGAGACTGCAATCGTGATGAAAAAACGCAATAGTGCACGCACGATTACAGTAGCACTGTTCTGGACATTGACATTGTTGTGAAAGTAGGTGAGGGAGAGGAGTAAAAATAAATGACTACCATACAGTATGTCCGCAATATCAATGGGTTCCTCAAATGGTACTTCCTATATGACAAATCACGAAAATCCATAACGACGTTGAAGGACAACGTTTGTAATTGATCTCGTACGTGTATGCGCTCAACATTAACCGCTTTCAAACTTTTTCACTTCAAGCACCAATTCGTTAGATAGGACAAAAATACCTATAACATAACACAGAGAACGTGAATTTATGTAGTTTTGTGAATATGTGAAATAATGGAAGGTCACACATTTTAAATTCAATTATCTGTATGAAGCATACACTGTGAAATTATGGAATTAAATAACTTCCTAAGGATAATTAAATATATGGTTTATTAATTATTCGCCATTTGTTTGTTGACTGACACTTGTTATTCGCTTAAAATAACATTCGATGACATATGTGATGCAATATCCATGATCACATCGCAAATACTTACTACACTTTTGATCACATTTATTCCAAGTGAATAATATGTTCACACTCTATCGTTGTTGCTTATGAAAATAACAATTCTCTTGGCTTATTGACTCAAACAAAAAATTAAGTATTGCATTCCACCAAATTATTATGATTAGAGTCACATGACTATGCTGAAATGAGTGCGTCCTTCTGGTCAAAATAAAGTTACCGAACAAATTACAAAGTCCGATGTACTCGTTTAGATTTTCATTACGAGTCGATACTTGATTACCTGGATATGGGACAAAGGGTAGTCTTGCCCAGCTCGAGAGTGTCCGACGCCGCATTTATAATCTCCTTCTAGAACAATAGCGATAATCTTTCGTAATACAATGGACAAGAAAGACAAAGGATTAGAGAAAATTTGTAGTTGCTTACGCCGTAAGTTCTCAATGGCGATTTTTCTCTCCAGCAAAGAAAATTAGGAATGACGAATGCAACAGTGATTCAATAATAACACGATAGTAATTCATAGATCCATACGAATTTACTCACACATCGTAGCTTACTCAACGCAAAATATGATCAAATTGTACGAGTGATTGTATTGTATGTACATATAGTTTCTGGACATCAAATTTGCAAACATGCTAATTAAAGACTAGTATTTGCTCTCGTCAGTAAATAAATCTCTTGAAATAGCCAAAAAATTACATGACTGGACCATTAGACTCATGTCAGTAGATACAGCTTTAACTGGGACATTGACTCAAATACGGTAAACATATAGTTTCACTCATGAATTTGACTACGTATTAAACATAAACGATATTTAAGAAATTAGCAAATAAATATATGAATCGCAATATAAAATGCTACCCAAATTTCAGTAAATATTATGGCAATTTGTATGGTAGAAACCCAATAAGACCATTATTGTAAATCATACTTTGTTACTTATGAATGTTTTAAATTCAATTTTATGTTGTAAAAATTCAGGCTTGTGTAATCACCCCATTTTTGTCAAGTGATTAGTGATTGTGATTAAATGAAGAATATTTTTTAAATAGTGATTGGTGATTAGTGATTAATGTCAATCCCAATCACTGGTGATTAGGTGATTAAATGCTTGAAAAAATGCAAGTTGGATTAGTTTGTTTGTTGTCTGTATATTTTGTTGTTGCATTCTTCATTTTCCTACTGAATCTTTTACAAGTAGTATGTTTCATCGCAAGAAAATCAGAAATATCGTACTGTTTGTATTATGTCATGATTCAGTTTGATTTGAAGAAGTAACTACTTTCATTCATTTCATTTTGCATACATAGAAAGATGCAGTTTGTGTATAGGTACCTCTATCTGAACGGGGTCGAGCGTTGCACACCATTGTACTTTGCTTCAGTTAATTTCTGACCCTTCATATTGTCCTTTTTTATCAAGGCATGAGACAATAGAAGAGATTATGGTTCGAGTGTTGCGTTGGTCGAACCTGGATATACTACGCTGTGTGGTAGTGATCTTTTCACGTACCTTCCACAGTGCCTCAGGTTACGTACCTACTGTCATCGTACCTATACTACAGATAATATGAAAGCAATTACATGGAGGTAGGGATGCAGTGAATAATAGTAATTAAAGGGTGCTGGCTCTGGGATTAGTGATTGTGATTAAATACAAAAAATATAAAGTGGGATTGGTGATTAAGTGATTAACTTAATCAGCAATCCCAGTTAGAGGATTGGTGATTCTAATCCGTGATTACACAAGCCTGTAAAAATTATATGACACTTGCGGTGTAGGCAACTACCTCTTTCAGCCTAAGCTGTCACCTTTTTCTTCCTTTGTTCTACAAAAGATTACCGCTATTGTTTATGAGGAGATTATTTTTGCGGCGATCACTACTTGCGTGCTCGACTAGTGATTCGGGACAAAGCTATCGCGAGCTGCAAGTGCTCTGTGCTCAGCAGGGAGAACGTGCATTTATTTTGGATGCTCCTCGCTTACAATGTCTTTGCTTCTATGTTTATTATAAGATAATAGATTTTTAAGAGACAATCATATTTCTTTTATTAAGTATAATAGATGGTAGCATCATAAATGAATACAATTTGTTTCTGAGTGAGAAAATTATTTACTGTTTATGGTTGTCGCTTAGAAACATAACAGGTGTCGGCAAATGTCTCATCTAAATCTGTAGTGTGAGTTGGTTCAATATGTTGCAATCAAAATAATATTATGTCGTATTAATTACACAAGTGTATATTATTCCTAGCTTCATTAGTTAACCCTAGTTCTCTCGCAATGATCAATCCGTTTGTATTTCTAGTTCAACCTTCAATAATTTACTGAATGTTGGTATAAGATAAGTAGATATGCAATGTAGTTACGTTCCCGGAAGAATATATTTAAACTTGGATATAACCAATTAAAATCTCAAATTTTCCATGGGCATACATCCGCCATAATCCCGAACAAAATGCCAACAATGCACACAATATATACTTGGAACATCTGTATGGCGGTGAGTGACTGGTTCTAGAAATCCTTTAGTAATGTAAATTACAAATATGATCAGAGCTGATAGATTTATTTCAAACGAACCCCAAAATATTCCCGACGATAATTACATCAGTTTCCCAACTGTCGATGCGCCCGCTTTGTGAAAAGGTTGCTGCATTGCGTATTTGTAGGTATCTCTGGTTTCAGCAGGAAAAATGGAACTAGAGTCATAGTGGATCGTCTATTTGACATCATAGTGGTCAGTTTCTGCTATCTAAGACGTCGTCCAGTAATTCAGTGAATAGGATAAGGATCAACACATATATTAATTAAAACATTTAGCTAGCAAAACTTCACTGAAATATATTTTTCTACCTGTACAAAGTGACTATTCAATGTCAATTTTAAACTGCTCAATACTCGAAAAATTGTGATTTGTTTGAGTTATGGTTATCCACGACTCCATCCATTGGGATCGATGTTGAGGAAAATGCACTGAAAGACGTCAAGCATAGTGAAATAATAAAAACATGGTTATGGATGATTTTTACCAAACAGAAATAACTAGAACAATATAATATGTTTCCATGCCAAAGTCAACAATTGCCGTTGAATTTGATTTTAGTACCCCAGACCAAAGATAAATTATTGAGTGTGTTGGATTGTACATATTGGATTATTCTTTAGCATTAGCATTGTGAAAAACTTTTTGTTAAGAAATAAACATTTTCAACTATCGAGTATTGTGATAAACAATTTTCAGGAAAGGTTTAACAAGGCGGTTACTTATTATATGGTTTGAGAATGTTCTTCAAAACGTTTATGGTTTCAGATGTCAAATGCAGATTTTTGTTTTCAAATAAATAAATTCATAGCCGTAACAACGGTCAAAATTCAGGGGGGTACACATTTTCTTGTCCTCTGAAACTTGACCTTTGCCAATAATTTAGTAGTATACATAGCCAATTCATATGCAAAACTGTAGCCAGCATATTAATAGAGAGAATCAAAAAGCGTAAATGCAAAGATAAGAAATGTGTGCAAAAATGTTAAACCAAGTGGTAGTAATTTGCGAGCGGAGCGAGCAGAGAATTTTGGAATTTTTATTTTCCGAAGTTGTGGATGGTGTTTAAAAACACGTAAAAGTGCTAAAAGTGGCCATAGAAGTATTATTTTGATAGTTTACAACTGCTACACGTTCCAAAAGTATCTCAATATAGTTGTTAATTCCATGATTGCCATACATTATATTTAAAACTATTTTCGTTTTTACATTATAATTGTTTATTTAAATTCTTTATATGTACCTCCTGGTAACAATAACTTGGCCATTTTGATTAAGTTTTACAAGACAAAATTTTGAGGTCTGTGATTCTTACGGCATTCATATGATCAAACAGTAATATGTATATCTTAATATACAGAGACCGTGTCGTATCGAGTTGTCACTCGGTTTAATGTTGTGAAATATGGTCTTGCAATTGACCCAAAAAGTACAAAGACTTTTTCGGTTTGAAATATTACACCAGCCTGCCATATTTATGTTTCAACATTTCCTTATTGCAACCATAACATTTCCCAACATGATTATGTTGCGTTCACTACCGCCATCGCAAATGCCAATAAAAAATTGAAGTCAATTTGTTGCGTTTACAAACAATAGGTCAACAAAATTTGAATACCAAATTTTTAAATCTATTTTTTCCTTAATGTGAGACAACTTGAATCACTAAATTCAAGCTGAAGAATTCGAAAATGCAAATGGTTCCATTAAAAAATCATAATTAATAAAAACATGTTTATTTCAAATTAGCGATTTTCTTGTGAAGCCAGTCCATGAACTGGGGATGATGTTATAGTTACATAATAATATGTTGTCATACATTAACATAGCCTATGAGAAAAAGTTAGGATATTCAGACAGTAATACACGTATAATGTAATGTATCATTTAATTGCACTCCGAAATCCACAAATACAAACAATGTGAAGGCACAATATCGAAACGCCATGAGTGTCATAATAAATACTAACTATATGGTAACACTTACATGATGTTAGGCTCATATATAAAAACTTTCTAATTTACAATAGGAGGAAGCAACGCACTTGCGCGAACGTTTTTGGCTACTAATATTTGTACGCTTCAGGTTCTAATGAATTAAAGTATATGAATTAGAACAAAGTCGTGTAATCAGTAATCTTATAATGTCTGATAAATGTTAAAAATTATCTTAAAAAATAATTTTTAGTGGTCCATTTAGGCGTCGATACTGAACGCAGCTTAATGATGATAAGCTTAATTGAGTTTTTTCGATTTAGGTTCCGTATCCTGCGAGCACATGGCTCCGTGGAAATCAGATTTCAATGCAAATTCGAATTACCGCAGGCAGCGATAACATATATTGCGGTAACAATTGTGTCGCCAGATCCTCATTTGGTCAAATGTAAGTATCAGTTATGTAAGAAGAATCGTGTGAGCTCGACGAGACAAATATTCAGTCAGATTTCAGCGATAAATCTTTAATCTTTTAGTAAGATTTTAACTAGCAAACATTGCATCAAAGTTTTTCTAAAAGTGCTGCAGACTAATTTCAGCTAGAAAATGTTTCCGTTTAGATTCCATGAAAAGAAACCCAAAATTCATCTTGAAAACAATTTCAGTCTGATACTTTTTCAAGAATTTTGGCACTTGGAATCGATAGCCTAATTCTATCTCAACGGCACTTCTAGGTAACATTGACAGGTGAAGGAAACCTTCAGGCAAATGGACATACGCATCAGAATTAGCTTTTTCTGCTGATTCAGAAGGTGTAAACATTCTTCTGCGGAAATGAACTATAGTAGGTTTTATTGGGGTATTTGTATTTACGGTTTGCGGAGGCTATTAAAGAAGGTATCCACTTGCGCGACCAGGGGTAGGCAACCGGTGCAAATGTCCCACCCAAGAAATCCAACGATGCAATGATTTATTACAATTTTCCTATCTTAAATGGAATACAGAATAGTTGAGATGCCAAATGTGTACTACCGAAATAATGTTCGTCAATATTACCTCTTATATTCAGTATACGTTGAGCTTGAGTAAACGTGTTAAGAATGTGTGCTCAAAGAGATATATGGTACAAAGCTTATACATATGTTTACCCCGTCATACATGTTCCCTGAGGTTTACGAGTGATTATGTTTCACGTGATGTTAACATTACTATTAATTAATTAACATTGTAGAATAATTTAAAGATATTATCTGAATCTTATTGCCTACTAAGTAGAGGATAGGCATTGACACGAATGTAAAAAGTAGAGTTGGGTTCTGACAATAAACTGAGTTTTACTTTTACGTTGGTGGTAGGTGGTGAAGCTCACCGAAACCATCTGGCCGAGGGGGCTAATATGTTATGGAAGGTTGTGTGGAAAAAATATTAACACAGTCATCCATAGAAACTTGTTGATCATTTCTGCTCATTGTAGCACCTGTCAGAGTTATCATATGCAGCCTTGTTCACGTTCGAATATGTTGTATGATACCAGATCCGATAACTTAATTTCATAAATCGAAGTAAAAATTGACGTGATAGTGGTTATGGTTACTTTTTATTTCATTACATAAAAATCATTAATCTTGGTTCTATATAGCGCCACCAATTTACTTGGGGCTCCATATTTGTAAATTACATTCCAGTAAAGCGTACATTTTTTCACTTATGTTTATATTAATATTCATTCAATATTAGGATGCACCACCCAAGGTGATGGGCTGGCACCGGTGAAGGCATCACAACGATTTGCCAAGCAATTCTTGATGAAAATACATACTTCATTCCAACATTAAAACATACGTATTTATTAAATATTTAAAATTAAATTTGCTTCTGTCTTGTGAAAATTGATAAATACACTCATATATATTCAAGTTAATAAAATACGTCAAAAATCTTAAAGCTGAGCTGGGTGGTAAAAGCCACCCAGTTTGCAGTACACCACGAACACAACACTGTATTTAATGTGGTATGGTATGCATGCAACTTTTGCTGACTCACAATTCGTGCCTTTAGTATTTAAAATAAAAGCAAATTTTATTCAGTATGCGTCAGATATTAGTTTCACATATAACATAAACAACACGGATTTTGACATGTCCATTGATTTCACCTAAAATTCATGAACAAAGATCGTTGCCAGTATTTTTTACGTGGCCGACAGTTTAAGCTAACGTGAATATATTAAATTATTTAATTTAATTATGGGATAGTAGAAACTTGTGCTGCGTCTGAGGAGAAAATACTTTTGTTGATGCTTCCATATTCATTACTACACAAATAAAGGTGAGACCATTTTAGAGGCAGCACAACTTTCAAAGCAAAGTGAATATTGAGATACTGTATAAATAACATTATATCCCGAGAAGAAATTGTTCAAATTATTTTAAATATTTAAATATTATATTTTGAATATGAAAAGAAATGCGTCTCAATAATTGCTTGGAAAATCGTTGTAATGCATTCCTAAATAGCTTTTACAATCCGTAAACACAAATGCTCTAAACCGTAATAAAATAATGCTCGTAATACAACCTACTGAAATTCATTTCCACAAAAGAAAGTTTACATATTCTGAACCAGCAGAAAACGCTGATGGTAATGCATATTTCCACTTGTCAGTACGTTTCCTTCACCTGATAATGTTCCCCTGTAAGTTGTATTTCTAAGTTTCGAACCAGAATATGTTATTTACAGATTTCACCTGCGATACTTAATAGTCAGATGCCTTCATGAATGTGTGGCTTTTAAGACTTCATGCCGCCATTTCTACCCCAAAACTAACTCGTTCCGAAGTTGCCTTAAAATATCTTGGCTGTTTAAAACTCATAATATTGCTGCCAGTATTCATTCCGGTCGTACATCAGGTTCAGAAACTCCAAACAGAAAACTTTAGGAACAACTTAATCGCATTAACTACCTTTCAAGCATTACATGCTTCCGGTAGTTAACAGATTATTGTCCGAAAAATATTTCTCCCTTTAAATATCACAGCGAACTTTTAGCCTGGAAACCACAAAAAAATAACAATATTGGGAATGGGACTACTTACTATTATTCATTGGGATTTGGATTTCCTAAATCGACCAACATCCAGCCTAAAAATTTAAGCCTCAACAATTCAGGCATGTACGAGCGTTATAATAGTTTCCACAAATCAAGCTGGAACAATACTTGTCAAACAAATCTTTTGAACGCAATTAATGAACTCCTTATAAACCTGATTTACACACGTTCGCCCATTGTGACACATTATAATGCAACAAAAATGATAGACAATCATATTTTACAAAATTTACAATAAAGTAGAGTCACACTATATAAATACAAACACGCTTCAGTAACCCAAACACCAAATCCGGCCAAGAAACAATATATTGCTAGAATATTTAGATGTAATTGTAACAAAGCACGAGAATATTCTATGAATCGGAGAAAAGAGTGCCAAAATTATTCATCTGTTAATCGCAAATTCGACCAAGATTTTGCAAAAACTGCTTTCGTTTTTTGCGTTTTGCAAAATATTTTGCTTTTCATCCAAATTCCAGGGGGGGACAATTTCCCCCCCTGCCCCCCCGGTTGTTACGGCCCTGAATAAATTGAATACGGACACTTTAAACTTGTAACTAACATTACATAGCTACAACGTAAATTTTGCAATATGTCTACATGAACAATGCGTATTGAGTATGATTACAACAAAGCAAATGACCTGAAGAAAATAATGAGTACGTTGGATTGTGCGTTATTATAATACACATTGGACATTGGGGATTAGCGGTATCAAAATTGCATCTGAAGTTGTCTGGCATGGTGAATTCAAAAGGAGTCAGCGAAGCCAGCTGCAAACGAAAAAATAATGCATCTTATATGTAAGTATAAACTAGAGGCGCCATGCGGTTTATAGAAAGTTACCCGTTAATTAAAACGCCCAATGCACGCAGTTTGCTACATCAATTAAATATTAGCAAAAATGAAACAAAACTACAACCACAAACAAATGACAGAAAAAAGTAAATTTAATGTATCGTAATTAGTTCGGCGTATAATAATTACCGGTATGTTGGTAGTGTACTCGGTGGAAATTGTGGTAACCGAGCAGTTTAGGTTCATTTTCTGTGCAAATAGGGAGACCGTCGCAAACATTCATCTAAACATCATCCTCAAAGATAGTGGAATAGGTAAGCGCATATTTTTTTGAAATTATCCTTTACAATGTGTATCACAGTGTACACATATCAGGGAATTGTAGCAACATACACTAACCGTACCAGCTCACTTTGGTCGCTCCCGCGTATGTCACAGTTCTTCACCGCGACAACTGTT
This sequence comes from Sinella curviseta, assembly GCA_004115045.4. NCBI lineage: Eukaryota > Metazoa > Arthropoda > Collembola > Entomobryomorpha > Entomobryidae > Sinella > Sinella curviseta. Next base: position 5,221,968 of record CM023201.3, on the reverse strand, counting down.
ATTGAACTAATCTAAACTAATCGGCTCTATTATTTGCACAAATATCGGCACCAACGGTATAGCGTGTATAGTAAACGGTAGGGCGTGTAGAGTATACGGTAGGGCGTGTAGAGTAAACGGTAGGGCGTGCAGAGTAAACGGTAGAGCGTGCAGAGTAAACGGTAGGGTGAGTAGAGTAATCGGAAGGGCGTGTAGAGTAAACGGTAGGGCGTGTAGAGTAAACGGTAGGGCGTGTAGAGTAAACGGTAGGGCGTGTAGAGTAAACGGTAGGGCGTGCGGTGTAAACGGTAGGGCGTGTAGAGTAAACGGTAGGGCGTGAAGATTAAACGGTAGGGCGTGTAGAGTAAACGGTAGGGCGTGCAGAGTAAACAGTAGGGCGTGTAGAGTAAACGGTAGGGCGTGTAGAGTAAACGGTAGGTCGTGCATAGTAAACGGTAGGGCGTGCAGAGTAAACGGTAGGGCGTGTAGAGTAAACGGTAGGGCTTGAATAGTAAACGGTAGGGCGTGTAGAATAAACGGTAGGGCGTGCAGAGTAAACGGTAGGGCGTGTAGAGTAAACGCTAGGGCGTGTAGAGTAAACGGTAGGGCGTGTAGAGTAAACGGTAGGGCGTGAAGAGTAAACGGTAGGTCGTGTAGAGTAAACGGTAGGGCGTGTAGAGTAAACGGTAGGGCGTGCAGAGCGTGCAGGGCGTAAACATTTTGTAACGATTTAACATAGGCAATATTGGGTTTAGTATAAGATAACAAAGGGTTTAGCAGGAGTTACATTTTAACATGGGGCTAAACAGGTACATGTCCGCCTCTTGCTAAATCCTTGGTTAAAATTTTGAAAGTAATTGTATGTTAGTATTATAAGGAGGTTTGACATTATAATGAGATATGACACGAGGCGCGGGCGGGCACAACGCAGGCCTACGGCCTGCGTCGTGTTCCGCCCAAGTAAAATTCTTTGCACGGATTAAGATTGGGGTTAGCATTAAGAAAGTTAGGGTGGGGTTTCGAACGTTAATGTTTTGCCATGGGATTTATAAGGGAAAAGTATATAGCACGAATTTAGCATCAAATAAATTAACACGGAGTTTAGCATTAATTAGCATGGGGTTTAGCGTTAATCAACATGGGTTTAGCATTAATTAACATGTGGGTAGCATTAATTAACAGGGGTTTAGCATTAATTAACATGGCGTTTAGCTTTAATTAACAGGCGTTTAGCATTAATTAACTGGCGTTTAGCATTAATTAACATTGGGTTTAGCATGAATTAACATGGGGTTGAGCATTAAATAAATTAACACGGGGTTTAGCATTAAATGAATTAACACGGGGTTTAGCATTATTTAGCGTTTCATGGGGGTAGAATTTTTTCTACAATTTTGCATAGGTGTAACATTTGTGTTACGATTTAACAAAGGGTTTAGCAAGAAGTGGCAATTTTGTTACGATTATATATGGGGTTTAGTATGAGATATCATAGGGTTTAGCAGGAGTTTTAACATGGGGTTTAGCAGGTACATGTCCGCCCCTGCTAAATCCTTGGTTAAAATTTTAGAAGTAATTATAGATTAGTATTATAATTATAATGAGACGTAGAACGTGTTCAACACGCCGCAGGCCTTCGGCCTGCGTCGTGTTTCGCTTCCAGTAATATATTGTCTAAGGAAAAGTCATTTAAATGATAGAAGTAAGATAGGGTTTAGCATTAAATAAGTTAACATAAGCTTTACCAAGTTACCTTTTTCTAAATGGAGTTTAGCAGGGGCATAACTTTGTTACGATATAGCATGGGGTTTAGCAGGGCAATCACTTTTTTCGATATAGCATGGGGTTTAGCAGGGCCATCACTTTTTTCGATATAGCATGGGGTTTAGCTGGGCATAACTTGTTACGATATAGCATGGGGTTTAGCAGGGGGTAACATTTTGTCGCCATTTTGGTTTAGCATGGGATAACTACTATACTTTTTGTAACATTTTAACATGGGATTTAGCAGGCAAATGTCCGCCCCCTGCTAAATCCTTGGTTAAAAATTTGGAAGTAATTGTAGATTAGTATTATAATTACGAAACGTTTAGCAAACGGATAAAATGGATTTCAAAATGAATAATCATTTAGGTAATACTGAGCGAAAAACGACCTTCAGTAGAAAATAAATACCGTATGTTATTGGTTAAAGGCGTGGGCCCACACAATTCTGTATGCATCCGGGTCATTAACCAAAAACATACGGTATTTATTTTCTACCGAAGAAGGTCGGGTTTCGCTCAGAATTACCCATTTAATCAGCGTATTTTTGTGCACATGATTTTTTTAGAATCCTTCTGGGGTTCCACTAGAATTCCCCTAATTCACTCATTATGGCCGTCGCAGAGGAAAATAAAAATTCTGTCGTCTGGATGACTCAAATCAAATTTTGAAAAAAATGGTCAATGCAGTAATTCAAAATTAGTTAGCGTCGTACATTAATGTATTTAGTTTCAGTTTAAAAAAATTTCGTTATTTGTTATTCCATTTTTTTAATTTATTAGAAAAAATGCTCCCGATATATCTGTTAAGGGACTAGGTTGTTTTAACTACAAATGTTGTTATAAATGGCGTAATTCGGTATGGTATAAAATGTGTACAGATACCCAAGATTGGGTTGCCTACAAATTTCTCATTGTGTAACTTTTCCGAACATTTTTTATTTATACAGAAAGAAATAATTAGATCTTTATTTAAATTTAGGATTCGCTATTTATTCAGTCCCATCCGGAGAATCTCCACGGTGAGAGATCATATGGCAAATTTTGCTAAATTGGAGTTTCAGTTGTTGATTATTTTTTGTGACCATTCAATCATAGTTGATGACCACTACTGCAAGATGACAGAATTCAATATTTAGGACGACGTGCCAACATTTATCTAAAATCATTTGTAATTGTTGAAAGTTAACCATTTCGTTTAATGAAACTTCAAGGACAAGGACATTTCAGGACAACGATATCCATGAATCATTTCTAGGTGATTGAATTGAGATTCAATTGGTTTTTTAGATGAACCATTATTCCAATGGAAATACGACATTGACATGCTGTTTATACTGAAAAGTAATGGCCAGTGTTCCTGTTCCGAAAATGCGATATCATATAGGTGATCATCGAATTAAAAATTGTGTACTTGCGGCGGCCTGAATGTCGACGCGAAACTTTGGGTTTACACCCACGCCACCAAATTATTAATTTGAACTGAAACCTCTCCAACAGTTACCAACGTCGCCAGTACCAAAAAGTTGGTTAATTAGAATGACAAATGTAATCGGCTAATAATAAGAAGCACTATAAAATAGTGTAACGTCACGGGTTCAAAGTACAGGTTTTTGGCTTTAACACTACTGATAGCTGAGTGTTAAAAATCAGAACACACTCAAGCAATCATCATATCCTATTTTGCGTGCTCATCAAATAGTTCGTGAAGAAGTTTCATGATTTAACCTAAATGAGATAACAACTGGCTACAATATCCATAAGAATATTTAAATTTGAACATAGGCAATTGAAATTTTAATCATCATATTGGCGAATAAACCGCTATTACTTCTGATTTCAGGTAGCGACGCGAGAAGTGATATGTTCCATTGTTTCTTCGTTAATTAACGGTACTTCTACTCAATTGCTTTGAAGTGGAAACTAGTCATTCCCCAAAAAATATTATTCTATTTGATATCGTTTCAATGTTGAGATTTTTGGCTGTGAGAAGCCGGACTAATCGCTTTTTGAAATTTCAAAATTAGTTCACCATCTCGTCACCAAAAATCTAAAAATTAAAACTAAATTTTTCGTGGAACTAATAGTTTTCACTTCACAACATTTAACTGGAAATAGCTTTAATTTGCAAAAACACAATGGAACAGCGGATGTCTCAAGAGTTTTGGGTCAGGACGCCACCCTAATGCCACTCATTACATACAGATTTATATTTTTCAGAATTCTACTTGGATAATGATTTTAAATTACGTTTCTCCTCTCATTGCTACGATACAGATGATTGAAACATTTGTAACTTGGCCTTTATTTATGGTAACTGAATTCCCTCGTTTATTAACTTTCGAAAGCCTTTAGGCTTCATAGAAAGTTAATGCGATCATCATCCTCTCTGTCTGTGTGTGTGTCTGTCTGTCAACACGATTTCTCAAAATCCACTGGACCGATTGACTTCAAATTTCATATGTGGACTACTCATGACAAGAGTAAGCCACTGTATCTTTTTCAGCCCCCTACCCCCAGGGGTACCGGAGATACAGGGGTCATCAAGGTCACATTCTTTTTAAATGGGAAATTTTTTTATGATTGATTCTGATATAGAATCGAGAGGTGATCATTTTCTCTTTAGTGACTACGGGTTTACTTTGACCTGTAGAGGTCAAAAAAGGGGTCACATGCTTTTTAAATGGGAATTTTTTTATTGCATCATCTGATACAACGTCAACAGGGGATAATTTTTTACAGTGCAACCAAAGGTCAAAGGTCACCCCAATGGTCACCAGAGGTCAAATAAAATGTTAATGCATCATCTGATACAACATCAAAAGCGGATCATTTTTACCCATACAACCACAGGTCAAAGGTCACCACAGAGGTCGTCAAAGATCAAATAAAATTTTATTGCGTCTTCTGATACAACGTCAACAGGGGATCATTTTTTAAGTGGGGAATTTTTGCTCAAGACTGCTAATTACTTCTCATGCGGCGTTTTACTCTTGCGACTGCAGTCTTACCGGAGCTGGTGTGTATATATCCCAAAATCATCTGAGAACCCCCGAAATCATCCGATAACGCCCGAAATCATCTAATAGCGTCCAAAATCACCTGATAACCCCTGAAATCATCTGATAACCCCCGAAATCATTTGATAACCCCCGACTTCGTCTGATAACACATCAAAAATCAGCTGACAACTGATGTGACACTTCAAATCATTTGATTATCTTATATGGCGGGAGCTTTCGAAAGTTGCATTTCATGGGTTTTACACCATTCTAGTTTAGTAATTTAAATATCTAACTCTGGCTAACCGTAACAATGTTACGATAGACAAATGTCAAAAAGAACTAGTCTTCACCAGTTTTCGATTTTCCCGAACTACTCGTTTGTACTGTACTTTTCTATGCAGACAATACCTAATCTAATTTGTTATCCTGTAGGACGGTACGTAAATCCATTACGACGTCAAATCACAGCAGATGAAAAATAAAATGCTACTCGCAAATCTCAGATTGATGGTGAATTTTTCAATTGCCAACACGAATTTGTTAGAAGGGATATTCTTTAGAGCAAGGAAAGAAAACGCGTTTGGTGAAAATACGAAATAACTGCAGGATGGACATTTTAAATTCATGTGTGCAAAAACAGCATTATAAACTTGTCTGCTATGAACAAATACTGAAGTTTTTAAATAGCAAGATACTAAAAGCATATTGAAAGTAATTTATTCAGTATTTTCAGTACTGTCTGGAAATATGAGTGAAGCGAAAATGATTGAAAACGGTGCTGATTTTCGGCATCGCCGTCAGACTATTACTGCTTACCAGTGACAAGAAACTGCATAGTTGAAAATTATTCTGCTCCTCGTCTTTTGCACTCGAGCCGTGAGCGCTACGATATTCTAAAACAGTAATTTGCATTTTATCACATCTATACATAAACATGATTATAGCTCATGCAGGCAACATTATAGTTATAATTTCCCTTACTGTGTGTAATGTTCAAAATTTGTAAATTAGAAAATGTTCCATATTTTCTTAACTATTTTATTAGTGTAAAGTCCGTTCATGACTACAGCACAAGAAGCTGTAGTAAGTTTTCGTATGGCTATAAACCGAAACTCGAGTTGGTTAAGCGATTGCTTCAATACAATGGGGTACGATTATGGAATCAGTTACCCAAAAATTAAGGTCAGTCGATAAATTACGAATCTTTTAGAAAGAATTGTCAGAGTTGATGTTTAAAAAATAGATAAAAAGCAGATGAGTATATTGTAAATTATTATTTGTAAAAAAATATACAATGATGTAATGACAATTACTTTCCCTATACCTGTATTATGTAATATATTGGCAAATGACTTTATGTTTTATGTTATGTAAGTCCTACTATAATGTAGGGTGAAGAAAAATATACTACTACATTCATTTTGGAGACAAATAAATAGAGCTCATAATAATAATCATTGTTAAAATTGTTAAGCCCTTTATTCATCTAATTCAACAAGACGAGAAAGCAAATTTTCGAGCATTAGCTATAACGTACGTTCCGTGCTGCTAAAGTTATGTGATCCTATGATTTTTCTGATTCTAAGCTGCACTTCGGTTTGTGGAATCTACATATTTCTCTGCCATTCAATGGGACGAAAGTCACCAAATGGCGTCGGGCATGGACATTTTTTTGTCCATCTATGGAATGCATGAAAACTAGGAATACACGAGTATTATCTTAAAACGGTTGTCAGCGAATGAGAAATCTCAATATATACATTTCGAATGGTTTGTAAAATGAAGCTCATTTGTAGGAAAAAGTGAAGGAATGAGCGGTGGGACATGTTTATATTATTGGCTGTATTTGTTTCACCAAATATGGATTAATGGATGCAACCAACATAATCCCAATCCACAGGATTAAATAATTATATGGCCCAATATTAAGTTTGATGTCAAGACGAGAACGAAATACTCCTGACGCGTATGTATTAACTGGGAAGTAGGGACGAAAGGGGTGGATTTGTTAGTTCTCTTAACGTTCAGACTTCTCTAATAGACTTTTCGATAATGAAATCCCGGTCCTGTGATGTGCTGCAATATCGACACAATAATGCGTCCAAAAGTTAGAAATGAAAGCGAAGTATGACTTGACAATAAGCGGTGTGATAATTCGAAAAGCAAGTAATAGAACATTTTTCGAACTGCACAACGTTCTTGCCTCCTTGCAAAATTTGATTTAAGTGTAAAGTATAATTTATTAACGACAACGTTGTCAAATAGGCAATAAGATTTCAGTTTTCACCAAGGAAGATAACTACAATGATTACGATGAGGAAGACGTCAGATTGGACGTTCACTCAAATACCAAAGTTAAACCGTTTCAAGAGGTGACGTCGGAAAACCATTGAAATTTTACTGCAACAAAAACATATGCATACATTACCATTAATAACATGGATGGACAGCGAACAATTGAAATTAAAATCCCCATGGAATTAATAAACAAATGACGGTCTACCGAAATGTTAAACAATGCCGTACATCCTGATTCCAAACTGGCAAGTATTGTTTCAAGAACATTATTACCTTCACCCTGTATCGTACCTGTTCTTCCTCCCTTTAAATTCTCATCTGCACATCTTGCCACCACCAGTCTAGACAACTTTTTATATCCATGCAAATCACCACCTGCCCACATCATCAGTGTCAACCCCTCAACCCACTGACCAACAAAATCAACTGCAGCAGCATCACAAGCACACATACACACAAATACACACACAGTGCATTCCTATAGTTATAGTATCCTAATCTTAAGAATAATATGTAATAATGAAAGAATGAATAATATGGCAATAAAATTACCATGCACCTTAAAGATGCATGTCTGTTCTGATACAACATTCAACCAAAATAGTGCGCTCTCCTCCCGGACCTTATTTTGTCTTGCGTTGTCCCTTTGCTTATCATTGTGATTTGATCACTCATAATAATAATGCATCAGTAACTGTGATAGGCAGCATATGGAGTATAAATAACTCTTGTTGCGATTGAGATTCCAAAATATTACACTGCATACAGACTGCACTAACTCAAATGTCATTTTTTCCAATTTTCTAGCGTGCGCACACTCATTTGGCCACCACACCCACCAGAGAGGCACCCGGAGTCCAATACTTGGCATATGTTATTTTTGCGATAGAACCTCTCAATAAATGCACAAGAGACCAACATCAAAGAGGGTCGTGTCGTTTGCACTGTACTTCTGATTATAGTTACTCATAATGTCATATGGATGTTTGAAAACGTTTTATTGTGTTATTCAAAGTTTTATTATCTTCACCGAGACTGCAATCGAGATGAAAAAACGCAATAGTGCACGCACGATTACAGTAGCACTGTTGTAGACATTGACATTGTTGTGAAAGTGGGTGATGGAGAGGAGTAAAAATAAATGACTACCATACAGTATGTCCGCAATTTCAATTGGTTCCTCAAATGGTACTTCCTACATATTTACCCATGACAAATCACCAAAATCCATAACGACGTCGAAGCACAACGTATGTAATTGATCTTGTACGTGTATGCGCACAAAATTAACCGCTTTCAAACTGTTTCACTTACAAGCACCAATTCGTTAGATAGGACAAAAATATAACATAACGCAGAGAAAGTGAATTTAGTTTTGTGAATATGTGAAATAATGGAAGGCCACACATTTTAAATTCAATTACCTGATGAATTACAATGGATAATACCATGAATAATAATATAGCGTCATGGGCATAAATCCATACCATTCTGTACACATTGCCGGAAAGATTGCCGGAAAGAAGTGCAGTGAAACGCAAAGAGACAACTACTATGTAGAATACCACATAGAATTCTTTTCCTGATGCAAAATGAGTCCCTGTGGTGAATGACACGGTCACCGACATGTCTGCCAACCATACCAGGTAGAGCGAGGACCACATCTCGTTAAGTGAATTCGAATACTCTTTGAATTTGCAATACGCAGAGCCTACTTCTGTATACATTCTTTCTCGACTGACCGGCATTTCTTGATTTTCCTCATGATATGTTACTGTGCTCATGAACTCTTTCGTTGCCAGCCACATTGTAATTGGAATTGTCCCCCAACCAGAAAGTCGACGTGTCCATATACAATTCGAGCTGTGCATGTAGAGATAATCTCAAAAATTCACAGAACGTAATTCTCTGGTCCGCCAATGTGCTTCGTTTCTGGTAGTAGAAACAGCTTTCGTCCATTCTGTACTGCTGACTTGAATACATCGGATGGGTTCATCTATTTTGAAGCTTCATTTGGTGTCAAACGAAATATAATTATGAATTCGAGGATCAACCGAGACACGAATGATAGGACCAAGTATACCGAAGAAGCTACTTTGGGAGTCCATTTTCGCTGTTTGGAAAGGCTACTGAAGGAGACGTTTGTTGACAAACCACAACAATTTATCAGATTTTGAATCGAGTTCTTTTGGGTGGAGTAGTATATGAGAAAAGTACACTTTTTGTGGCATCCCCAAAGGATTGAAGTACACCAAAATAGATTTTTGCAGACTTGTGTTGACCACTGTATAACGGTGGGATACTTTGTATGATACGCGTTATATTCCGAATTAGGAAAGGTATCCAGATGATCGTGACAGAAAGTAGCTATGGAAGGGGATAGTGAAGGCTATACTCATAATGCTTTGGTATACAATATATTTTATTTTATTTGTTGGTATACTCACCCTGGTAAATTTAGAAGAGTTCCTCAAAATCCATAATCCACTTTCTCCATTATAAATAGGTTTAAAATGAACAAGGCCACTATAATGCAGCAATTTAATCTGGAATTCCCAAATTCGTGCTGTAACTGTTTTCGGGACATCCCTTACATTTAGTCGCATTTTGAGGGTTGAAAAAAAATTTCGGTCATGTTTTTGTCTTTAATAAAAAAGAGAAGTGATTTGATGTTACACGCTCTTATGTTAACGTTATATATATTTATTATAGATGCAGCAACAATTTTTAACCGTTTGCAAAAATGCTGAATCTGCCGTAACGTACTGCGTTTGAATCCAGTAGCGTTTAAATAAGGCGTTGGCCGGGTGCTTAAAACAGCAATATGGCTTTCGGTCGACGAAATACACGATCGATCAGAAAGAAGATCAATATTTTGCATTTCTTATTAATACATCCACCAGTTGGTTATGGTGAAGTAATTGCCTTGATTGGTTATAGCATCATAATACTTTTAATGGTATAACTAAACCAATATGTGAATACCCCAATTGTTATGAACATCTAGCTGTTTTCAGGTCATTTGCCGAGACGAAAAACAAAGAAACGTGCCATGTTTACGAATATGCATATAACGTAAATGAATTGCAATTAATCATTAGCCATATGCTTGGCGACTTATCATAATCAAATGGTTTGTGCGCACTTTCCCATAAGCTTGAAATAAGTTGTTTTTTTTGCTTTAACGGTCGAATAGGTATAACCAGTTGACCGAAGTCGGTGCAAAGTGTTTGCTACCTTAAATCATTGAATATGGTACTCGAATACCACTGATTACGCAAATGGGATCAATTGTATTTGAAATTTTTCTTACGTACGTTTGGATCGGCGGTTTGCTTGAATCACTCTGATCACTCGCTTTCTCATCAGAGGGTATTACACAGCCAAGGCTTCGTTAAGCCTAATTATCCTCCGCCCTGTACTTTTCAAACGTTACAGGACGTCGGTTACAGGGAAATATTTGAATGATTTGTGCTGGAGATCTGATTCTTTAGCACGTCTTGCTAGTGAAGAAGTGAGTTTTTGACAAAATAATAATATTTTATTTCTTAAGAATAAAACGTTTACAAGTTGATTTAATTTATCCCTTAAGGGATTGCAAATTAATCAGTCTTCGCGTTCCGAAATACAATGCATCACGCACTCCGTTTTGTCAAAATGCACGTGGCTTATGATGACAACAAACCGAAAGAAATGCCGAAGCGATTGAGTACATTTAAAATATCTACATTTTGCGTGCACTAAATGATATGAACTTCAAATATGCAAACAACCTTGTTTCAGTTTCTTCTGTTAGGCAGAGTAAAACGTTCTGGTGCCTCGGTGTACTTGCTTTGTTTCGTGGATTACTGACACAGAGTTTGTGGTATCACTATACTCGCCTACAACAGTCGCGATGAACAACTGACCTAATTAGCAAACTGTGGCAAAGAAAGGAAGTCCATAACGACGTCGAACAGCAACGAACATAACTGACATCAATCGCACAAACTAAAACGTCAGTCAAAATAGGTTTTAATTACAAACACCAATTTATTAAATAGGATGTGTAGTGATTGGATTCGTAATTGATATTAATGCTGATATTCCTAATGTGGGCCTAGTAACCATCCCCGTACGGTTGGAGTAAGTAATAATAAACATTGATCTCGTTAATGAAACTGAGTCTAAATGTTAATATGCCATTTATATCCATCTGAAATTGAATAGTCAGATTTCCTTTTACGCATAACCAGAATCCACTTGGTGGAAAATTGACAAAATTTTAAAAGTGTAGCGAAACAACAAATAATTAAACACATAGTTTGGGATTGTTTATCTGCTATAGTGCAAATGTCAAGATTTAATTTCAAGTATGGTATCGACGCCACAAATTTATTATTGTAAATTAAATCATTGCGAGAGACACCAAGGTGATCTCCAATACCAATGGGATATGCTTAGTCACTATGCCGTGTTGCAATAATATAATTTACATGGAAATATTCTATAGATTTAGCGCACACGTAAAACGTAAATTGTCAATATATATTCCAATTTGTGTCCTCCCCTGAATAGTCATTTTGCTTTATTGCGTTGGTTAAACAGACACAGTTTATTTCTCGTATCAGAATTGGAAAGCATGTTTTTTTAAATAAATAAATTGAATAGAAGTAATCCAAATTCACATTTTTTGTTAACATAGCAATCTGTAATATATATATTGGCAATGCAATACAATAAACAAATAAAATACAAGTCAACAACTTCAAACTTATATTAACTAGTGCGATTGCAAAAATGATCAATACCAAACAAAAATTATTGGGAGTTTTGAATTGCGAATAATCAAAGTAGCCATAGGGGCTTATGCTCCCAATAGCGTATCTCAAGTCTCAAGTTGTCTATAATGAGAAATCGACCTAGCGAGTGTGGGATAAGAATATATTACTGAAAATTAACAACCGCCGGTTAGCGCGATCAAATGTTTGTTGTAAGTGGAAGTGTTGACAATCCGGAAATATACCAATACCAATGACGTGCAAATTAAATGATTAGCTAGGAGACGCCAATTTTATGAATTATCCAGAACGTGCAGCCTGGAAGGAGCTTATATATAATTTCCCAATTATATCAAATGAATTTTGCATAATGTTCCCAGTATACCTGTGCGGTGGTGTGATTTGATCCAATACAAGAGTAAATGAATTAGATTCACAAATCGGCGACTTTGAAATGCAAAGCCAAATGCCCAACCGGAAGAAGCACAAATATGAGCGAACTTCTGACTAATAGCGGCTTTCACGGTGTATTTTAGATCTGTTGATACTTTATAGTTGTTGCTCATGAAAAAGACTATTCTGGCGCCCTACTGACTCAAGGAATGAGTAAACATGATATAAGATAAAAGTAATAATTTCAATTAGATGATATCGTACAATGACGTTTTCGGCTTCAGGTTGAAGAATTAATTTGTTTATCATTTGTGATTTGTGTTCATATATTTTGTGAGAAAGCAAGTAATAATGTAAGTGACATATATCACCACATATAGGTCACGTAATTTAATAAGCTGTCAGTGTTGTACCAAAATGTGTATCTAGAGGCAATTATTGAAAATAACTGTGATAATCTGCATAACCGCCAGGCTACATATAACGGCTTACCAGTAATAGCGGAAAGGTTAACCCCGATAGTGCACTAGATCCAAGACAGAAGATTTTCTTTTTTGGCTTCGTTTGTTCCTACACCAAATTACTTTACTTACCTGCGGAGCAAAACTATAACTGGCTGGCTATCAGTCGTTTGATTAATCATTATTAATAAATGTGTCAATGACAGATGTTGGAGCAGTCTTGTCGGTTTTTTACAATATAAAATTTATGTAGTCCATAAATTTGTAAAAATTAACAAATTTTGAACCATTGCGCTGACGCCACTGCTGCAAATAATAAACCTCCTCATGTTTTCTCCGTATCACACATGATAGACGGTAACGACGACAAAAGATTAAAATGCGGTTCCTCCTTCATGGCTGTGATACCGATCTTTTGTTGCGCGGAAATATCATGATAATTTGAGAGCTTTAGTACAGTAACATAGTCAAACCGGATTTTTGTTCTATTCAGAAATATATTCAAATTTATTGCATGCTGTGTAAGTAAATAATCGCCTTTAAATTTTGTTTGATTGCCGTTGAAACCAAAGTAAGCACAAATTTTTTGGTAAAATTGCAAAAACTGAATGACTCAGGCAGGTCAGGCAGGTAAATGCGCAGGCAGCATATTCAAAAACGATACTTGTATCCACATCAGAGAAAGATTCTTGGTTTTAATTTATGATTGCATTTATGTTGACAGTTTCACAATTCTTCAACCAAACTGTTTCCGAAAGGCCATTTAACAAGTGGCCAGGATTTTAATTGTTTAAAGTTTTTAGGCACCAACTATGGGATACATTATGTGTGTAATTTAAATGCACTCTTTGTTCGGATATTTATTTTAAATGAGCAATGCGTCTTACAAATGAGATAATTGAAACAGGCAGTCAGTTGGTTGGGTTAACGGAATTGTGCGTAATTATAATGGGCACTGGGATTAGTGTTTTTAAAGGTGTTTTGGAGTTTTCAGGAATCGAAAACTGACAAATTGGGTACCTAGCAGGTATAGTGAAAACTAACATGCACAGGCCTGCAATACAGTTAAGCAACCGCTCGTTATGGCAAAAACTTAGGATCAACCTGGCAAGTACAAAAAAAGACTGTGACGCCGAACTTCGTTTGCTGGGATGTCATCTCCTCGCTTATCACCGTTCTTCCTCTGAAAAATTGCATCTGTGGCGTGCGGATTGCTCAAACAAAAAACAAATTTAAAATCGTGACAATACAACATTTCCAAATTAATTAACATCATTCAATAATATTTTTCTGGTTTCAGTTGTATAAAGCTGCCGCGGTGACGAAGCTGAATATTCATGCATCGAAAGCATGCCGTTGTCTCAGCACTTAAATAACATTTCCTTTAAGTGGTCCTAATTGTTAAGAAACTTAGCAAAGATTAATGGGTAGCATTTTAATATGGCAAATTGTCATCCGAATTTGAGTTTGCGGTTGTGTGATATTAACGTTTTTACAAGACCAGGGTACCATTTGTGTTGATAAGTACAACAAATTAACATAATTCAAAATTTAGGACGATCGGGTAAAAATATTTCTTTTTCTGTCTATACACAATTGGGGCAATTTCGTATCGCATTCATGTTGCACATAAAACAATGGATTCTCTGAATTGGGTCCACCTTATAACACAACGGATCAACAAAATGGCAATTAAATTAAAATTTTATTATCATTAGCATTGAAGTCAAATTTGAGAATGTACATAAAAGGTGGGATCTTTTCCTATAACTACAATGAATCGGCTAGTCTTCCCAAACATTAGTTTAAGATTCCATAAGGAAACTGAGAGGCCATGCATGTGTGTCATGCATCATTTATGCTTTCACTAGCCAAGTAAAGATATATAGGCGTATCTCCAGAGCCATACCATATAGTTGCTTATCGAATACAAAATTATGCTCCTTCGACGGCCTGAAATCCGACGCGAAACTGTATAACATCCACGCCACCAAATTATTAATTTTAACTGAAACCTCTCCACCAGTTACCAAGGTCTCCAGTACCAAAACGTTTGGTTAATATGAATGATTTAATACAAATGTAATCGGACAAATGTAACAAACACGCTAAAATAGTGTAACGTCACGATTCCAAAATGCCGGTTTTTGTCTTCAAAGCTGATAGCTGAATGCTAAGTATCAAAACATTCTCAAACAATCGGCTTAGCCCATTGAACATTGACATCAAATATTTGGTAACAAATTTTCATGATTTATATTGAGAATGGAGATAGCAACTAGTTACAATTCGTAACTACGTTAAGGTATTAAAATTTGAACAAAGCAATTGCCCTTTTAATCCTCATATTAGCGCCAAAGCCGCAATCACTACAGATTTAAGGAAGTGTTGCGAGAAATCAGCTGTTCCATTGTATTTCTCGTTAACTGACGGCACTTCCAGTTAATTGTTCTAAAGTGTAAACTAGTTATTCCACAAAAATACTCTTCTCTTTGATATGGGTTCAATCTTGAGATTTTGGATGTGAGATGGTGGAATAATCGCTTTTGAAAATTTCTAAATTAGTCCAGAATCTGCATCGAAAACCAAAATCCTATGCTGAATAAATAAACTCTGCCATAGGATGTAGTCGAATCAGTGTCCAACAAAAATCTGGGTATTTTGAGCCGAATGGTAGGAGCAGAAATATGTTAATACAATTATATTATCTTCAGTATAAGTCACATACACGCTTCTTGAACTGACGAACTCGGTGAAGCGTTTGAAAAAGTCATTTCCCGAGAAAATTGCGAATGTACATTACATCGCAGCTACAAAAATGCTGCTGTTGTATTTATAAATATTATTCATGCGTGTTACTTACTTACAACTCGGAAAAAATGAAATCGGAGGAACAATCGTTTAATAAATTAATAAATTCCTAAAATTGACTTCTCACTTCTAAATGGATAATAATAATTTCGTCACAATTACTGTATTTTTGCAAATGTGTTTTTTTGAAATAGCTCCGTAGAATCACTTAAGTTATGCCCCGGCGTTCTTGAACTTATGCATGCACAGGCACAGTTAAGCAAGTATCTGTTCTAGCAAACATAAACGATAAACCTGCCAAGTACAACTACGACTAAAAGCCGAAGAATCATTACCTAACCTGAACCTTTGTAACCCAGTTTCAATGCAGCTTCCGATTTATTGCATCTCCTCACTCTTCATCCTTGTCCCTCTGAAAAATTGCATATCTGGCGTGAGGATTGCTCAAATCAAAAATAAGCTCTTAATAGGATAAATGCAATAATTCCAAATTGGTTAATATCTTATAATGATGTTAGGGGATTCAGTTTAAAATAAATAAATAAATTGCTTTGTTAATATTTAAGATATCTGTTTATTTTTAATGCCAATTTATGGAAATTGTGTTGATTTGCTTGGTTATATTCCTTTAGTACATGTTTGAAACAGGCATATACTTTAAATGTGCCAAAGACGTCACGAGTACAGGCAGAAATCGTTTCGCAATTCAATAAAAAGGATAAGGATAAAGATGTATGTTAACTAAAACTGTTATCTAATAAAACCAGTCTGAAATATATTTTTCAGACCTTGACAATATTTATGGTGTATAGTGAATGTCAATTATAGAATACACAAGACAAAATAAAACTAGTGAGTATGTTAAGTTATGCAAACTATAGTGTGGGGATCTGATCCGTCCATTTTTCTCCGAATTGTAAAACGTGCACAGATAGGTGTCAATCGTCGTGAAATAATAAACCTGGCGATGAACATATGTTGGAAAACGGAGCAAAGACAAACTTTACTGCCAAGCCCAAGTCTTCAATTCCAATTGAATTTGATTTTAAAAGCACCCGGACCAAAGAGAAACTAGTAAGGTGTAACCTTTAATATATAACTACCGGAAGATTGATACATGTCAAAATCACAAATTAGGTATGTATTTTACCGTTATACTACGTTAGCGAACCTCAAATTGAACATCCGCACCGATTTGTGGAGCTAAACATTTTGCCACCTGGTGACCCCTCCACTTCGACCCACCGCCCCCCTACATTTTACCGATTTGACCCATGGTCCCTTGACAGAAAATGATCCTATTGAACTCCTCTATCCATTTATACAATATTTTTTTGACCCTCTCGTTAGTCTCGGCTCAGCTACAATTAATCAAGTCTCGATACTCGCCACTACGGCGTAAATGGGATGCGGAGTTGATGCATTGTAGATATACTTTGTTCGGATGTCAGTATATTGTTAATGAAATGGAAGGAAAACGCCGAATGGACCTACAAATACCCAACCTGAAGACATACTTTTTTTTAACTTTCTGACTCATAACGGATTCACCATTCAGTATGGATCTCTCCACTTGTTGTTGCTGTTCCTCAAGATAATACAATTTCGGCGTCTTTATGCCTCAAATGTTGATGAAATAAATAAAAAATAAATTTTGAATTGCATAAATCAAATAATTCCAAATTACAGTGATTATATAGATTTAAAGAAATCCAAACTAATTGCATAAATTAATAAATACAAAACTAATTGCATAGCATTTAAAAATAATAATTGAAGTATTACAAGGACTTTTATCAAAGATGATGATGGTGAGAGAGAATTTAAAGTTGAACAAAGCAGATCCAATTTTAAACCTCATTTTAGCGCAAACGCAATGTCTTACCTTGGAATTTAAATAGCCAACTGTGGTCAAATATCATAATATTGTGGTTGAGGTAAACAAATGTCAAAAAGATATAGTCTCCACCAGTTTCCAATTTTCCCAAACTGCTCGGTTGAGCTGTGCTTCTCAATACAAACATCTTTATCTACTGTTTACCCTGTCGAACGGCTCGTCAATCCATTACGACGTCAATTCACAACCGACGAAATATAATCTTCAACGCGCAAACACTACATTGATGGCGAATTTTTGTTAGATACGATATATTTAGCACAAGCAAATAAAACCATTTTTGGTGAAAATACGAAATAACTGAAGGATGGACATTCTGTCGTGTGGATGACTCAAATAAAAAATAATTTTTTAAAGTGATAAATGTAATAATGTTTATTTTGAAACTCATCCTTGTACATTAATATAATAGGTTGGTTTAACTCAAGAACAATTACAGTAATAAATTGTCGCAAATTGGGATGGCACCATATTTGTACAGATTATTATTGTAAATGAAATCATTGCCAGAGGCACCAAGATGATCTCCAGTACCAGTGGCTTATGCTTAGTCAGTATGCCATGTTCCTAAAATATATTTTACATGAAAATATTCTATACGTTTCACGCAAACGTAAATTGTGAATATTTATTCCAATTTGTACTCTCCTTTGAATAGTTATTTTGCTTCATTGTGTTGGTAAAACATACGAAGTCTATTTCTCGTTCCAGAATTGGAAAGCAAACTTTTGGAAATAAATAAATTAAATAGAAGTAATCAAAGTTCTCGTTTTTTGTTAACAAAGCAATCTGCAGTATATGTATATATTTGCAATACAATAATAATTTACGAGTTAACAACTTCAAACGTATATTAACAAGTGTGATGGCAAAAGTGCTCAAGACCAAACAGAAATTAGTAAGCGCCTTGAATTGTACATAATCAAATAGCCAAACAGGTTAGCGTTCACATAAGTAAATCTCAAGTTGTCCAGAATGCTGAGTTGGCAGGCATTACACGGTGATCCCATAAGCCAAAAAAAATTATCATGACTGCCATCGTGGCTTCAGACTAAAAGGTCCAAGATACGCTAATGTTTGTATTAATTATATACAATATGGACCTGATCTTTTCACTGGTGAATGTTTCAGGTAAAAAAAATTGAAATTATTGCGGTTTTGTCCTAAAAGCCACAAAAATCGGTAGTTTTTTTAATAAAAAGTTTGTTTTACGGAAAATTGCGAGCATGTAGTGCCAAACTGTTAACAGATTCGAAATCAGCGTCCGTTGCTACCCCTAGTTCCACTGGCACTTTGCCAATCCACCTACGCAATTTTGAATAATTATTGAGTTTGTGGGCTGATTCCGACATTGTCTAAGGGGTCCTTCAGCATGTATGTATGTAATGATATAATACAATGATACAATGCCCCTACCCTCTAATACTAGAAAGGTTATGTTGAACAAGTATGCACAACCGAATGTTAGACGTGGAAAAAATCTTTAAAAATGTGTGATATCACAGGTTCAATGTAAACGCTTTTATCTATAAAATGCATGGTTCAATGTAGTTAAGATTCGTCAATACATTTCAATATGATTGTGTTGAGAAACAGCAAAAATCATATTATTATCAACGAATGATTATAGTTTTCCTTGTTTTTATAAGCTTTTCTTCATTTCAGTATGGAAATATTAATGTCGTACAGTATCTGGATATTTACAACAAACAATCAAAGAATTACTAAACAAATCATCTAAGTTCGTTGTAAAAGAACCGTAAAAATGATTATAGTTTCCTGTATCAGTATTAATGTCAAACAAATTTCTTCTCATTCCATATTTGATAAGAATATGATGCGATTTAATGGTGGTTGTTTGTAATACTCAGTAACGTAACGTGTGAGTCTTCATACATTTGAATGATCCGCTTATACACTTAGGGAAAGGAATTAAAACTGTTTCCTATCACTTATTGTGTTCAGTTCCCTTTACGAGAAAATGCAAATCATTTTATTGCAACCATATCTTTGAATCCTGTCTAAGTAAATGAATTGAAATTGAATTCGTTTCGTAGATGAAACTTGATTCTAAAGATGTGACATCGAATTCAAAGTTGTGTACTTGCAACGGCCTGAACGTCGACGCAAAACATTATGTACAACATCCACGCCACCAAATTATTAATTTTAAAAGAAGCCTCTCCAGCAGCTACCAAGGTCGCCAGTACCCAAACTTTGGTTAATAAGAATGATTTATTTCAAACGTAATGTGCTAAGTGTAACCATTACTATAGCATTGTGTAGCGTCACAGGTCCAAAGTGCAGCTTTTTGTCTTCAAAGCTATTGATAGTTGAATGTTAAGAATCAAAATGAAAAGGTTCTCAATCAACCACCTTATAATATTGTGCGTACACATAAAATATTTGGCAAAGAATGTACATGATTTAACATTAAAATAGAGATAACGGCTAGTTACGATTCTTAATTACATTTCCCAAAGAATATTTTTTAAATCTCATATTTGAGAAATCAACCGTTCAACTACTTTCTTCTCCCGTAAATTAATGGTACTTCCAGTTAATTGTTGTGAAGTGGAAAGTAGTCAATTCACGAAAACAGCGATTCTCTTTTATATAGTTTCAGTTTTGAGATTTTTGGCTGTGAGACGCGGGCTTAATCGCTTTTCTAAATTACTCCTCGAATCTTGAATCCCATGGAGATGCGACATTTTCTTGCTGTCGATACTGAAAATTAATGGTCGGGGTTCCTTTTTCGCAAGTGTTTCGCAATATCAAATAGGTATATATCGAATTCAAAATTGTGTCCTTGCAAAGCCTGAACGTCGACGCAAACCTTTGTGTATAACATCCACGCCACCAAATTATTACTTTAAGTGAAACCTCTCCAACAGTTACGAAGGTCGCCAGTACCAATATGAATGGTTAATAACAATGTTAAGAAGGTTTACTATAAATGAAATTGGCTAAGTGTAACATACACTATAAAATAATGTAACGTCGTGGTCCAAAGTACAGGTTTTTGTCTTTAAACCTATTTATATGTAGCTGTATGTTAAGAATCAACATCAAAACATTCACAAGCACCCATCTTCTCCTATTGCGTGAATATCAAATACTTGGTAAAGAATTTGCCGTAAAATGATTTAACTTGGTAAAGAGAATGATTTAACCTTAAAATGGAGATACCAACTACTTAAAATTCGTAATTGCGTTTCCAGAAGAGTATTTAAATTTGGACAACTCAATTTCAATTTTATAGCTCACATTAGCGAAAGAGCCTCAATAACTCCTGATTTAAGGGCGCGTCGCGATAAATCAGCTGTTTATGTTTTTTCTCGCAAATTACCGGGTCTTCCCGTTAATTGTTCTGACGTGGAAATTCACGATACATACTATTCTTTTTGGATTTTTTGCTGCGAGATGCCGGAATAACCGCTTTTGAAAATTTCTAAATTACTCGAGAATCTCGCCACCAAAAGTCTTAAAATTGCAACTAAATTGTTCGTGGAATAAACAGTTTCCACTTCACAACAATTAACGGGAAGTAGCTTTCATTTCATTTGCAAAAAAAACAATTGGAAAAGCATATGTCTCACGACGTAACCTTAATGCCAATCAATGCACAAAAATAAGTAGTTTCTAGAATTCTACATCGACAAATGATATTAAGTGATTCTCCTCTCATTGTCACGATACAGATTCTTTTTATGTTCAGCAAGTTTCGTTATAATTTATGGCTGTAAAAGATTCATGATAAGGATTTGTAAAATTTCCGTTACAATTATTGCAACTAAATAAGTGCACTAGTTTAGGTACTTAGGTATTTAAATATCTATATTTGGTCAACTACCATAATATGTGTAATGTTATAGGAAAGGGGGCATGTCTGTTTTGTTGTCCGTTACAATGTTGTATGCTCGATGTATAAACCGAACATACAACTTTGTAACGGACAAGAAAAAAGAAATGCCCCCTTTCCCTCTAACATTACACATATAATGATACAAAAATGGCAAAAATAAGTAGTATCCACAAGCTCCGATTTTCCTCAACTGCTCGTTTGCTCTGTACCATTCAATTCAGATAACGCACGGAATCTATTTATTACCATGTAGGACTGCACGTAAATCCATAACGACTTTTAATCAAAACAAACGAAAAATAATCTGCTACACCCAAGCCTCCGATTAATGATACATTTTTAGTTGCAAACACGAATTTCCTAGATATGATATACTTTAGCACAAGGAAAATGAAAACGTTTGGTGAAAATACTTCGATAATCTAAATTTATAATACTGTGCATATTATCACATATATACATATATCTCTATATATCACATATTTTTTGCATAATACTGTGCTCCAGTAAAAAATTATAGTCATGCATCGTCAATATTACTGCTCGCGCAAACAACATTTGGATCAGCAACTCATTTCATCAAGCACCCATTCTGACAGACATAAATGATAAAACTACCAAGAACAACATGGAATACGGATCGCCTCACCCTCCGTCGTTGTTCCTCTGCAGAATTGTATTACTGGCGTGACTAATTATAAGAATGAAGGGTAGATTAGAACGGGAGGAGTCAAACTTAAATCAAAACGCCTGTGGAATTAACACTAACAAATGTCCAATGAGTAAATATAAATGACTAGCATAAAGTAGTTTCGGAATATAAATGGTTTCCTAAAAACGGCCTAAGAGAAAGAGACACCTATCCTACTTGTAATGCTGTGAGAAATCACGAAAATCTATTTCGACGTCAAACCACAACGTACATCTAATGCCTCACCTACAAGCACCAATTAAAATTTGCAACTAGTTTCCAATTCGTTATCTTACATTTATAATTGTTGTTTCAAAAGTTTACTTCCCTGATAAGGATTCGTGTTGAACGAATCGAAAGGTTACAATTAATAAACTAGTTAATTTTCAAAAACACACTCGTAGCACCCTAAAACCGTATTTTACTAAAAAATATATTTTCTCAATTGTGTCCACATTATGACACAACAGATCAACAAAACGACAATTCAATTAACATTTTAAAATTGTGGAAATTGAGGTCAAATTTGGGCATGAACATAAAAGGTGGAACTCTTTTCTCTAACCGCAATGAATCGGCTAGTCTTCCCAAGTACTTGTTTAAGATTTCATTAGGAAACTGAGACAAATAAGTGCCATGCATCGTTTATGCTTTCACAAGCCTAGTAAAGATATATAGGCAGAGCCAAGCCAAATCATATAGTTGTTTATGGAATTCAAAATTGTGTACTTTCAACAACCTGAAAGTCGACGCAAAATTTTGTGTAAAACATCCACGCCACCAAATTGTTAATTTTAACTGAAACCTCTGCAACAGTTACCAAGATCGCCAATACCAGAATGTTTGGTCAATAAGAATGATTTAGTACAAATGTAAATTACATTATGTAATAGGATACATGTAACAAACAATATGAAATAGTGTAGCGGCACGGGTCCAAAGTGCATTACCAAATATCAACCATAATTCCTGAACATATGCCAACAATCCAGACAAATTAGTACTTCGCTGGTTTATTGAATATAAATACGTTTCTTGTGCAATTTCTACGATGCACATCGTTTAGAATTCGGGTACTTGTACGTTACGCATTTAAATGGGACTACAAATTCGAATTGTGTGCTGATTTGAATGGTTGTATTCCGTAATTACTTGCATGAAACAGGCATGTATTTTTAATGTAGCACAAAGTTCATGAGTACAATGAAAAATCTTTTCGCAATTCAGTAAATAGGATAAGGATAACGATTACCTAGTAAAACTAGCCTGAAAAAATATTTTTAACCCTTGACAAAGTATATTGTGTATATTTATGTCAATTCTAGAATACAAAATTGTAAAAAGTGCACAGAAAGTCATCAATCTTTGTGAAATAATAAACCTGGGGATGAACAAATGTTGGAAAACTGAGCAGTGACTATTTTGCTGTCAAGCCCAAGTTTACAATTCTAATTGAAATTGATTTTAGAAGCAGCCGGACCAAAGAGAAATCAGTGACTGCGTTGGATTGTGCATACTAGTTCATACAGTGGGGTTAGCATTGTGAAAAGTGTTTTATTAAGAAATAAACATTGTCAACTATCGAGTGTTGTGATAAAAAAATTCTGGAAAAATTTAACACGACGATGAACTCATTCCACACAAATACATTCTTGTCGCATTTCTACGGCGGTGAATGAATTTAAATCCGTTTCTCCTGTCATTATTACAACTCAGATTTTGAACTCTCGCAACTTGTGCTGAATTCATTTGTATATGATTTCGAATTTTCATTGTTTGCTGCTTTTTCAGGTATGTTCTTTTACAACCTGGTTTAACAAAACAATTTTTCAAAGCGTTTCCACTTTCAGATGTCGAAATGTAGTTTATGTTTATAAATAAATAAATGAAATGCGGTTAGTTATATGATGTGTAAACTGTAATTATTAACTAACAAGATTGAAGACCAGAAAATAAAACCCAAATGACTCTTTAGCATTCGTAATGCAAATTGAAAATATTTTCCATGCTGTGTAATTTATTTTTGAATGATTCTTAAAGGATAAAATAGATTTCTAAATAAATATCGATTTAATCTGTGTACTTTTGAAAATACATTTTCACAACAGCTCTGAAGTTCAACCCGACCTAGTTCCTTCGACGTTGTTGTCGCAGAGAAAAATAAATAAATAAATAATGTCGTTTGGATGCCTCAAATAAATTATTGTAAAAATCAGATCAACGCAGTAAATAAAAGTTAGGTAATTTCGAACTTTAATATATCCAGCTTCAGTTTAAAAATCTCCCTTATTTGTGCAATCTCCGTTCCTTAAAATTTCGCAAACTGGAAATGTTTCGAATTTATTTAGACAACCAAGTTTGCTTGTTACTTAGAAATTACCTTGTGGGTTACTTTTTTGAATCCGTTTTAACTTATGCAGGAAACAAATAATTAAATCGATGTATAATAAATAATTGCAAAACGAGATATTATCACCTTATTTCTTTATCAGATTCATCAGAGTACAAATAATATCTTCTCTCCAACTATGAATATTTTTCTCGGTTGTTCTTTGTTTGATGTTTAATTTAGTAATATAAAGTGTTAAGATATTTAACTTTCGAAAGAGCTTGATGATACCTGAAATGAAACATAAACTGTGCAATACAGGAATGCTAAAGCTACTAAAGGTTCACAAAACAGTAGGTTGGAACTTAGGATTCATGGTATTAAATCATACAAGTTGGTATATGGAACTCAAATCTGATCACTTACACGAAACGCTGGAATATTTTCTTGGACTCACAATATCTGAATCAGATGAATCGGCGATTTTCCAGGAATCATCCCCATATATTGAATGGTGCAACTATGCATTATTTATACCTTTACCTTATCAATAAAAATATCTGGTTCCAAAATAATTCCTTACGTTTTTGCGTGCATGGACACAATATTTAAAATGTTCGTAAGTCCCCACTAGTTAAACGTCGAATATAATATATTCCTCATTTGCAATGGAATAAACATCAAGATTTAATTTCATGTATGGTATCCACGCCACAAAACAATTATTTTATATGAAGGCACTGCGTGAGGTATCAAGATGATCTCCAGTACCAGTAGTTATGCTTAATCAATATACCATATTGCAAAAATGTAATCCCATCAGCGTGGAAAAAATCGTTACATTTCACGCTAGAGATTAAATAGATTTCACTCTGGCGGGTAGAAAGGAAGTCATGATATTTGAGATATGAGCACTATATTAGAAATGCAAAACAAGTGACCTACTCGCTCGATTATACCAAAATGTAAACTGCCAGATTTCTTCAAGTTTCAGAACTGTTAACAGGTAGAAATTAGCGAATGCTTTGACACATAGCCGTTGGGCGTGGCGTTCCCATAAGTGTATCCCAGATAGCCTAGTGTATTGAATTGATGACCTAGTGAGCATGAGAAGCAAATGTTTCACAAAATTTAGAAAACGGCAGTTAGCACGACCAATTTTTGTTATACTTTTAAGTGTTGACAAACCGGAAAAGGGGCACCAATAACAATTAAGTGCAAACCAACTTATCCACAGGGAGACGCCAATTTTTGGAATTATCCAGATTGAATATATGTTCCGATCTGTAAGATTTATTTAAAATAATTGCCCAAGTATTTTAAATACCTAGGTAATTGTGCATGATGTTCCGGGTATCTTTGTTGTGTGATGTGGTTCACTACAAGAGTAAATTAGAAATTAGTTTCAAAAATCGGCAACTTGGAAAGGCAAACCAAATGCTTAACCTGATGAAAGATAAATTTTCAGCAACTTCCTAAGTCATACCTGCTTTTAAGGTGTATTTCGCACCTTTTGACGCTTTAGAGTTGTTGCTCATTAAAAAGCAATTCTGGGGTCTAAATGGCTCATATCATGAATAAACTCTAAATAAGATAAATCTAATAATCCAGAAGCAGTTGACGTCCTACAATGACGTTTTCGGCTTATATAGAAGAATCCATGATGCTTTTAATTGTTTAGGTTAGCGTTTTAATGGTCTTTTTGAAGTTGTCGCGCATGGCTAACTGCGAAATGGGGTAAATGGCAAGACATATATTGAAAATTAATATAAAAAGACAATTAGTTCT
Source organism: Sinella curviseta (assembly GCA_004115045.4). NCBI lineage: Eukaryota > Metazoa > Arthropoda > Collembola > Entomobryomorpha > Entomobryidae > Sinella > Sinella curviseta. The sequence continues at coordinate 5,195,928 of CM023201.3, read as the reverse complement.
ATGAAGTTTTTATCACATGTATGTTCTCATTCACCAACATGAAATCACTCCAAGTAAATATTAGTGTCAATAGACAGTGATCAACGGGAGATAATTTTTTGAGTTACCCCGATTAAAAGTAACTTCAGAGTTTTTGCTTCGGTTAGAAGAATTTCTGAAACACTTAAGGGCATTTTTACTGCAAACTCTGAAACGCCAAAAATCTTTCTTAACACCCGTTCTGACAAAAATAAATGATAAAACTACAAAGGACAACATGTCATGTGGCGCTGATCTGCTCACTCTCCATCGTTGTTACTCTGAAGAATTGTATCTCTGGCGTGTGGGTTGCTCAAATCAAAAATATTTTTTTAATCGGATAAAAGCAGTAATTCTAAATTAGTTGATATACTACAATAATATCTTCAGGGGATCAGTTAAATAAACGTCAATTAATTGTTTCATTATGTAAGGTGTTTGCTTGTTATTATTTAATTTCGAATAAACGTTTGGTTTAATTTGGCAGCTTGTTGAATGCAGGAGTAGCAAATTATAATATGTATATATATTTCACTGGTCCGAAATGTGGCGTGTCTGTTGAGTTAACAAGGTTTGCTTGTTGTTTAGAAGTTAGTCTTTGTGTAGTTTTTTCGAAATAATTTTCACATGAACAAGAAAGAAATAACTAAATTGTTATATGGATTTTTTACTCATTATTTATTTAGTTACATACAGCAAATTGTCTCGGTGAGACAGCTCAATATTCTTATATCGTAATGCCTAATCACTCGCTTTTCATGCTAATTGATAAATATCTTAACAATGTTTAGTGGGTACGCCGTTAATAGCGCTACAAAAAGTTTCCAAATTTATAACGCGGCTGCTCAGTATTAACTTTTTGAGTACACATCTGTATAATTTTTGTTGATAAACACAGAAAATTAACAGAAATAAAAATTTAGAGCGATCGGGTAAAGATGCAATTTTTTCTCTCCACACAGTACTGGGGAAATTTCTTCAGTCATTCATGTTAGTAGTACCACATTAAACGATACATTTACTCAATTGTGGCAGCAGTATGACTTAACCGGTCAACAAAGTGACAATTAAGTTTAAACTGACGTCAAATTTGAGCTTAGGAACAAAATGAGGAATTCTTTCCTCTGACTAAAGTGAACCGACTGGTTTTCGCAGATACTATTTTACGATTCCATTGGGAAAATGTTGCGCAAATGTATGTTTAGCATTATTTAACCTGAAATTACCTATTAAAACTAGTCTGAAAAAAAATTTATAAATGAATAATCATTTCACCAGTTATTTTTTGGTAAAGAATTTTTCAGAATAACTTAGCTGTGGCATTAGAGCTCATCTATTTCCCTCTTTACCGCTGTCGCAGAGGGAAATAAAAATTCTGTCGTGTAGATAATTCAAATAATTTTTTATAAAAATCGTTATCAATGCTGTAATTCTAAATTAGAGAAATAGCTTCGATTTTAATAATCTTTGTTATTTGTGCTTTTAATTTGATTTCTAAATTTATTTTAAAAAATGTTCCCCATATATATATATAGTGGGACACGGTTCACTACAAAATTACTTACAATAATATATTTCGCATATTGGTAATATTTCGAACTTATTTAGGTGACTAAGCTTGCTTTTTGCTTAGAAATTACTTTTTGAAACAATTTTAACTAATACAGGAAATAAATAATTAAATTGTTGTATAATAAATAATATCATAAATAAATTAAAGGACATATTTTCACTTTATTGCTATATCAGATTCATCAGAGTACAAAGAACATCTATGGTTACCAGTTTTTAATTGAAAAGTTAGTCTCTGCTGTGATCAAATAGCGATTTTGGTCATTGCCTTTTCCAAAACCGTTACACGCAGAAGATCTCTCGATAAATTTTCCAGTCGCACTAAAAACATCGAAAAACGTGAGATGGGATCAGTTGACCATTTATAGATGTTTCTCAGGAAAATAGAAATTCTGTCGTTTAGATGGGACAAATACAAAATCAATTTAAAATGAAGAAATGTACTAATTTCAAATTACAGCGATCATATCGAGCAATAATATTTACGGCTACCGATTTTACAAAATCTTCAATAATTGGTTTTAGTATTTGAGGAATCTTTGTGATTATTTCGGAACTCTTGCTTGTACAGTTATATTGTTCTTAGGTTAGTTTAACTGAACGTGAGAGCAATAATAAATATCACAGGTCGGAATAATATCGAATATGTATAGTTATTAAGAATAAGTATGGTAATCATGATTCTGTTGCCTACAAATTTCTCTTTATGCTCCATTTCCGTAACAGTTTTTAATTATACAGGAAGGAAATAATTAAATCGTTATTATTTCTCATTATGACTCATTATTTATTTGCAGGTCAATTGAAACTATTGATTATTAATGAGCGTTATGAGATACATAATGCATGCTACAATAAATGTTCGTCACTCGTATTTGTATTTAGGTCGCGCTCAGAGTCCGGAAAATAACAATTAAATAATTATCCATCTTTTAAAATAGTTTGGTTCGCATTTATCCATACCACCCCATCATTTCAGCCAAATCACTACACCCAACAAGCGAAAATTAATCTGTAATAATAATTAACCAAGTATTAACAAGCCAAAACTACAATTTAAATATTATTACAAAACCTTGATGACAAAAAGTGGCACTTGTAGTAATTTATACGCACATAATATCCCGAAGGACGGAAGGAGGATTTCCCAAATTAATTACGACTACAAATTATTTTCTTAGAAATAGACAGAAATCTTTAATAAATACTAGAACTTTTTTTAAATAACAACAAACTACACATTATACACAAACAATTAAAATATGGTTACACACACAAGAACAATCACAAAATTACTTAATTAATTAGTTAAGTATACTCAGCAGCAGCAGCAGACTCCACAACGCCCTTCCCGTACGATCCAGTCCTCCTCCAAATCGATTTCCCCGAAAACCAAAAAAAAAAACAATAAAACACTTGATTTACACATACACACATAACAATTAAAAGTAGCACACGACACATTTAATTAAATTAACTAATTATCCTTTTGCCATAACCTTCAGTCAACGCTCACTGTTGAAAACTGCACTTCAAAACTCGACAAAGTCCTACTCTCCTCCAGTCCACGTTTCCTCCAGTCCCAGTTTCCTCCAGCTTCCTGTGCAAAAACAGAACCAAAAAATAACCAACAATTAAGTTAATTATACACCTACTCAATAAAAAATTCCCATAAATCCTCTCAGCACACACACACATCACCAACCAACTAACTAACCAATTAACAAACCAACAACTTGCCTCACAATTAAAACACAAACTGAAGAGTACAAAATTAGCCAGCTCGCTCGCGTTCCTCTCCATCCCTCCATCCTCCAGACTCCTCCAAAAACGCAAGAAAAGCACCGGAAGAGCTGGTCTGCAGGCTCGGTCCATCCTCCAAAGATAACTGCCCAAACAAAACTGCACAAAACCAAAAAAGAAAACCACAATTAATTAAATTAATTATTTTCACTTATTGTCCTGCTCACCCACATTCCTCATCCCACCACCACCAACAAAAACCAATGATGACCTTCACTGCTCAAACGCCGTGACCTCTGACCACTCACTATTCTGTTGGTGCGAAACGTGATCCCAACACAGTTAAAAATAATTAATTAACTCACCTGTCTGCATGAATGTGCATGAATTTGAGTGGTTTGGATAAGTATCATTTGCTCAGCATGTGGACAGGACTCGCGACTTTTTTTGCTCAAATCCTTGGGGCAATGCGAGATTGACGTACTACATACATTGGCATTGCGTCCATTTGACCAACAAAGCTATCAGTTCGTGTGCCACGTGCCACTCATGCATTTTTTTTGCACAGACAGTAAATTCTACTCTCAAAGCATTTGCCATTCAACTCCATTTCTGCTGCTGTCATTATTTTTAATTGCCAATTAACTAACTGTGCCAATGCGCATGACTACAAATATTGATCACAACAATTAACAGAGTGTGTTGAACATTTAATGGCACTTTTAAAAAAACTACTGACTGCTTTCAAGCAAAAAAATAATGACACAATCTCGCATTGCCCCAATCCACATTTCTTTTCCCAAAAAAGCCATGCATTCTTTTGCAAAAGCAGAATGAAAACCTGAACAGATTCACTTTGACTGTTGTACAAAAAGTAATTACATGATTATGTGATGATGATTAATGGGAACAATTAAAGGTCTAGTTATATGTAGCTCTTGTAATTAATTGGGACACTTTTGGGAAATCAATGTACTTTTTTACATACATGCATACTACATACCTACCTGAACTTGTTACAATGCATTTTAATCCATACAATTTCTACCTCTACCTACCTGTTGGGTTTTTATCCTGTCATCTGTCAACTTTGTATGATGAGTAATGGGAAAAAGGAGAAAAAAAGTGAAAGCACAACAAATGTACCTACTTGCTTGCCTATTCCGTAATGTATATCACCATCACCGGCTTTCTCTTTACACTTTGGCATTGCATTTTGGCCTGAGCACCTCCCAAATTTTTTGCACACTTTTTTGATCCATTTTTTACTGTTGTGTAATTAGTTATTTAAACTGTTGGATATAGTTGGAGCGCGCAATATACCGAAATTATCACAAGTTTAGTATTTGTTGTATTGTGTATAGAATTGCCTGGATATTTTGTGTTGTGAGAAGAGATTCATTTTGTTTTTTAAAAAAAGTGTTTTTGGCTTGTGGGTACAAAATAGACAGTATTATTTTTTACGCAAACGTAAAAGTAGAAACAAAATTCGGTATATATTATAATCACTTAGCTCAAACTGCCGGCCTAAAAAAATTAAAAATGCCAAGGTTACCAACTCAAATTGACTATTATATACAAAGTGACGGTGAGAAACATAATATTGGACAGATTGTGGAGTGGTGTAAGTGGGTCATGTCGATTGGAGTTTGCATTCTTCAACGGAAAACTAAGGGACTGACCCATGGTCAGTTGTCGAACAAAATCCTTGAAGCGTTTTTCCAAACCCTGCAAAATTTTGCCGTGTTAGTTGATCTTTTCATATCAAGTGGCAGTATAGAGAAATTAGAGTTGAGAAATAACAGCAAAGACATGCAGAACAAAGTGGTGGATATTGAAACGCCCATAAACTTTGGCATGTTTATCAATTATAACGGTGTCGCCATTACATTCGCTCAAACTATTGTGATTTGTAAAAATGATCAGTTTAAAGTAAGTTGCAAGCTTCTCGCTACATTTGAAACAATTTCCTAAAAAATATGTTCGTGTATCCCATTTCATGAAAATTGAAATTACATGTTTTTTTTTCGTTTTCTTTTGCTTTATTAGACGGAGCTGGCCTTCCTGGAAAACCAGTGTTCCAAATTCGTACAGGAAATGGTTCCTTACGCCTATGTTGGACCTTTGTGCAGTAGTTTTGGTTTGGCAACTATGCAGGAGCAAGGAAAGAAAGCCGGCATCTCCATTAACTACTTTCGGCCCTCGAAGGGGTTCCTAATGGACAAGACTGGGCAGAGGGACCGAGATTTACGGGAACAGTGTAACAGCAGCTTCCGTTTTCAGCCTAACTGCGCCTTTAATGTGTATTTATGTATGCAGTGTACACACATAACTGAAACTGGTGAACAGAATTTTTTTTATTGGAGGAGCCTTCCGGTCGTCATACGTGAAGTGAGTTATTTTTTTCGTGACAATAATAGTTTTGTTTTTGATTATAACAAATTTTCTAAATTCCAACTGAAGGAAATTGGCCAAATTTTTAATTATTATTTTTTTTGCAAATATATTTATTTCAGGACGGCCCAGCCATCCCACTCCAATTGACCTCAGGGTACAGAGCCTTCCAAGACATACGGGCTAGCAGCAGCAAAGGTGAGAAAGTACCTGCGTCAGCACCAAGGCCAATGGACCAATTTAAACTAGGCAGGGAAGGTCGGCTTGCATCACCCTTTTCAGGCCTAAACGTTAGTAAGCAGAAGTCCCAGGATCCTTCTTCGCTCCTTGTTGCTGTTCAGCAAGAGAATAAGGGTGCTGCCGGTTTGGATAACTCGTGCAAAAAATAATTTGTTAATAAGTTGTAGTTGGTTCAGTTTAGAAAATTATGTAATGAAATTGGTCTAGTTTGAAATTAAAGTGTGGCAATAAGTTTAGATTTGATTATAATTTGAGCTGTGCTGTTAACACAATTTTGCAAAAAGAAATCCGGTTTATCACCTGTGCTAGTTACTTAATTGAATGGGTTGTGTGTGAAAAAATGTGTCTCTGTAAATGTGCCGGCTCTTTTCTTGAAATATTTTTCTTGTTCAACTTTTTAAAAATAATTTTCAATTAAACAAAAATAAATAAATATTGGGTTATATAATTAACAACATCATAAATAAATTAACTCTAGTTTTCAAGCTTTTTATCCATAATCAGAATTAAGTAAAGAAATAGTTGCGGGATTTGCTTTAATAATTAGTCAAGAAATACTGTTCATTTGCGGAATTATGTAACTAAATATCGTTGTGTGGATAAGGCGAGAGGCTTTATGATAATTTGTAGTGATTTAGCGTTTAATTACTTGTTTACTATTAATCTTGATTATTGTGGGAAAATGATGAAAACCGATGTAATAACAGTTATAAATAATTATGTATTGCTTTACATCGAACAATAATAAATATTTAAGTTAATTGGTATTTTTCATCGCAATTATTTTGTATTCTTTGTATAATTGCTGCATTTAGTAGCTAATTAGTTTCTATATTTAATTAAAAATTACTAATTATGTTTTTGGGCGTATTAAAATATTGTTGAAAGTACAGATAAAGGCGAACCAAACTAAATTACGAGTAACTATGAAAATTAATTAAATCTGAGCGTGATCCGCGAGCTAAATCCAAAAATAATGAGCAGTTAAAATATGGTATCAAGTAATTGTGCCATATCCCTCGTCCACACTTAAATTAAAATATATATGGGTTATTAATAATCAGGTATTAAAAATTTCTTGTGAAAATTAGGATAAAGTTCAAAGGTCACATATATATTAAATTGTAATTTTTTCTTGTACTAGTTTTTTATTAAAAGGTAGGCAAATGAAATGGAATGTGGAAACTGTTGTTCGTTAAATTTAAAGTCATTGGTAATCTTTAGTCCTTGCCATGTCTCGAGTTTTTAAATAAAGCAATATGGAAAATCTATATCTATCTATTTACTTAATACAAATTGTATTTTTTCTTTGTGATTCCTAAAACTTTGTAGTTTTAAATCGTAGAAAGGCGTGCAAGGTATCGTTTTGAAGCTACGAAGATGGAGAAGTGCAATACGGGTATCATAATTCGAAACTAAATTCCATTCACTGCCAATTTTGATGTCAAAGGTCAAAAACTGAAAACTGCATTCCTTTTGTACATCAACTCAAAATCTAATGTATCATTAGTTCCCGATGAGTGCAGAAATTACAACGGCCAAGTTTCCACTGATAACTACGTTAACCGAATTTTAAAACGTTAACGGTTTTTGAACAATGTTAGTAAAATTATGGAGGAAACCATGTAACGGTTTGTACAGTTACTTTTTTTTGCATTGTGCTGAAAATTAGTTCGGAGATATATTTTAATGCAGAGAATCAGCATCTGTCATTTTTATCAATTAACATTGATTGTGGCGCCCTCTTAAAAATAAAATAGCGGGAAATTTGTTTCATGTCATAATTAAATAAAAAATGGGTAGTTATTACAATTAAGCCTTAAGCAAGCTTATTAACATGGTGAAGCCGTTTTCAAAAATTCTGATCGTGGCGCCCGAAAATTTTTAAAAAAGGCGGGAAATATTTTTTTAAATATTAGAATTGGTTATAAAATTGACAGTTGGTGCTGTCCAACACGCTGATTAACATTGTGAAAATTGTTTAAGCCAAACAATGAGCAACTAATTTTCTTCATAATTTGGCGTATGAGTTTATATTTTATTGGCATGTGCTTCCTTACAATTAAGTTAAGTTAAGTAAGGCTAGCGTAATTGTTAATAATTTCTCGGTCCCAGTCGAATGCAGTCGTTTTTAAGGTTGCAAGTTGACGCAAGACTCTATAGAGAAAGAATCCGTTTGAATTTTGATTGCATTCGACTGGGACCGAGACATAATTAACAATTAAGTTACCCTGTAATTAAAATTATAATTAACTTTTTCGAATTTTTTTCGTACTAATCACATCAACTAGTTTTGTAGATCATTTTCTTAAATACAAGTTGTGGTTAATTATGAGTGCGAGGAGAGTGGTTAATTATGCTTCGTTTTTGCTGTAGAGAGCTAATTATGGTACAATAATTAACTTTCAAACTATCGCCATATCTTTAAATTTGGCGCGACTGTAAACAAAAATGACATTATGGAATGGCTCGGAATTTTGCATCCGGTGTCATGAACCAATATTTGTTTCGTAAGAAAAAAATATGGAGGATTTGAATTATCGTGGACTTTGTCTAATTTAAATGACAACTTTGTCCAATTATCGTAAACTTATGATAGACAAATGTAAAAAAATATAGACTCCACCATTTTTCGATTTTCTCCAACTGCTCGTTTACACTTTACTTCAGTATACAAACTAACCATCTAATCTACGTATTACCTTGTAGAACAGCACGTATATCCATAACGGCGTCCAATTACAACTGAAGTAATATAAGCTACATCTCGCAAACCTCCGATTAATGTTGATTTTTTCAAACCGCAAACGCAAATTTGTTAGCACAAGGAAATTAAACAGGTTAGTGAAAACACTAAATCACTAAAGGATGGACAATTTAAATTCATGTGTCCGATGAAGCATTATCAAATTGTCTGGATCCATCAAATTTACTTAATGGAATGGATAAATTTTTATAGTTTGGCCGCTGTTAAAGAGAAAGGAAATTGAATATCTGGAACGACTGTTTGTAGGTAAATATATATTAACGAATAATTATTATTCAAGTCACAGGACCGCTCAAACCTTGCATACGCAACTGTGCCACTTTGGTTGCTTAGATTATGAATTTTGCTTTGGAGTTAATTAATTCCCCAACAAAATTAAGACTACAAATATCGAAAAGCAATTCGAAATGAAACGTCAATTCATAATTTAGCGTTGTTGCTTGTTTAGTCCGACAAATACAAGCACACATTTGTCTGGATTCAGTCTAAAAATTTTGTTTAATTGAGTTTTGTCTACAGAAATGATTAATAATCAGTAAAATCTGGTCTTCTGCCAGAAGACCAGACTCTGGGCATCCAGTGCAGCGTATCATACCGCAAACAACTTGAGAAGTAGGTCAGCTTTGTTTGCAAGTTAGCTATGCTTCCATTAATAGTAGTAGTGCATCCGTCACCACAGAATTTATATTGTGGCCGCAGTCATTAATTATTCATGCCGATAAATGTTTATGAATATTCCACTTGGCCGTTTCACACGAGTTCCAAATCTCAGTGCATTAATTGGAGTTGTGGTGTACTACAATATAGAATCAATAATACGTCACCTAGTAATAAATGAAAGTGAAGTACGAGTTGACAACAATTAATTCGTAAACTGAAACCAGTACTATTGTTTTACAACACAAAATAATTTGGAATTGTGAGATTTATCTCATTTCAAATTTATTTCCCATTTGAGTCACTAAGACGCCAGAATTGTTTTTTCACTAAGCTACACCTGTAAAGTCCGAATAGGTGTTTTTGCGTATTGTATTGTGACGTACTTATGTGTCAGGAAGTTGTTATTTTTAGCATGCATGAGTTTTGTGACGCTGATTCGAGATACTAAATTTGAGAAAGAAGTGACAAAAACAACAGCACAGTTTCAGTGTCAATCATTAATAAGCAGTTAGTATTTTTGGATTTCAGTCGGTTATTAGTAAACACAATGAATAAACACAAAATAGCATAAAAAGACTTGAGATGTAGGTCAACTTTGTCAACACGTTACCTTTATCTACTCATGATGTCATTAGATGCACTATGCACTGCAATAAATTATTATGCATCATATTTTCCTCGCTCGCAAAACCTACAGCACGGAATGTGCATTGTCTCCGCAGTCATTAATAATTCATGTCAATAACTCATGGATTGTTCATTCATTTGGCATTTTCAGGTAAATGTCTAGCCTTAGTACATAGTATGTAGCAGTGGTGCGCTGGAATGTCCAATCATTTATACGTCACATAGATAGAAATGAAAGTGAAATACGGCGGAATAATAAGCGGTGTGATACTTTGCTTGTTTCTCTTCACAGCAGCACAGGTAATAAAATACTATTCAACATTATTTACTTTTTAGATTGCTCGGAAAATTGGTTTTACATGTCAAAACATAATTTATTAATGGGAATGTTATCAAATAGGCACGGAGATTTGAAGTTTTTACCAAGGAGGATTACGATGACGTTTACGATGAGGAAGAAGCCAGCTTGGAAGTTCATTCAAATGGCAAGACGATGACAACAACTTCGTATGGAATTATGCCGCTGCAAGAAGTGATATCAGAAAACGAAGAAAATTCAACGGCTACAAAAGTTCACACATTTGTTATCAACCTACCCATGGATAATCCTGGTGGCCAGAGGACCATCGAAATAAAAATCCCGATGGAATTAATGAACAAAAATCGGTCCAGCGAAACATTAGACAACAAAGTCCACCCTGACTCCAACCTTGCAAATTTATCCACTGACGACCAACGTGTGAAAAATATCGAAGCTGCCTTAATGCAAGTGCTGACAAGTGAGCTGAAAGCATCAACGGAATCTCCGAGAAAGGACACTGTGAGAGCAACTACACCAAAGTCGTTCATAGACACAAGACCACTTGGTCCACTTGCTCCTGTCGCCGATATGATTTTGTCGGAAATTCAGAAGGGACAGTTACCACAGCTTCTAGTACGGAGTATTAAGTATCTTGAAAAGAATGCGGCCAGTTTTGACGTTGCCATTGACATTGTGGAGTGCGTAATATTTTTCTATTGTGATCCCAATTCTTCCGTTTCAGCACGTCGGAAATAATTTAAAAAAATAGATTTTAGGATTTTACGCAAACAGCGAATAAAAATGGTTGACGATAAATGAAAACCACTTCTCTTTAATTCATTCCATAAATTTAGCTTCCCTTCAGGAGCCATGTAATTCCGTATTTCAAAGTTTATACTTAGTTTCGGGTCATTTAAATAAAAATATGCGACCTGATTATTATAAACCTACACCAAACTTGTACATGATCTCTCCGTTAAGTTGTAACATATCTAACGAATTGATGTTTGCAATTGAAAAGCTTTTGAAACTCGGTTGGGATGTGCGTACGATATCATTTACATATATTTATGTTTGACGTCGTTTTGAATTTACATGCTTCCCAACAGGATAGTAAGTAAATTAGGTGCTTTTCCGTTTACTTGCATACTTGGCTTGTTGAACAGCGAGCAAAATATACGACAGAGCGGCCATGAACTATTGTATCCACAATGCGACCACATCGTGGCTACCGAAACCGATAGCCTAGTAGAAACTAGTAAGGTGTAACCTTTAATATATAACTACCGGAATAATTGTGCATGCCGAGTTAACTAATTTTATACTTATTTGACCATTATGCAACGTCAAATAAATTCAAATTGACCATATCCACCGATTTATGCAATAGTATTTTTTTACCCCTATACATTCGGGAGCCCCTCGCCCCGCCAGGTCACCGATTTGACCCATGGTGCGTTGACAAAAAATGTTCGTCTTGAACCCATCTATCCATTCATACAATAAAATTTTTTGACAATTTTGTCACCCGCACTACCCCAAAGACGTCGACCCCCCTCCTTCCGGTCAATGATGAGCTAGATGGCTGAAAATCAATAGGGTTCGTCCCTATGAGGCAAGGTACCGCTATGCCAAATTTGAGCCGAATCGGTCAACGTGGAGGGAAGTTAGAGTGTTCACGGACAGACAGACAGACAGACAGACAGACAGACAGACAGACAAACAAATCAATCGCTATAACTACCTTTCAAGCATTTCATGCTTCCGGTAGTTAATAACGGTTGTATTTATGTGTTGGATGATAATTTATTCTAATTTATATAATATGTAAGTAGCGATAAAATAAAATGCAAGATGTTTTTTTCTACGACTTCATTGATTTTACATTTGAACTTTGCACTTGAATCAGCAATTTGTATTTTATTAAAACGAAAAATATTAGGTTATTTTTAAGAATTAAAAAAACATACTATCAAATTTCATTTTTATGGCTGGCGTTTCTATACTGCTCACGTTGAAGATTATAAACTATGAAGTGTTTAAAATGTGGAAACATAAAAAGTTTTCACATTATAAATGAAAAATCATTTTATATTTCTTCTGGAGCTACATACATAAGTAGTCGGATCAATAATTAATAGCATTCGACAAGTCATTAAGAAAAAGATGGACATATTTACTAAACAAATAATATATATTTATTTCTAATTAACAGTCTTATAATGTGTTACATTATATATTGTATATTATACATACATGCCTACATTAATTACAAACAAATCGGAAAGTGTCTTTCGTGAATACTCGAATAAAAGTATTAATAGGCGAAAATCCTTTAAAAAATTATGTTAGTAATAAACAAACGTTTATCTTGAGAGGAAGTATTCTACAAAATCCTAGTTTAGTTTATTCTGGAATATAAAGTTCAGTTGACGTTACTAGTATGCCCCGAGTCTCCTCATGAATATAAATTTTTTAGTCTATCGAAATTTCGTTTATTTACAAACATGGCACATCCTAGAGGTACAATCAAAACATTTGGCTGTCAACATTACCATACATATACAGAGACAACACGGGGAACAAATACAGTTAAAGAAACTTGTTGCGCAGCAGGATTTTACACGGGACCGCTTTGCACCTGCGTTTTCAAGGCAGTAACTATGTTTGGTGGAGTATCGTATATCAACGAATATTCCAGGGGAGATGTGAATCGAACAGATATCGGAATTATATCATTTTCTATTCCTTTAAGGCGATTTACATCTAAAAATGGAGCATTTACATTTGCGCCATTTTCTATTAAATATTTTACAACTGCGTCGTTCTGCTTTTGGATCGCATGACCTAATGAAGTCTCGCAAAAGTAAAGCTCTCTTTTATTTACACCAACTCCGGTGGAAACTAAATATTTCAGTACGTCCAAATTTCCACCTTCTATTGCAGAAATACAACCACTTGAAATGAGTGATCCGCATGGTGTCAGTTTGTTGACATTTCCACCCAGTCGAACGATATCTTTTATTACTCTCAAGTTTCTTCCCCTTTTAAAAGCATAACGCAACTCACTTCCATCTGCTGCACGGTAGTCGTTAAAATCCACTCCACAGTCCTTTACCAAAATTTCCAATGTTTCCGTTTTCAAGTCAATATTGCTTAAGGCCGTGTGAACCGGTGTCATCCGATCCTTTCCACGTCTCCTGAATATTGTATTTGCATTCAGAAAAACCATAAATTCTACAAACTGATGGTACTCGTCCGGCGAAAAATACATTGCTGTTGAGTGCGCAATGTTATTTTTATTCCTGTCTGTTGCGCTTACGTCAGCACCTGCCTCTATTAAGCACTTTATTAGCTCAAAGTGGGCTCCCTCGGTGAGCAAGGGAACGTAACCAAAATTGAAGAATGTTTCGTGTAACAACTGGGGCATGTTTTGCAGAATTACCTTAACAATTTGAACTTTGTCCGAAATTACTGACGCGGAGTTTTTTCTACTGTACATCAGACAATGAAACAAAAGCGGCTCCTTGAAAAGGTTGTCAGTGTGGGAATTGAGGAGATACTCGAACACGGGAAAATGTCCTCTTCTTACTGAGGTAATTATGGGGCTTTCAAATTCAAAACTAAGACTCATGTAATCTCCTTACCGGTAATGCATCGTTGAAATTCAGATGCATACTTAACCATCTCCAAACTGGAATATCCAGCGGCTACACAAATCAAATGATTAATACGGTCAATATGTTTCACATTATAGAGAGTTTTGAATAAATCCGAGTCGCAAAGGGCATACTTGAATTCTAAATGATCCCTGGATTCTTCCAGGTCCAGATATATGTCTAATAAAAATGTAAACAAATGAACTTCATCCGCTATTAACGAAGATTCCAACAGTTGAAGCATTTTGTTCCAAGTGAAATGTCCACTTTTTCGGAAAAACATTTTAACTGGTTGGAAACCGTGCGGTGAAATGGGCATATTGGATATACAAAAGTTTATGAATTTAGTTAACACTGGAAAGTCAAACATATATCCTTTCACCTTGTCGTACCATACAGTTAGTATGTTGAGTTGTTGTAGTGACGTTCTCAAAACATGATCAACAAATAGCCATGCTAATTTCATTTCCGTGTCCGCCGTTGGATATCCTGTAATGAGCGCAGCAGTCAAATACTGGGCGACTAAATACTCGGCAAAAGTTCTATGAACAAAAACGTACACTTGCGGATCGGATTTACTGGGTTCTAAGATACCAATTCTGTAGACCCTATCCCGACCCTTGTCCCAGCACTCATCAGACAATATGGTACTGTCTGAAAACAGAGTCTGGAGAGCCTCCTTCACATGCAAATTGTACAACAACCGCATCTCTCTGTCCCCATTTGATTTCGGCAATCTAGTTTCCATGTACTTTTCATACACTTGATAAACAGAATTAAGTTGATACTGCGAGTCCGTGCTTATCAGTCCACCCATCTTTGCATTTGATGCGTAAATCTCCGCCAACATTTTGCACTGAAGTGGAATACCAGCAATGTCACCATCATCACTCGACACCGACGACGATAGGCTCTGCACACAATGTTCCGCAAACAGTTCTATGTTATCAGTCACCAGCACGTTATGCTCAGACTGCCAGTACTGAAGGAAGAATGTAGTTTTGTTCGAGTCATCAAATGGCAAAATATTGAATCCCAGGACCCCAAACTTTTTTTCTAATTCTACTCGTCTATGTGGTCGGGTAGTAATCCACATGCGGATATACTTGCACTCTTTCGCTATGCAGTCCAGAATACAGCTTGCCTTGTGAAGATCTGCCTCATTAACTTCGTCATAGGCATCCAGGAAAAGTTCGACTTGATACTCATCGGAATCCATAAGAGTTTGAACTATACTCCGTCCCAGTTTATTTGTTGTTATGTGCTGTAGGATCCACTCCGTTATGGCGACTGAAGTGCAGTTCCCTTCCGCGCAGCATATTTGATTCATGAATTCAGTCATATTTAGATAAATGACGCTGCTGTATGGTAACGATTTTTTGAATTGACGGGCAAGGTGTGCTAGCAGGACAGATTTTCCCATTCCGGGTGAGTCGTACAAAAGAATGGGAGATTTTTTGGGGGCGTCGTTCCAACACCGTTGAATGAAGTCATCTTCAGAAATTTGTTGTTGGGGTTTTGATGTCACAAACTGTTGTATTTCTTCAATGCCGTTTCCGTTGCTTGACATGACGTGGAAGTATTCTCCATCAACGTATTTGATCCAGTGAGTACGCTGATGTTTTTGTTCCGCCTTGTAGGCAATGGCTTCAAAATGGTGATTGTGTTCCAGGGCAATAAATCGGACGGAGAAATTGTGAATTTGATTGATGGATCTATCGGAGGGGATGATTTGTTGAGAATGAAATGGAAACTGACTTTTTGCTTTCGCGTTGGCCAACATGGATAGCTGATGTAGTTCAATGCCCTCAATGCAGAAAACGTCATCGGAAAGAAAGAAAGAAAGTTTTTCAAAGATTTCTGGGTCCAGTTGGTTGTTGATCGAAAGTGTCCTGGGAATGTAGTAGGGAAGTTGGTCAGGGATTGTTTAAGTGGCTATGGTGATCGGTTGGTCGTTCAGGAATTGTTTGTATAGGGAGGCATTCATTTTGCTTGTGATGATTTTGTTCAGGTGTACCAGATTGGTTGGCTTGCAGAGGTCCTTGAGTGGGAGGGTCTGGCTTTCAAATAGTACATTTCTGGAAAGTATTTTGCTTGTGTCAAGCTCAATGCCGCAATACTGGAAGGGATTTGTATCTTGAATGTTGATCTGTACTCCGTACAACAGGGTCAGAAGGGCTCCAGTTTGTTTGCAGTTGTATAGGGCTTTTGCAAGATGCTTGTAGCCTCCTGTTTTTGTGGGCAAAATTTTCAGTAAGCCATACGCTTTCTCAGTCTTGCCACCGGAAAACCCTCGGGCATACTGCAATACAAAATGTGTACTGGTACTTTATAATTTATTAAGTTTTTTTTAAAAATGTGAGTATGTTACCTTAATCCCTAATTAAATTTGTTTTTATAGAAAACCGTACCAGCTTTTCGATTTCAACTTCCGACAGCAGCCCAAACTTCCGCAGATAACTAAGGAGCTCCACATTGCACTCAATATTCTTAATTAAATCCGGGAGATTCTCAGTAATGTATTCTCTTTGTCACTTCTCCATGATGGCGTACAAAAGAGAGTTTTCTCGCTATTTGAGTCACTGAAGAGTCACAAAATATGATAATCAGAAATGGAAATTTTAATTGTAACTTACTAAACGAAATGTTTTAAATTTGTGGTTTCACAAGCAAGTTATTTCTGTAAATAGTATATCTGTATTTAGGACGAAGTGTAACATAGTACTGAGGACAACGACTCGGTCATTGTACTTTGAAACTGGATGGTAGGGAAGTGTGCAAAATTCCAGATATGATAAAGTTGAGATGAATAATGATGAAGGTATACGCTATGCCATTCAATCGTACAAGGAAATGTATGCATTAAAATATTGTTTGTGCGCCCGTATAGTGATAATGTTATGTGTATATTTAGTTTATAGGATACCATTAAAGCGACGGTTTATACGTATTATTTAGACACCTTGGAAATATGCAGTATCAACTGCCGAAATATGTATGCATTTATGCACTATAAAACCGCAAAATATGCAACAAAATATGCACTATCAATTTCAAGTTAAATCAGCATAAAATATATATTGAAACTTTAAATACCGTTTTGTACCATTTTATAGAGCAGATAGAGAGTTACAACGGAAAAACTAACATATTTTGATATTGATGGTACCATACATATGTTTTGAACAGGAGAGATACATATGATTTTGCCAAAATTTGATCCAATATTTTATACAATAGATGTAAAATGTAGGTCTAGTCATAACGTACTATTTATCTGTTGCTAACATCTCTCTCAAAAGACGATGGTAAACCACTCAAGTGAGATTCCATACTATATGGGAACGTCCCCTACCGGAATTTTTTAAATAAATAAAACTGATGAACACATTCCAATTCCCTTTTCAAAATGCATAAAAATAACAGAAATAAAACTTATAAAAAGGTGTAAACTGGGGGGTACTGTACAAAAATATGGATTAGTGAGGCTATTCATGGGCTGAATCAGCGTTCCGTTGAGAAATCATTCAATTTTTAAATCAAGTCACTCGTAACGGGGTATTTGTTTTATGACCGATACTTGGGATATCACGGAAATTCTCACCCTGCCATATTACGGCATTCCAGAAGATTGTTGTTAAGAATTTAATTTCTCAACGGAACACCAAGAAGTAGCATCCACATAATGTTCCCTTAAAATTTCAAAAGAAATGGTCAAATTACAGTTGAAATATAGCAGTTTCCACTGCATTGTCATGTTTTATCACCGCACCCCGTTGCCGGAACGTTTAGGTACAGTATCTTGTGTCAATGGTCCTTAGTTTTTCCGAATTCAAACTAATTTTCCCGATTAACTTTGCATTTATTAAAAGTCGGTTCCTTTATTTACAGAATGTGTATGGAGTTATTCACTTACTAATTTCTAGTACTGATTTGAGGCTCTATACTATGTGTTTGTGTGTGTATTTAAACTTTTATGAATTTAACAATATGAAATTCTAATAACTTATCGTATTTGAAATGCAAAATTGTCGTTTTTTCTTGAAAATATGTCAAAAATGCCAAAAACGGTGAAATATGTTACTGCATATGCAATATGCAAGAAAAACTCGAAATATGCAAAATATGCAATATCAACATGGTCTCAAATGACTCCATTTGTTGTGATATGGATGAATACTTTTGCCTGGAGTGAGGCAATAACGTACAAAAAATATGCAAATGCATATTTCCAAGGTCTCTACGTATTATCATAGGTACGATAAGAGTTTTCAGTGGAACGCGTCGTTTATCATCAGATAAACTCCCATTACATCATGCGTAAAGCCAAAATTCAACTTTAGAGCCAACTGGGAAACGAGAAGTAGGTTTATCGTCGCCAGCAATACAGTAAATGCGCAAATGACCATAATAAATTGTTGTTTACACTAAGCAAATAGATGGTCATGCGATAGAGTTGGTACCATCTACGGAGATGACATAATTCTACTTCAGTGATGAATAAAATTTAGCACAATTAACGGAAAAGAATGGCTTGAAATGTGCAGACAACACAGATGCGTGATATAAAATACATCTTTTATCATGCTGCCAAATCTTAAAGCTACCTGTTTTGCAATTTTACTTGAAATCAAATTTTCTAGCGATTCGGCACAATGACTTCAAAACGAGTTGCTGCTTGTAATACATTCTTTACCCCTTGAATACATCTCGAGTTTCTGATAGAACGCAATGGATATAATTAGCAAATGCATGATCAATATCTGTAGTTTGCAGTTAGGCATTTGATATGTACAGGACAGGTCGACCCGTTCAGTCAAGAATCATTAGTGACGTTCCGTTAATATTTATTCAATTCAATGGTACAAATGCAATGAAAATAGTTGATGTAGTGAAGGTGTATTAAGCTTATCATTCCAAAAGTTAACTGAATCACTATTCATGAAAGATAATGTCTTATCTATCACCTCGTTCTCCATGCAAAAAGTTGTCATATCACATAACGTATACTGAAGAGAATAATTATATGTGATGCAGTGTAATGTATTTTTAAGACTCGGTAAAAATGTCATTATAAATTTAAAACATTATCTGTATTTAGATAAATATTGGTATGGTCCAATTGTAGCATCAACCAACCAAAGTGATCCAATAACCAAGGATGAACGGGTTGCGCATTTCCCTTTACTTCTTTATCACGTTATATATATATACACACATATATATGCACAATGTGTTATGTCTTTGATTCATGATTGCTATCATGAAATAAATAGATTACATGGTATCGAAACACTTCAGTTTTAAACGTTGTAAGCATAACTACGGTCATGCCATTATTAGCAGCACATAAAAAATTTTGTAGTACGGTCTAGTCTATTCTTTAGCATTAACTTGAATTCATTTTTTTAAGTTGTTAATTTGATATCGCCTTCTGAATTATTATTTAACGAGAAACACGATTCAGAATGCAATTCATTCTTGCGTCAAACGAGACGGTGGCGTGTACACCGGCTTCAATAGCTACCATCAATGGTAGGAATATGGTTTCAAGAAATGCGAGATTCTTTTTTCCCCGAGATATCATCGCAGATCGCCAGGTTAAGAGATTACTTCCATCTTCTATTCATGAGTCAAATGGAATGAATTGGTATGGTGACTATCAGCGTATCAAAAATTAGCTAGTTTTTTTGTATTTACGAATTAAAATTTTATTGAAATTTGAGATGGCTACTGTGTACCACAGGTTTTGGGAGATTCAACTTGGACTTGATATTGAAGAGTTGACATCCTCCGGCGCTTATCCTCCAAGAAGCCATGCGTCGGCACCCGGATACATACGGATAGGAGACGAGTGGCGATTTGGTGTTTTAGAAACTCTCAGTAAAAGTTGTAGAGTGGAGCTTAAGTTACGCATGAATTTGTGCGCACGCTACTGTAACCAAATTCAACTCTGTGACGTCTCGAAAGGTTAATTGGTTTAATGTTTAAAATTTGTATTGAGTTCCAAGCAGTAAAATATGCGTGTGTTTTACATCTTTTAGAATTTGATGCTCATAATTTAACCTCAGGAAAATTCGGCACCGAAATTCCAATCAGGGTTCAAAACACGCACGGGATTCTTGACTTATGGATGCTTCAGAATCAGATGTTCACAGTTAATTTAACCTTAATTGCAGTCATTTCAGAAGCAAACATTTCCACTCATATAGGCAATATCTCCCGCGGAGTGGACGACAAGCTACATATAAGGCATCCAACCGACCAAACAAACACATTCGTTCTTGTGAACCGGAAACCGCTGCGATTCACGGGACAAACCGTGGATTTATTCAATGATCAAGTCATGCACACAAGAAATGCATTTGTCCGTATTTCCCCAGATGTTAGAAACCATCACCAACTTTGTAAACTACTTGGATTGTCAGTTGCTGATGCACATGGAATGAACTGGTCTGTAAATATTTTGTCTCTAACTAAAACGTTATTAGTACGAGGAAAGGTTTCCTTGATTGTGTGGTCTCTTGAGCCTTAGGTTTTGGGATATGCAGATCAAAGTTGATATCTCACAGTCATTCATAAACTCCAGCTTATTCCTACCCAGTACGCATCAAGGAGCCGGTTGTATAGGCATTAGGGATACCTACAGGTTTGGTCTCCTGGAGACTCTGTGCCGAAAGAGTGGATACCAGCTAAAGCTCAGTGTCCATTTGGATCAAATTTCACATGACGGCAGGCTACAGTTCGGCTTCATGGAACATGGTAATAGCAAATTAAAACTTTCTCCATGGTTTTTAGATTCGATGCCATTGCTTTATTAACATTTTATTAAATTTGTTTCCAGCATCAGAACCACTTGTTCCTCAACGTGTGACAAATGGGAAAAGCGGCGTTGAAATTGCAGTCATCCTCAAGAACAATTACAAGTACTACGACAAATGGATGAACGAGAAAATTCCGGTCACCGGGAATTTAACAATAACGGCTATTGTCCCAGGCATTCCGGTCCCCGTGGATGATAGATAGGTATAGGCTTTATTAGAGTGTTTCAATGTTCAGTACATACATTAACTGCTTTTAAACCCTAACACAATGTAGTAACACCAATAATATGTAACAATAATATGTGGATTTAATACTACCATTTATAGTTCGTTAGCCATTACCGGTCCATATGACATAACCAAGTTGTAGTCTATTAACATTAACAAAACTATCATTCTATAAATATATATTTGCTCTCTTCCAATATAACGTGATTACAAATGTCAATAAATTTGTCTATTAGAAAACCTTTACAATCTGTTAAAATAAAATGTCTACAGTAATTATTCCACAAAGTTATCCCACTCCATTGTATACTTTGCTTGAAAAGTTCAGTATTGTGCCGTGGCACTACCATTCTAAAACTAAAATTATTGTTAACAGGTTCAGCTCTTGTAGGAAAGTAACATGCAAACATTACTGTTCTATATTTCTTAAAAACAAACTTTAAAATTGCTAAAATCCTTCTATCACTAACAGTTAAGAGATTAATTTTATTCAATAAATCGTCGATTACAATATTTGTAACATTCAAGTTTTTCTTTCTGGAACGTCTATATGGCCTGGGTAAAAAAATATGCAACTAGGAATCTATTTAGTTTTGCTTGAAGATGGTAAGAGCAACATTTTGAAGCTGTGACCCCCCTTTGACATCAATGTCTCAGAATCTTTGGCTTTTATGTTGGATTTGTAGCATCTTATGAGAAACTACGATACGCCAAGTTACAGGTTTCAGAGCGCTCCCTGAACCCCAGGGCGACAATCACCTCTACACAGCCAAAAATCGGCGATTATTTTGACAAAATCCATTTTAACTCAAATGTCGTTTTAGTAAGTGTGCTGAAATTTTGTATATTAGTGCAAAATGAGTTGATCTATATAACCATATACAATAGATGCTTGATGTACTCAGTTTTTACCTTTTGGAGTATGGATAATCAAGTTGTATGGTGCCCGGTAGCAAAATGTTCATTCATTATTATCAGAAATACTGGAGATTATTTATGTCGAAGATATCGAGTAATAAATTTCTGGTAAATTTCATTTTGAAATGAAATGAAATCACAAAATGAAATTTGCCAGAAATTTATTACTCGATATCTTCGACATAAATGATGGAATTTCCATTCGGTTTTTTGCATGTTGTAGTGAAATATATGTTGGTTTTGGAACACGCACTTACATTGAATAAGCTCCAGTATTTCTGATAATAATGAATGAACATTTTGCTACCCGGCACCATACAACTTGATAATCCATACTCCAAAAGGTAAAAACTGAGTACATCAAGCATCTATTGTATATGGTTATATAGATCAACTCATTTTGCACTAATATACAAAATTTCAGCACACTTACTAAAACGCCATGAGTTAAAATGGATTTTGTCAAAATAATCGCCGATTTTTGGCTGTGTAGAGGTGATTGTCGCCCTGGGGTTCAGGGAGCGCTCTGAAACCTGTAACTTCAAAGGGGGGTCACAGCTTCAAATAGTTGCTCTATAATTTTGTAGAATTTACTGCCCATATGACGGTAGCATAATCAATTATGCTGACTACATATGCTGACAGCATTATTTTCATAACGCTAGTGCATAGAAATCGTTTAATTGAATATAATTTAGCAAGGGCACCGTTAGTTTTTTTCTCAACAAGAGTTTCATGCTCATCAAAATTGAGGTTCTTATCAGGAACAACACCTAAATACTTGAAACTATCAACTCGCTCTACAGCTTGTCCATTAATCAATAAAGTTCCTATTTGCTGCCGATTCGAGTTATAGTCTCTTGACTTGCAAAAAACCATCCAGTTTGTTTTAGTCACATTTAATTTTAATCAATTCTCATTACACCAAATTAAAAGCTTGTTTATACATTCTGTTAATTTTACTATACCTTCGTCGAATGTTTTTCACGGCGTGAAAACTACCAAATCATCACAATAAAGAAGATATCTCAAGTTAATTGAATCCACAATATCATTTACATAAATTGTATAGCACATTGAAGCCATAATTGAACCAGCGTGGACGCCGGATCTGATGCTAAATTCTTCTGACACATAATCGCCATTTCTAATTGTAAACTTCCTATTCTGAAAGTAATTTACTAGCAGCCTAAGTAAATACGGAGGTAGCTTATAATCATATTGTGTCATGAACTTTCTCAGTAAAATGCTCTGATTAACACTATTAAATGCTTTAGAGAAGTCTATAAATAGCGCTACTGCTTTACCTGACTTCAGACTTGTGCCTTGCTGTTCTTATGCATTTTTTTACATGGGAATCCGTGAGCTGGCCGATCCCCGTAGGCCGATAAAATACTAGCAACATAAAGGACATAAAAAGGGCAGTAAAAAGCTCCCATTAAAATGATGATGATGATGAATCGCTGAAGTGTCCGTAGCCAGCGATGCAAAATTGGAAATAAATTCCGATACAACAATGCAAAGATATCTTGAGGCCACAAGGGTTTCTAAATATCTTTACATAAAGTTAGACCAATAAATTCCGATACAAGTTTTTATCGGCCTAACTTTATGTAAAGATATTTAAAAACCCTTGTGGCCTCAAGATATCTTTGCATTTTTGGACACTTTTCAGCGATTCATCATCATGATCATTCTATGGGAGCTTCTTTCTGCCTGGTCTTAATGCATCGGCAGTAAATAGCAACGTATGTAGGAAGGAGCTTTGTTTATTTTCGAAATTTTAATGCTGGAAGGCGAATTTTTTTGTCGGCTGTGGATACGAACCAGCTCACGGATTCCCATGTATAAAATTGCATAAGACACAGCAAGGCACAAGTCTGCCTGACTTCTTATCCAAGCATTCATATAATTGTTGTGTCAATAAACTGACTGCTGTTTTACAAGAGTAACCTGCCTTAAAACTATGTTGGTTTGGGTCTAACATTTCACCAACATATTTCACCAGCCTACAAAACATGAGTCTTTCAAAGATTTTCACTATAAAAGGAGAGTTAAATATAGCTCGGTAAGATGATGACTGAGTGAATCTACATTTCCCTTTATAAAGTGAAAGGATGATGACCGCGATCCACGTCATATGCCATTCGAAAAGTTGGATATAGAAGATAACGTACCCAAATCAAGCCATCGGAAGAATCCCATATTTCACCCAAAGGAAACTTAAAGTTCGAAAAGTTATACCACCCGAGGCTGAAGCCCATGTCAGTATCAAGAAACCACATGTTGCAAAGCTGCCCCTAAAAGTCGTTACGTTGGATGGAAAAACTTACGACATTCTGGCCAGCACAGACTGGACAGTAAAGCGGGTAAAGCAACAATTTCTGGAGTCCAGTGAACAGAAAAACGTTGAATATCTTATCCTGGAGTACAGGGGAAATATACTTAATAATGACGACCGTTGCCTTAGCGACTTCAAATTTGACCCAGGTACCGGAAGTCGTTAATACTTACATATTGTTTTAAGAATGTATTAAACTAAATGTTAACAATTTCCATTCCAGATTCATATATGCAGTCAAATGTTGCCAGCGTCAAACCACCCACTCAAGCAAATCTTGCTGACAATGAAGTCGTGGATGATGTGGCTGGAGCGGAAAAGGAAGTATGTCAACTGGTTGGAAATTGTGTTGGAGTTCAAAACGGGACTAAAAAGGCTAATGGTAAATATCTTAAACTAGAATGTTACTTAACAGTCATGATTATAATTACGGTCACAGTAATTTACCGATAAATTATATTCAGTGGAAGGGATAACACGAGGATACTTGTTGGTGGCTCGAACAGACGGCAACAATTTGACACTGGGTGAAGTTGGAGCCACCTGTAAAATAAATGGCTACGGTGACACTGTTTACGTCGGAGTGAAATTCGTGAGTACCTGCATATTTCTAACATAAATAAATAATTAAATGGTTAGAAATCATTATATGCTTGATATATGATTGATTTGTATTTCCGTAGCGAAAGCAATTGGCGTTGGGTTCCTCTGGAATCAAGATAGAGCATGTCTCTTATGGAGAAGGATATTGTGATGATTGCGAAGGGCGAAAATTTTTGTTCATTCCGAAGAGCCACATTGGAACATCCAATGCTAATTTGTTTGAAGTCCAGTGAAGCCTTTCAATAAGGGCTAACCTGTGAAATATGCACGTTATTCAACAAAGTAGATGCATTCATTCAGTTCGTTGTCATTTACGACAGGAAATAAAATTAGTACATTGGTATAATTATGTAACTTAATACACCAAATACATTTCAAGTTCAAGAATAACGTCAATCAAGTTCAATGCGTGTGCATTTCGGAACATCACAATTTTATGGGCCTGGCCTGGAGATATATATCTATGTAGAATTATTTTTCATGTAAACACAAACCACCGACTGTCCGGACTGCTTACCGATAATGGCCGTAATTGAGAAATGTAAGGATACGATAAATGATATGAAATGAGAATGAGTTGGGTAATCATTTAATCAATCAAAGTAATCTCGGTTGATATGACCATGGCATGACATGTTTAGTCTCATAATCTCATTGAGAGATAGCATGTGCTCCGTATTTCCATTTCATCTACTCCACAAAATATTACATCATCCAATGATATGAGAATGATAGCTCCTCCTCCGAAATGGTTTCCAGCTATTATAATTTGTTGAACTGAACATGGCAGGAACGCCAAATAAACCTTGAGTCAATTCACCATTTCATTAAATTACATTAATATACCAACATATTCGTGGCTACTGCGAAGAGAAGCGTTTTACTCAAATTAGCGTATTACATTTTCTTTTCATCAGTCTCTTCCTTCTGTGGAATAATGCTGAATTTAACGAGGAATTAACGCTACCCATTACAAGGTAAAAGTGAAATCATCGTTTTTCCATCCTCATGCAATTGCGTCAGAAAATAAACTGTGTCGTATATAATCAATAGATAATTAACCGCAAAGAGAGCGATCATGTAGGTCATCCCCAGAAAAAAATCTGATTAATATGCATTAGTATCGCATGAGCGAAAGAAAGCGTATCAGCTCGTTGTCTATATTAATATTTATACGAATGCGTAATGAATCAATAATAAGCCTACATGGCATTTTCAGACTGGCGTGTTGCACGGAATCACTTTTCCGTGCTCTGCTCTACGCTGCTGCATGAAAATGCGAACATTTTCTGACGCTATCCAACAACGAGAGAAATGAAAGTGAAATGTGGAATAACTCCGTGCCGGATGGTAATTTGTTTGTGTCTTGTGATATCATCATTAACACAGGTATGTCGTGTCCTTAAAATTCATTCTGAGCATCTTTAAAGCTGATTGACCCCCCTTTCCCTTCAAAAAATTGATTTTGCCCATATTTCACTCAGCAATGAGACTTGACCTGAAACTAATAAATGCAAAGTTTCACGAGCCTCCGACTAATGTAGGGACCGCCAGCCCCATGTATGTGTTTTGCTGGTTCCGATTCCCTTGTTAAATTGTCGTGTGCGCCATTTTGTCAGCTTTCAAGATATCTTCAATCTGAGACCGGATTCGGATTCTTCAACTCAAAATTGGTCTATGGCACCTTTTTGATTTTCCATATTCACATTTGTGTTGAAATGGTAGGCCTCCGAATTTGGAAAATCGCTGAAAAACGACAATTTTTGCTATTCCTTGAAAATGCAGAAATCGCACGTTTTTGTGGGTCTGTCGCTTACCTATTAGAACTCCCACACAAAAACTGAAATATACATTTTGAAGCCCGTAAAACGGGGTTTCAGAATCATATTTTCATTTGCTTCGCATTTCATTCATTGATATTTGCTTCGCAGTCCACTGGTAAGTGGCGATGGAATTATTTCATGTTTTCAAAACATTTCATACAGAGAATCTGGATATTGAAACTTACCACGCCTGCACTTTACAATAAATCAAAATTGTGCTAATGCAGAAAGATAGCGCGTTAAAAATTAGTAATGGAGGCATCATGTCCTTGACCAACGGTGGAACTGTGTGACGAAAGTATGTTATTAAATATTAAGATACATTTTGTTCATGTTATATTTCAGCATAATATATCAGCTGCGCCGCCGCTTTAAAATGCAGCTATTCTGAATGCTTTGTTTGGTCTCCATTACTCATTTTTAACGCGCTATCTTTCTGCATTAGCACGATTTTGATTTATTGTGAAGTGTAGGCGTGGTAAGTTTCGTTATCCAGATTCTCTGTATGAAATGTTTTGAAAACATGAAATAATTCCATCGCTACTTACCACTGAACTGCAAAGCAAATATCAACATAAAAATATGATTCTAAAACCCCGTTTCACGGGCTTCAAAATGTATATTTCAGATTTTGTGTGGGAGTTCTAATAGGTAAGCGACAGACCCACAAAAACGTCCGATTTCTGCATTTTCAAGGAATAGCAAAAATTGTCGTTTTTCAGCGATTTTCCAAATTCGGAGGCCTACCATTTCAACACAAATTTGAATATGGAAAATCAAAAAGGTGCCATAGACCAATTTTGAGTTGAAGAATCCGAATCCGGTCTCAGATTGAAGATATCTTGAAAGCTGACAAAATGGCGCACACGACAATTTAACAAGGGAATCGGAACCAGCAAAACACATACATGGGGCTGGCGGTCCCTACATTAGTCGGAGGCTCGTGAAACTTTGCATTTATTAGTTTCAGGTCAAGTCTCATTGCTGAGTGAAATATGGGCAAAATCAATTTTTTGAAGGGAAAGGGGGGTCAATCAGCTTTAAAGATGCTCTCTTTCTTTCAAGTTTACAATTTTAAAAGTTACATTTGATAAGATTTAGATACAATTCTTTGTAGGCACGACGACTCCAGTTTTTTACAAAGGAGGATTACGATGACGAATATGACGAGGAAGTAAGCAGCCTGGAACAGGACACAAACCATGAGACCTCCAATTCAAGACCACCTACTATAATTACCATACAAAAAGCGAGAAATGTTAGTCAGGAAATCAGCACAAGCGACACTGAAGCTCACACGTTCGCAATTAAAGTGCCCGTAGGATCAAATGGCACTGCCATTCCGAAAACCATCGAAATTAAAATTCCAATGGCGTTAATGAACATGAGCCAAACAATCCACAACAGTTCCCAACTGTCCACAGATAACCAACGCGTTAAAAATATAGAAGCGGCGTTAATGCAAGTGCTACAATCTGAGCTTAAACTGAAAACAGAAACGCCAAATAAAGTTAACTCGGGTCAACTCACAACACCAAAAACCTCAAACAAAGTTCCGTCTAGCCCAATTGGTTTAATTACCGAAGCGATTATGGCGGATATACGAAACGGAATGCTTCCTCAGCTATTAGTAAGAAGTGTTGAGTATCTCGAAAGAAGTGTCGGCAGCTACGACATTATTGTTGACGTTGTCGAGTGCGTCATATTTTTCTCGTGTGATCCTGACGCCGCTTACTCTAATCGCCATAATTAAATTATTACTTGTTTTCGAATTTTTTTGACGGAGTTACATAAGTTGTTTTGGTTCAGCGTTGTTTTGTAAGCAGTCATTATAAAATAAATCAAATTCCTTGATTGTTTTTCTACGAAATCCAACAAGCCAAGCATATCTTTCATAAGTGTAAATCAATTTTTTAATTAAAGGCTTGAATACAAAATGAAATTTAAAATGGATTAAAGGAATGGCTATTATCAATATTGGCATTCTCCTAACCAAATATCGCATATCTCACCACTCATTAAAAATTCATAATCAGTTTCTGCCTTAAACAACTTCAGCAGAGCAGTGTATATAAACAAGAGAATAGCAATTTGGGTCAGTTATGCAAAAAGACATTAATACTCCATTCCACTAGATATGCTTACGTGATGGTAATGGAATGTAGGTTATTCCTTTCCAAAAACAATTTTTATCACTTCCATATACCTCTCCGCTGCTTTCTTTCCTTTTCAAAAATTAAATTCGGGATATATAAGCTTTTTTTGTTGGCAATGTAGGTCACACTGAAAAAAAAGAATCCAGCACGCAAAGTAAAAATCAGCATTGCAAAATTAATGTGCTTACAGTTCCACAAAAACAGACTCGGGCATGCTGCCATAACATTCCTTGTGCTCATAATAAAGGATCGATCGTAAGGCATATTTAAATATGTCAACTTCATAATATTTTGAACGAAAATTCTCATTAGGTTTCCATATCGCCTCGCTTTAATGCTTTTCGGTTATTTAAAAAAAAGTCGATATTTTAGCGTAGATAGGCTAGCCATCAATTTTTGTGCTCATATGATAGCTTCGGCCCATGTAAGTTTGGCTAGCCGTCATTTAATTGGAATCCCTTCACACGTTCGGTCGTGCGCTTTCTCCGGCGCGGTTACATTTCATACAGCAAAATACTCTGCATTTCCTACACCCGGTTTTGTAATGGGCGTGGAGGAACTACAGATATTTCTGGACGCTTCGCCGTCTCACATTTTCCGTCCAGGTGATGTCGTCGCCGGAATTGTCAAAATGGTCGCATCTTCTGACGTGGATCTTGACGAAGGTAATTAAAAATAAAATAATATTATGAATCAATTACCTGAATAAAAAAGTATCCTCGTTTTTCAAATTATGTTTAGGAGTAACCATAACTCTGTTTGGAAATGCATCGGTTATCTGGGTGGAAGGCATCGGCGGAAGCACAACATATTGCGACTCTGAGAATCTATTTGAAACATCTTTCGTCCAGCCATGTAATCATTCGCAAATCATGTACCCATTTGCGCTGAGAATCCCGGACATTCCGTGGCTCCCATGGACAGTTAAGACAAATCATGGTCGAGTGGAATACGGAGTGAAAGCAACTTTCAAGCGACCTTGGTACAAATTTGGCATAAAACAGTGTACGGTTCTCTTCAAACTCAACTCATACCTCAACTCAAGAATTGCTGCCGTGTTTTCGAGAAATGTCGAGTATTACGCAAATGCTGTCAGTACAAAAAGTGGAGATTACAGTGTAGGTCGTACCTGCATTCCATTTTGTTGTTGTACGTCAAAGGAAATTGTGACATTGATGATGGCAACTGACTCGTTATGGAAGTATCCGGGAGATGAAATCCTGTTTAGTTTGGACGTGGATAATACGAGAAGTGGGCGGTGTATTGATAAGGGGAAAGTACAGCTTGTTGGTGT
Organism: Sinella curviseta; assembly: GCA_004115045.4. NCBI lineage: Eukaryota > Metazoa > Arthropoda > Collembola > Entomobryomorpha > Entomobryidae > Sinella > Sinella curviseta. The sequence continues at coordinate 5,165,760 of CM023201.3, read as the reverse complement.
AAGTTGAAATTATTTTGGAATAATTTTGAAGTGAATAATTTTTAGACGGCATTGAAGTTGATCAACTTATTTATCTCTATTTGTAGGAATGGCGGCAGCAAGGACGCTCATATGGAGATGAATCCGCAAAAGAAAAGACGCAGCCTATTATTTTGCATGACGAAAGTATGGAAATAAACGTAGCTCCTGGAGAGCATGTTATACTCAAGGGAGCGATAAAGGTGCCTTTGGACGTGACCCCTATACCAACTCAACCAGAGTGCAGTATACTAACACTCACTTATAAACTGCGGGTATTAAATTATATTTCCAAAGCATTAATGAATTTTGGGAGCAGAAATGCAAGTAATTATTTTGAAATTCTTTGTAACGTATACAAACATTGTTTTTGTTTTCAGGCCATTGTCGAGGAATGTTCTCGATTCGGTTGCATGAAACCTGCTGTCGTCGACGTGGACGTCTTAATTGGGACACTGGGAGTGGAAGATATTTTGAAAGACAACAAAGCCGATATAAATGGGATTGAATCAAATAGTTCTTAATGATGAAAAATCGTATTTTTGCTCAGCAGCCAAAGATATTGTACCAAGTCACCAATTCACCCGTTCATTCACGTTGTGATTACGTTCTACATTTGCTTACACTGTAAGGTTTGACATGTTTCACACAAATGCACATTACGGAGGTATATTTTACATTTCCGGCATACGTTGCACGTTGAATGCAATGTAGCATCAAGGTTAATTTTTTCACTTGGCTTTGCAAGTATTTACTTATGTGCGTTTTGTTCGAATGTACAGAAAACCAACTGAACTGATCAATAAATTCACTGCAATTAACACCAATGCAAAATATATCAACAGTAGGAACGATTTTGGAACTGTATATCAACAGTTGGGAACAAATTAACGGGAATTCGCATCTCATGAGAAAAAATTCAAATCAGATTTTCATGTTGTCACAGCAAAGTTGTTTTCAGTAAACTAGAAAACAATGTTGAATTTCAGATGAACGCGCAAAGTTATAGCAAGCCCTTATTTCCATCAACATGAACCAGCATATTTAAATCTACATTAAAAATTCATCACGGCTCTTTGCATTAACTTTGACAATTCCAATTACATGTAAGAGAATAGCAATTTGAGTCGGCTCTGTCAACGCTATAGCTCTCGTTAATACTTTCCTACAGTATTGGTTTATTAACTATTTCCATCAAATCCAATTTTATAACTTCAATTGTTTTATAGCTATCCTTCCTTTCAAAAGTTAAATATGGGATATTTGCTCTCGTAAGAGAGGTCGCGCGGAAAAAAAGTAAAGAAGGGCAATAAAAAATTCAAATGATTTTAACTCTACAATATTTCCGGGTTTGATAAAGTCACGTATTAAATTTAATTCTATATTGTGGCAAAAATAGGTAATGATATGAAAATCGGTATAAAAATATTGATAGTAAAATATTTTTATATCGCAGTAATAGCAGTAAGCTCTGAACAATTTCGGTTGTGTTTATACCGGCTCACCTAAAAATCCAGTTGGTCATGATATGACTCATTGCAAGTCGATATTTTTATTTAAAAGCCACCTTACTTTTTCTTCCATATTCCATCATTTACTTGAAGAGTTTTAAATAATTTCGGTTGTTCGCCATTTAAGTGTAGTCGTTTGAAGCATACAGTCGTGTACTTTGTGTTGTAAATTGCATTTCATAAAGCACACATTTTACAATCTTTGCTCTCCGTGCATCTGCAATGGGTGTTGAGGAACTTGAGGTAATTTTGGATGCCCCGTCCACTCACATTTTTCGTCCTGGTGATACTGTCACTGGAAATGTGAAATTTGCCGCATCTGCTGACGTTGTTCTGGATGAAGGTGAGACACGTCAATTTTAAAGTGAATTGAATTATTCCGTGAACAGTGCAAGTAATGCGGGAAATTATTATGAATGGAAGCCATAAATGAGTTTTCTATTCATTTGTCATTATTTTCAGGAATTACCATCACCCTATTTGGAACTGCCAACGTCTCATGGAGTGAACAAAACGGTCAAAGCTCCACCACATATCGCAATACAGAAGAATTATTCGACGTCTCCCTTGTACAGACCTGTACTCACGATCAATCCATGTACCCATTTTCGTTGCTAATCCCAGACAATCCGGTACTCCCCTGGACGGCGAAGACAGTTTACGGCAAAGTCGAGTATGGTGTGAAAGCGGTATTTAAACGACCCTGGTTCAAGCTTGGCGATAAAACAAGCACTGCTCCGCTCATTCTTAATTCTGACCTCAACTCGCGAATAGCTGCCGTGTTCTCAAAGAATGCCGACTATTACGACAACACGGTCACGACGAACGCTAACGATTCCAAGGTCGGACGCAATAGCATTCCATGTTGCTGCTGGAGATCGTCCACGAAAGAAATTGTAAGCATGGCGCTTACAATTGATTCGATTTGGAAGTATCCTGGAGAGGAAATACCGTTCAGTCTGGAGGTGGATAATACGAAGAGTCGGAGGTTTCTCCAAAAAGGAAAAATTGAACTTGTTGGTGTAAGCAGAAGTTAAACTATTGTTGGCATACTTTCAATGCGGGAATGTAATGATCAGTTACTATTTTCTTCAAGGTTTGGCTACATAAAGGCAGTTCATGGGGAAGTGGAGCCGCAAAGGAAAAATATCAATACATACATGCACTCGAGGAAAATATAGAAATATGCGTGGTTCCCGGTGGACACATGATTCAAAAGGGCGTGATTAAGGTGCCAATGGATATAATGCCTACGCAACCAGAGTGCGGCATACTTACGCTTACGTACAAATTGCGGGTAAGAAATCTTCATCTTGGCATCATGCTACTAATTAGAGATTGGTTTGCGATACCGTTTAGTAAAAACAGAATGGCTTTATGTCTGCAAATTTGGCTTTTAGGGAGAAGTCGGGGAAAGTGGTCGTTTCTCCTGTATGAAGTCTCCAATCGTGGAGGTTGACGTTGTCATTGGTACAGTAGGAGTAGAGACTACTTTAAATGCCCACTAGCCCGCCTCATTTGAAACCGCTGTTGAATAAAGGTACCATTGTAAATGGAAACATTTCTGATGGATATAACTTGGAAGTGCTCATTGATATCCTACCAAATTTCCAATGCACATGTTTTGCCAAATGCAAATTGGACACGATTACGTCACTTCGTCGTGCTTACTTCGATTCGAACACATGTATATATATAAAAGTACAATCGTCTAAATTTGATGTGTAATTATTATAAAAATATCATTATCGTCGTTTGTTAAAAAAGGCAAAATATACCAAACTTCATGTAACGACGTGCATATGTATTTTAATATGAGGCATCAGGAAATCCTAGATGCCCAATTTAATGACCACACCCGTTTTCAGAATCTACTCAATGCTACCGTGTGAATGTTCCCACTACAAATATAATGAAATAAGGGAATATGAAATTATTTTTTATTCCATTCACTGGTATCTGAACCTAGAAATCACTTACCGTGCCGGAGTACGAACAAGCGAGATTTAATTAAAGAAATCAAGTATTGCTAAATTTGAGCAGTATAAGTCATGAAACTGTGGCACTTAAACGCTGTTATTTTTTTCTTTCAAATGGTGCCATTCCAAAACGGGACTAGATCCCTAAAGAGAGCACGGAATGTAATTTCATAAGTAGGAGCGAAATTAATCTGAAGCCTTAATTTTCTATCAAACTCTTACCGTTTAATTTTTCACTATGAATTAAGTATTTATGACGAATTACCCAGCTAAAATTATATAGAAAGGAATGCCAATTCAAGTCAGCTATGCCCAAGCATTAGTATTCCGTAATGGTTCCGTAGTCTTGGAATGTAGGCTATTACATCCGAAAACGATTTTTATAATTTCAATTTCTTTTCCTAGTTTATATTCCTTTTTGAAATTATATGTGGAATGGTAAGTAGCTTATGACAGAAAGGTGGTCATACTGAGAAAAATTGAGCTCACGGACTAACAAATTGAATGCTTGTAATACAACTATTCCTTTCCGGGTTTTACAAAGATAATTCAATATAACGGTAAAATTGTGAGCACTTCGTTTCAGTTTTTACCGGGACACTAAAAGATTCGCTCAGGCACTATTTATTGAAAGTCGATATTTTAATTTGGAACCGCCCTAATCGTTCTTCTGTGTTAAAATGAATAGCTTCCTCGGGCAACTTTTTGATCGTTCGTCATTCCAAGTGTCTCACTTGAAATGTGAACATTCCAATTTTATAAAGCACCCGTATTTTAATATCTCCGCTTTCCTTTCATTTTTCAAAATGGGCGTTGAAGAACTTGAGGTGATATTGGACGCTCCGACCTCTCACATTTTCTGTTCTGGAGATATTGTCACGGGTAATGTAAAATTTGTCGCATCCTCGGACGTGGTACTCGATGAAGGTAATACAAAATATAAGACAGATTATTTCGAGTCGAGCTATGAGTTGAAATTTGGGATATACTTTAGGAATTACAAATACCCTGTTTGGAAATGTCAATGTACAATGGAATGAACCAAATGGCCAGACCTCTACCAGATACAGCAACACTGAGGAATTGTTCGAAATCTCCCTCGTGCAGAGCTGCACTCATGAGCAAACCATGTACCCATTTTCCATCAAAATCCCGGATATTCAGGCCCTCCCGTGGTCAACAAAAACCAATCACGGGAAGGTCGAGTATGGAGTGAAAGCCGTGTTCAAGCGACCTTGGTTCAAGCTTGGCGATAAAACGAGCACCGTTTGGTTCACCCTAAATTCTCACCTCAACTCACGAATTGCTGCTGCGTTCTCAAAAAATGTCGACTATTACACCAACGTGGTTACAACGAAAACAAACGATTCCAAGGTCGGTCGCAACAGCATTCCTTTTTGCTGTTGGAGATCATCCTCGAAAGAAATTGTAAACATGACACTGGCAATTGACTCAATTTGGAAATGTCCTGGGGAAGAAATTCCGTTTACTTTGGAAGTGGATAACACAAAAAGTCGTAGAAATCTTGATAAAGCGAAAGTTCAACTTGTTGGGGTAAGTCAAAATTACAGAATCCAGAATTGCCAGAAATGTATACTTTTAAGACGGCATTTTTTGTAATCGACAGGTATGGTTACATAAAGGAAAGGTCGCGACGGTATGGGGTGGTGAAGTGACGAGGGAAAAAATCCAAGATCAAATTGTGAACGAGGAAGACATGGAAATATACATAGTTCCAGGAGGACACATGATCCAAAAGGGAGTGATCAAGGTGCCAATGGATGCAGTTCCAACGCAAGCAGAGTGCAGGATACTAACGCTTTCTTATAAATTGCGGGTAAGAAAGTTTGTCCACTTTCACCTGACAAGTATTCGCTATTTACTACTGTTCAATAATTCCATGAGTACGTATACCATTTGGTTTGCAGAACATGCTTTGGTGAAATTGTCCATTGTTTTGTACAAATTTGTTTTTCAGGGAGTTCTGGAGAAACCGCCCGATTCTCTTGTATGAAATCTGCTACCGTGGATGTCGACATACTCATTGGTACACTGGGAGCTGAAGCTGTTCTACTTGAGCACCCCTCACAATAGACCGCCTTAAATCAACCAGGTATTTAATGAAACACAAGGAGCCAAATTTAAATGATTCAATCGACGGACGCCCACTTGAAACCTCTAATATATGTAAATATTAATTTTGAACGAATGGAAACCTTTGAGAATGGGTATATGCTATAATTCCAAGGCGCCAATTGACGTCCTGGCAAAGCTTCAAATTTCCCGTGCACATATTCTGATAAGTGGAAGCAAGGCATGACAAAATGATGATGTTAGTTTATATAAAAGTACTATATTCTTAAACATAATGAATACTCTTTGTTGGAATATCATTATCTTTGATTAAGTAAACAATCATAACCAACCTCCAATGTATGCCCAAATGACTCGTGCGGAAATGTATGAAACATGAATAAATTAACACAACTGCTTTCAAAATCTCCACAATGCTATCATGTTAATATTCGCGCTAAAAATAAACTCAAAATCAAAATCAGTAAAATGAAACAATTTTTTGTTACATTCGCCAGATTCTGTATCTGGAAATCACATACTGATTGCTCATTTACTAAATACTGTTTACGCTAACCGCTTCCAAATCCTAACAGCTTGATTTTTTGGTCGTACCTCGCAGCCAGCAGTATTATATCGCATAGCCTCAGTGGTACGTACCTCCAGTATATATCTCTCCCGCCTTAACCCATTCTGATCATCCAGTCGCTGGAACATCTATGAGGTGGGGAAAGCAACCCTCAGATGCGGGTGTGCCGCCGTGTTGTACCTGAGAGATCCTGGGGCCACATTCCGCTTGAGTTTCGCCCCAACTTGCCGAAGCCCCACCAGACGCGCGAAAGAAAAGACCTACGTATGTGGAGCTAATATCTTCCCATGTCAACTCAGGCCAAAGTGTCCCTGGGCAGGGTTGGTTGGAATATTCAATGTAGATAGAGCCAACCGGGACCACTCTTGAGTTAACCGCATCAATTTCCTGGTGTAGATTTCTCTTTGTTGCCATAAGTTCGTCGCGTAGCTCGTTTCGTTCATCAGTAGCTTCAACAAGTTGCTTCCGGATCTTGATTATTTCCTTAATTGCATCTTGTAATGTCCAAGACAATATCTTCTGACAAATTACCAGATTTCGCTTATTGCAATTTACATCGGCCCATTTCCCTTGTGGATTTTCTTGTTTTGCGTTAATTGGCTTTAGGTCAATGCAAATGTTGGAATCGGGGTCATCTCGGGGTGACCCTTCTTGCCAGTTGGTGTACGTCAACGGTTCCCCGTCATCCCAAAGAAACTGATCCGTTTCTACATCAAATCTTGCACCCAGCTACATGTCGCCATAAACGTCGCTTGTGTTGTTTACCAAAAGATCTTGCATGTCGGACTCTTTGACCATGACCAGACTGGACTTTGAATTCTCGCTTCCTTGAGAAGTGCAAAAGGCCTTCGCTTCATCGTAGTTAAGGAATGTTGTGGGGAATATCTTGATGCATAACTCGTCCCTGTAGATTTGCCATCCGACTTCACATTCTGCGGCTCCTAAAAAGAGTAAATAAACATAGGTAAATGCTTTTGTGAGCCAAATTGTAAACTATTAAAACAACTAAATTACCTGCGCTTGCCGCAAATGCGCAAATTCTAAGTAGTAAAATGTTGGTAAGCTCCATGTTTAGAAATGTTCCTGTAGATGCTGTCTTTCCAGTGATTACATGACAACAAATCCGACGCCGGGAAATCCTCGGACAGGAAATCCCCGACAGGAAATACTACGTCATAGAATCCTCGGATAGGTAATTCTCCAATACGACATGAAATCCTAACAAAAAATTCATTGACCTAAATGCGAATTTCAAACTGAGCAAAGAAGCGACGAATACGAACAATTGACACCTGTATTTGGCTAGTAAAAGCAGGTCTACAACTGTAAACTCAAGTACATCGCTGACACGTGTAGGTAGAACAAAATGCGCAATGGTTACAATGGTTTAGGAGAAAAGATCAAATGAGTAGTTGAGTCTGCATATATAATGAGCCGTTTTGAGCAATGTCAAGAAAAACCTTCAGAATTGGTCGCTTTTTTGCATATAGTAATGATTGTTATATGTAAGTATGTGAAGCACTGGAAACGTTCCACAACAATCATATTTTTAACACATTTTTTTTTAAAAAATAACGCATTGTTTTTATCTATCGCAAAGAACAGCAAAGAATGTACAGGAAAGCGGAACACGTGATCAAATGACAACTTTTATTCAAGAAGGTGAATATGATTTTAAAAAGCAACTATATTATGTAAATCACAACATTGCTGATCATCGATGATTATGCTTAAAATTGGTAACCTGGGAATTATATACGCACGCTTGACTTATATACAGTGGTGAAATTTCTTTGCTGCCGTGAATTTTCACCATGTCAGAAAATTCAACTCAACTTTCAACCCAGCTAAAATCGATAAAAGCAAACTATTTTTTGTTCCTTCAGACATCTTCATTTTGTGTTCTTAACGATTGATTCTCCCGACTATATAACAGCAACGAAGCATCGCTCCAGCCGACCAGCAGTCTCACCCTGGTCGACAAGTAGACAAGGATGCAGTGAGATTGTCGGTCGGGGTGCGGGAGATTACTCATCGAGAAAAATGTCCTAGTAGGACTACATGTCGTAGTTTTTCCTGTCGGGGATTTCCTGTCCGAGGATTTCCCGGCGTCGGATTTGGCGTCGTGTACCCCCTTCCAGTGAAGACTACGAAATGACCAATTGTTCGGCATCCTATTTATATTAAAATTTAAGCATCGCTGTTGCCCTAATTATTACATTGGGAACAAGTTGGCATATAATACTCAGCCCGTTGCGTAATATACTGTTCTAAATATAGTCTCGAAAATTTTGGACGTATTAAAGGATTATTTCATCCTGAAACATGTCAGTCATTTCGTAACCTTTGGAATAATTTTGTGGATCAGTAATCTTTGTTCAGTAACATTCACCAATTTCACGGAATCGCTGAACGGCTTTTGGGGGATTATGGAAACACACATAAGTTCCATTGACGTAGCGAATAGTGGGACATTGGGTTAATTATACTGTTCATAACTGGTAGAGTTGATTTGGAATCATTTTCATGTTAAGCGTACGTCCTTTTCATTTGTCCAAACCTTCCACATTTAAGTCATAGCCAAATCAGAAGGATTAGTTTTTTACGCTAAATATTGTTATTAGCAGAATCTAACATTCTTAATTTATCAGTTTAGAGTTGCTCGTGTGTTAATTCTTAATGTAAGGTAGTTAAAATTAAGCATAATTGAACCCTCACAAATATTCATTTTTGTTGTGAAGAAGTACTTAGATAGTGACAAGTGATGAAATAATGGACAAGTGACTGAATAGTGACAACAAGTTATGGAATAATGCCTAACGCTTTTCGTTCATGTGCAACAAGCACAGTATCTTTCACATGTATGCTACGTGATGTCAGTACATCAACCTTTTCCCCTGATTGGCTATCCATATTTGTAATACCTCACTGTGTAAACACTTGTTATTTTTACCATTTTTTAACCTGTCATTGAACCTGTCATTCCAGATTGTTCTTCTCATTATATATTCAATTGTATGTACTTATGACCATTGTAACTTCATGATGAAATATTTTTCGTGTGTTGTATCAGCCTCCTAAAGGCATAAAAGCAATCGGCAACTTGTGCCTCATCGCCCATTTCTACGTAGACATTCTTTCACGACTGCTCAAGCCCATTTTATCATTTCTGCTCAAGAGTTTAAGGACAAGCACAGAGTCCACTCTTCATTTCTCTGTACATTCAAGTTACATTTTGACTGCAAGTTTCCACTTTTTTCAGTTGTTTTTTATTCAATAAATTTCCAATATTTTAGTTGTTTTATATTAATCACAAGTCTCATTTTACGCATTTTATTTACTCATTTGCTACGCAACGTTTCATTCAATCCATTCACAATACAGTCCATTCAAACTCTTACAGTTCACGCTCATATTTTAATCATTGACCAGTTTTTAATCTTTGACATAAACATTCATTAAAGAGTCACTACCTCAAGTAGTGTGGTCCTTCGAACGCCTTACAAACATTTTTGGTACCTTCGAGCCTGAATTATTTTCAAGTGATTGAACCAGTTACCGTTATTTTTAAAGTTATCACTTATTGTTATCAGTGAAGTGACAATATTATAGTATCAACAATGGCGGATGTGGCAGCAAGGAAGATAGCATTCAGCAAGCTAACAAGGCTAGAAACTACGATCAACAGCATTGCCCCTGCTACCATGACCGACGCACAGGTCAAACTCTACATCAAATGTGCCGAAGACAGCATGAAGAAGATTGAAGAATCCCATCTCAAAGTCATCGCGCTATGCACAGACGACAACGCAGTTAATGTTCAAGAAGCGATTGTCTCTCCCATGGAACAGAAATACCAGGAGATCATGATCAAACTCTACGGATTCCAAGCTACATCAGGGTCAACAGCACGTCAGCCTCAGCAGATCAAACTACCGGAGATTCAGTTACCAGTGTTTGATGGCAGCTATGAGGACTGGCCAACTTTCTCAGATCTCTTCACAGCAAACATCGAAAGACAATCAACCCTGTCACCTTCACAGAAACTTCAATATTTGAAGTCCTACACCAAGGGAGACGCCGCCAGTCTCATCAAGTGCTTCAGCATCACCGACAACAACTACAAAGAAGCGTGGAAACTCCTCAAGCAACGCTACGATAACACTCGTGAAATTGTGCAGTCGTTACTAAGAAGGTTAGTTCATCAACCAGCAATCAAAGTGGAATCAGTTTCAGCATTGCAGTCTCTTCTCAACACAACGCTAGAAACCATAACAAGTTTAAGGGTCTTGGGCCGACCTATCGACCAGTGGGACGACATCATCATCTTCATCATCATTGACAAGCTAGATAGCGACACCAAATCAGAATGGGCCAAGTCGCTGAAGTCAACAACACCTCCAACATTCAAGGAGCTCCAGGAGTTCCTTGAGAAGCACATCATGACTCTACACGCAACCAGAAGCATCACCAATCAACCGATTTCAAGACAACCAACTCGACAAATCAGCACTCATCACTCATCATATTCATCAGTTCCAAGTTGTCCTCATTGCAGCGGACAACACATCATCTTCCATTGTTCAGCACTACAGCAAATGAAACCACAGGAGCGTTTCGAAGCTGTTAGAGCTGACAACCTTTGCCTCAACTGTTTGAGGAAGGGTCACAGTTACCGCGATTGCCAAAGCACCAACACTTGCAAGCTCTGTGGCAAGCGACATCACACATTCATTCACGTGGACTTCAGTAACCAAGACTCCTTCAAGGTAAATCATTCATCAGTACTCAACAGCAATCATCAGTCACAGCAACCAATCAGCAATCAGAATCTACCTCTCTTCCCTCCAACTCATCAATCAACGGATTCATCTCATCATAATCCTCCGAAGCAAGATTTAGCTTCAAGTTCCAGCAAAGACACCTCGTCTAAACTGCAAATGCACGCCGCGACAACAAGTTCGAAGTCAAACACAATCTTGAAAACAGCCATCGTCAACATCCAGCCAGACGGAAGTGACATCTTCTACCCAGTACGAGTCCTCATTGACGATGGTGCGCAAGGCAGTCTCATCAAGCAGAAGTGGATGAACCAACTATCGCTACCCAAAAAACGCTGCAAGGTCGACATCACCGGAGTTGGCGGTGGAAGCCGCCTCAAATGCAAATGGAAGACCAGCCTTCGTCTCTTCTCCAGAACCAGTGACGACTTCATTGATGTGGAACTCTTTGCCGTTCCAAAGGTCACTGACATCCTCAACGATCTTCCATCGCATACGCCCTCTGACTGGGAACATTTGGATGGCCTACAACTAGCAGATCCAGATGCTTTTCAGCCAGGAGACGCTGACATTTTGCTGGGATCCGACGTCGTCCCCTACATCCTCCGTCCAGGACTACGTAGAGCAGATTCGCACTCACCAGTCGCCCAAAATACCATTTTTGGGTGGGTCCTGTTTGGAAAGGCAACATCCGACTTCAATCAGCAAACCGAGACCATACCAGCACGATATTCCAGTCCCTCCGCCGAGCAAGCAATACATCATTTCGCAGTTCGCAAGGAACTTTCGCCACTTCACATTGATCCAGCAACACAACAGACTCGAGAAGAAGTTCTAGAAACATTTCTTGACTCAATATATTATGATTAACGATTATAGCTATATTTCATTGTCTCAATCATACATGTTTTCATTTATGTACATATTTATCAGATTTCCTCCGTTAACCGCTGGGTGGTGAGACTTAATTGCCTCAAGGGATTAGGGACACTCTTTTCCTGGCTCCACTGGTTTCTGGCTCCTTTGACTGGCTCCTGTGGGACGAAGTACTCTGGAAATCCATTGTAGTCAAAAACAAGCCCACATCAGTTCAGTCATTGGTTCGCTGGTCCACTGGGTCGATCCACTTAATTCCTTTTGGAGAATGCGTTCATTCTCTTGGGCCACCGGTATTCATTTACAATAATTATATTCTTATCTGATAAGTTAACTGTTCACTGTACTATAATACCATTAGATTTGATTGCCACAAGTGCGCAATGGCGGGGAGTGTTCATAACTGGTAGAGTTGATTTGGAATCATTTTCATGTTAAGCGTACGTCCTTTTCATTTGTCCAAACCTTCCACATTTAAGTCATAGCCAAATCAGAAGGATTAGTTTTTTACGCTAAATATTGTTATTAGCAGAATCTAACATTCTTAATTTATCAGTTTAGAGTTGCTCGTGTGTTAATTCTTAATGTAAGGTAGTTAAAATTAAGCATAATTGAACCCACACAAATATTCATTTTTGTTGTGAAGAAGTACTTAGATAGTGACAAGTGATGAAATAATGGACAAGTGACTGAATAGTGACAACAAGTTATGGAATAATGCCTAACGCTTTTCGTTCATGTGCAACAAGCACAGTATCTTTCACATGTATGCTACGTGATGTCAGTACATCAACCTTTTCCCCTGATTGGCTATCCATATTTGTAATACCTCACTGTGTAAACACTTGTTATTTTTACCATTTTTTAACCTGTCATTGAACCTGTCATTCCAGATTGTTCTTCTCATTATATATTCAATTGTATGTACTTATGACCATTGTAACTTCATGATGAAATATTTTTCGTGTGTTGTATCAGCCTCCTAAAGGCATAAAAGCAATCGGCAACTTGTGCCTCATCGCCCATTTCTACGTAGACATTCTTTCACGACTGCTCAAGCCCATTTTATCATTTCTGCTCAAGAGTTTAAGGACAAGCACAGAGTCCACTCTTCATTTCTCTGTACATTCAAGTTACATTTTGACTGCAAGTTTCCACTTTTTTCAGTTGTTTTTTATTCAATAAATTTCCAATATTTTAGTTGTTTTATATTAATCACAAGTCTCATTTTACGCATTTTATTTACTCATTTGCTACGCAACGTTTCATTCAATCCATTCACAATACAGTCCATTCAAACTCTTACAGTTCACGCTCATATTTTAATCATTGACCAGTTTTTAATCTTTGACATAAACATTCATTAAAGAGTCACTACCTCAAGTAGTGTGGTCCTTCGAACGCCTTACAAACATTTTTGGTACCTTCGAGCCTGAATTATTTTCAAGTGATTGAACCAGTTACCGTTATTTTTAAAGTTATCACTTATTGTTATCAGTGAAGTGACAATATTATAGTATCAACAATGGCGGATGTGGCAGCAAGGAAGATAGCATTCAGCAAGCTAACAAGGCTAGAAACTACGATCAACAGCATTGCCCCTGCTACCATGACCGACGCACAGGTCAAACTCTACATCAAATGTGCCGAAGACAGCATGAAGAAGATTGAAGAATCCCATCTCAAAGTCGTCGCGCTATGCACAGACGACAACGCAGTTAATGTTCAAGAAGCGATTGTCTCTCCCATGGAACAGAAATACCAGGAGATCATGATCAAACTCTACGGATTCCAAGCTACATCAGGGTCAACAGCACGTCAGCCTCAGCAGATCAAACTACCGGAGATTCAGTTACCAGTGTTTGATGGCAGCTATGAGGACTGGCCAACTTTCTCAGATCTCTTCACAGCAAACATCGAAAGACAATCAACCCTGTCACCTTCACAGAAACTTCAATATTTGAAGTCCTACACCAAGGGAGACGCCGCCAGTCTCATCAAGTGCTTCAGCATCACCGACAACAACTACAAAGAAGCGTGGAAACTCCTCAAGCAACGCTACGATAACACTCGTGAAATTGTGCAGTCGTTACTAAGAAGGTTAGTTCATCAACCAGCAATCAAAGTGGAATCAGTTTCAGCATTGCAGTCTCTTCTCAACACAACGCTAGAAACCATAACAAGTTTAAGGGTCTTGGGCCGACCTATCGACCAGTGGGACGACATCATCATCTTCATCATCATTGACAAGCTAGATAGCGACACCAAATCAGAATGGGCTAAGTCGCTGAAGTCAACAACACCTCCAACATTCAAGGAGCTCCAGGAGTTCCTTGAGAAGCACATCATGACTCTACACGCAACCAGAAGCATCACCAATCAACCGATTTCAAGACAACCAACTCGACAAATCAGCACTCATCACTCATCATATTCATCAGTTCCAAGTTGTCCTCATTGCAGCGGACAACACATCATCTTCCATTGTTCAGCACTACAGCAAATGAAACCACAGGAGCGTTTCGAAGCTGTTAGAGCTGACAACCTTTGCCTCAACTGTTTGAGGAAGGGTCACAGTTACCGCGATTGCCAAAGCACCAACACTTGCAAGCTCTGTGGCAAGCGACATCACACATTCATTCACGTGGACTTCAGTAACCAAGACTCCTTCAAGGTAAATCATTCATCAGTACTCAACAGCAATCATCAGTCACAGCAACCAATCAGCAATCAGAATCTACCTCTCTTCCCTCCAACTCATCAATCAACGGATTCATCTCATCATAATCCTCCGAAGCAAGATTTAGCTTCAAGTTCCAGCAAAGACACCTCGTCTAAACTGCAAATGCACGCCGCGACAACAAGTTCGAAGTCAAACACAATCTTGAAAACAGCCATCGTCAACATCCAGCCAGACGGAAGTGACATCTTCTACCCAGTACGAGTCCTCATTGACGATGGTGCGCAAGGCAGTCTCATCAAGCAGAAGTGGATGAACCAACTATCGCTACCCAAAAAACGCTGCAAGGTCGACATCACCGGAGTTGGCGGTGGAAGCCGCCTCAAATGCAAATGGAAGACCAGCCTTCGTCTCTTCTCCAGAACCAGTGACGACTTCATTGATGTGGAACTCTTTGCCGTTCCAAAGGTCACTGACATCCTCAACGATCTTCCATCGCATACGCCCTCTGACTGGGAACATTTGGATGGCCTACAACTAGCAGATCCAGATGCTTTTCAGCCAGGAGACGCTGACATTTTGCTGGGATCCGACGTCGTCCCCTACATCCTCCGTCCAGGACTACGTAGAGCAGACTCGCACTCACCAGTCGCCCAAAATACCATTTTTGGGTGGGTCCTGTTTGGAAAGGCAACATCCGACTTCAATCAGCAAACCGAGACCATACCAGCACGATATTCCAGTCCCTCCGCCGAGCAAGCAATACATCATTTCGCAGTTCGCAAGGAACTTTCGCCACTTCACATTGATCCAGCAACACAACAGACTCGAGAAGAAGTTCTAGAAACATTTCTTGACTCAATATATTATGATTAACGATTATAGCTATATTTCATTGTCTCAATCATACATGTTTTCATTTATGTACATATTTATCAGATTTCCTCCGTTAACCGCTGGGTGGTGAGACTTAATTGCCTCAAGGGATTAGGGACACTCTTTTCCTGGCTCCACTGGTTTCTGGCTCCTTTGACTGGCTCCTGTGGGACGAAGTACTCTGGAAATCCATTGTAGTCAAAAACAAGCCCACATCAGTTCAGTCATTGGTTCGCTGGTCCACTGGGTCGATCCACTTAATTCCTTTTGGAGAATGCGTTCATTCTCTTGGGCCACCGGTATTCATTTACAATAATTATATTCTTATCTGATAAGTTAACTGTTCACTGTACTATAATACCATTAGATTTGATTGCCACAAGTGCGCAATGGCGGGGAGTGTTCATAACTGGTAGAGTTGATTTGGAATCATTTTCATGTTAAGCGTACGTCCTTTTCATTTGTCCAAACCTTCCACATTTAAGTCATAGCCAAATCAGAAGGATTAGTTTTTTACGCTAAATATTGTTATTAGCAGAATCTAACATTCTTAATTTATCAGTTTAGAGTTGCTCGTGTGTTAATTCTTAATGTAAGGTAGTTAAAATTAAGCATAATTGAACCCACACAAATATTCATTTTTGTTGTGAAGAAGTACTTAGATAGTGACAAGTGATGAAATAATGGACAAGTGACTGAATAGTGACAACAAGTTATGGAATAATGCCTAACGCTTTTCGTTCATGTGCAACAAGCACAGTATCTTTCACATGTATGCTACGTGATGTCAGTAGCATACATGTGAAACCTGTCATTGAACCTGTCATTCCAGATTGTTCTTCTCATTATATATTCAATTGTATGTACTTATGACCATTGTAACTTCATGATGAAATATTTTTCGTGTGTTGTATCAGCCTCCTAAAGGCATAAAAGCAATCGGCAACTTGTGCCTCATCGCCCATTTCTACGTAGACATTCTTTCACGACTGCTCAAGCCCATTTTATCATTTCTGCTCAAGAGTTTAAGGACAAGCACAGAGTCCACTCTTCATTTCTCTGTACATTCAAGTTACATTTTGACTGCAAGTTTCCACTTTTTTCAGTTGTTTTTTATTCAATAAATTTCCAATATTTTAGTTGTTTTATATTAATCACAAGTCTCATTTTACGCATTTTATTTACTCATTTGCTACGCAACGTTTCATTCAATCCATTCACAATACAGTCCATTCAAACTCTTACAGTTCACGCTCATATTTTAATCATTGACCAGTTTTTAATCTTTGACATAAACATTCATTAAAGAGTCACTACCTCAAGTAGTGTGGTCCTTCGAACGC